>LPNX010134302.1:0-363629 GCA_001517045.1 Pseudotsuga menziesii
TTAGATTGTTTATTTCTATTGCATATTGGAGAAGATTGATTTCTGGAGTCTAGTTGTCTGTTGTGGTACCCCAAGCCATAGGAATTTCTCTCCGTAACACCTGCTGCTGGACTAGGTGTTTCTGAATGGACTCTGTATAAGTCATGTTTTCTCTCTATCATGAGATCATAAGCTCTGTAGTTATGTTCATCATGTCCTACTGACTTACAGAAGTTACAATATAAGTTCTTAGGGGTCTGTACATACTTCTGAAGTAAAGGGAATTCTTGAGGTATATGTCCTCTTATTCTGTAGAGTTCACACCATGGCCCTTGATTCTGTATTAAGGGGTTAAGAGCCCCACTTGCTAAATACTCAACAAATACTGGATAGTTATCTTTAGTATGGCCTTGTCCTTTACACTTGGTACACCATAGTTCTTGTGCAATCTCTTTTCCTTTCTTAATCTCATGCAACTGTAAGGTGAGATTAGCTAACTGGTTCTGTAGGTTTGTCATACCTGTACTAGTCTCAACTAGAGGTGAAGCCTCTAGTTTCATCGCCATCTCCAACGCTTCATCATGCGTACGGAGTCTCTGTTGCATTAGTGGAAGTCTGATATGCGGGAGCAGTGCTGTAATGAACCATTCCTTATGCTGCTCTGATGCAAACTCAAAGCTAACTTGATCTATAAGAGATTTAAATTTCTGATCAAAGTCCCATACTAACTTTGAGGGTAACTATTTGATGTCTTTGATTTCTGTGATGCATTGCGACTCAGACTTGGGTTTCTTAAATTCTTTAATCATGGTGGTCCTGACTTGTACAAGTGTTCTGATCTGTGCTGAGGTATACTTCATATACCATGTTAAATCTCTGTCTCTAAGCGTAGTGGCCAACTAGACAAGTTTAGTATTATCATCTTGGATCCCTTTAATGGTCCATACAGCTTCACATAGGAACCAATGCTGTTCCGGGTCTTCTGCCCCTGTACCCTTAAAGGTAGGTAACTTCATGTCATCCCCCATTCTGTTTCTACGTGGAGGATTCTGAGTTGCTGTATTACTACCACTTGGTGGTGTAGATGTAGGTGATGTAGTGGTAGTATGTACTGTGTGTGAACTACTAGATGTAGTTCCTACAGGATTATTCTAAGTTTTGGTTTTTTTCTATGGGGTATACGGGTGGTAAGGGATACCTCCTATTGTTCTTTCTCTAGTAATTTGACTCTGTTCTCTAGTACTATCTGAACTGTTTTCAAAGAGAGGAGATCTGAAATCTACTTTATATTTCTTACCACTACGTGTACATCCAATTTCTTCAAAATCACTCTCAAATTCTTGTGACATTACACTTTCTTAACTTATTCATCTGAGAATATATCTAGTACTCCTTTTTCATGTAATAACATCTTAATGGACAAGTTTAAAGAGTTTAAGTACTTACCACTATACCTTTGAAGAAGTAACTCTCTGCTTTGCTGAAACTTTTTCTTTAATCGACTACAAACTCTGTAATGAAGCCTTCCAGCAAACTCACAAGCCAAAAGTCGACTGCCTGTGAAATGGGATTATCTACGCTCCTCACGGTCTGAATCAGCTCCAGTGTCCAGACAGTGTTCCTTTTCTTCTTGAATATATTCTTGCCAATCAGCTTTGATAACCAGTCATACGACTCATTTGCATAGGTCGCAAAAAATATCTCATGCAGGTCTGTGAAGATATGTTTTTGTAACCAGTCCTCTGTGCTCAACGTAGGACTCTTGTTTTCTGTCGTAGCAAATTCTCTTTCTGTAGACCCAACCCACTGGTTGAGTTCTTCTTTATTAGGATGCCAACAGAACATTAGCTCTTCAGTTTGTTCAAAACCGGCAACGGAACCATTTGTTTGTCGCTACTGGGAAGACCTGGGTTTACTTTATTGTACCAACAAACCCCTAGCTCACTGGCCCTTTCGGAGACGGACCACAGAACGGCCTGAAGTATCACCTGAAGTGAACTTGGATGGGTTGGCTGAAGACTCAAGTGTCCTCAACCAGGTTCTGTAGCATCCTAGTGGTTCTTGTCTCTCTTCTTATCCAGCGGAACCTCTCTGTGAGGGGCTGTTTCTCTCCTCCTAGCTAACTCTGCTAGAGGGCTGGCTCTTAGCGCACCATAGCTTCCAAGACGATGTGCAAACTATCTCCTCTACTCAACTCTTATCTTGCAATACCTCACACCGCAGCTTCTATGACAGTGCGATATCACCCTTCTACGTTGCGATATCTCCTATAGTAAGGATTAATATGACTCTCAAGGTCCAAAGGCTTCCTCTCTTAGTATAATAGTTAAGTTAAATAGCCTCACTTAGACTCCTACAGTCTAATATGCTTAACGTCAACTATACTCAACTTGCTAGACTAAATATGCAGGAACCACTTAACACTCTAACTGTAACTATCGTGAATCAAGCACTGATGACTCATATATAGAATACTTAACAGATTCAACTCGCAGTTAATATTCCATGCTACTGTAAACTAAAGGATAGCATACATTCATTCAATAACTGATAGTAAAGTTCATGTAATGAATAACAGATAACAGATAAGTAAAGCACAATCACATGAAACAGTCGCACAACACATGGATTTTACGTGGTTCACCTCTAGGGAGGAAGCTACGTCCATGGGAATTGGTTTTTATATTATATCTTGAGAGAGTAAACACAGTTCCGCTGCAACCTATTATGGAGCTTGAGATATTATGGAAAACTACACGCACACAACCATGAGCCCTTCTCTCCTAGATATCTTCTCTTCTTATATTGCCTTCTTACAATATACTCTTCCTCTCTCTCTCTCTCAATCCCTGTGGATTACTACATTCATACTAAAGGAGCCAGCTACCGGTTACAGTAAGATAACTACAGACTGAATAACAGAACCAGAGCTCGACTCTTCCTTAATGTCTAACTAACTATGAGCTAACAGACCAATTGACTAGCTAATTGTCTATCTGAATGTCTTGCTAGCTAAATGTCTGAACAGCTAACCTTTTACAATACAAGATACATGCTTTTATAGGCGGCCCGAAGGTCTCGCCATTACAAAAACTATGGGCCTTTCCCAACAGTAACCCAAAAACCCTAACTTGTGATAGTCGGTGTGTTTGTACTTTGAGCTGTCGCTTTCAGTCACACCATAGCTTTCTATAGTCTTCCACGCTTCTCGGCGCTGATCATGGGTACAGGCGCCGCTTCCTTCTATCCTTTGTCTTCAATACCTCGGCTCGTTGCTCCTTTTCCATTTATGAGGTTAGCTGAGCCCTCTTGTCTTCGCCGCTGCCTTAAGTGCATTGGTTGAGCTCTCTCTTCTCGGTGCCTTAAGTGCAGTGGTTGAGCTCTCTCTTCTCGGCCTCCTTAGGTACTGTCTTCTTTGACTTCTTTGTTCCGATATAGCAGCTTTTCCTGTAGCTGCGGGACCCTACTCCAATACAATAAGGAAGCTTTGTTATCGATCTCTCCTTGTCAAAATTGTTGATTTTTCAAAACCAATAACTCCATCTAATAGTTCCAACCAACTATAGAAATAACCATGGTCAAGCATTAATTTCACCAAGAGAAGAAAATGATAAGAATTTTAAATGGATTGGGTTATTAAGAGTTAGATGTTGAAACTAATTTTTCATGGATTTTAGTTGAACTTTGTATATGTCTTCATTCTCATTGAATATTAATGATTTAAGGTAACTATAAATAGACTATCATTTAAGATATTTTTTCTCAAGGTTATGTGTGTATTTAAGGTTAATCCATGGAACTATTTCCTCCCTTAGAATTTCTTTATTACTTTTAGTAAACTTTACTCAAGCAATTTATTATTACTTTAGTAATAGTATTCAAGCATTCAAAAGTAAATATTTTCTCAATTAAAACTACATGGATAGGCCATAAATCATGAATCTATGAATATCCATAATTTGTTAAATGTTAAGAATGGTGAGACATTTGAGATATATTATATATAAATAATGCAATGAAATTGCACATGGCATATTAATTTCATAATATAGTGAAAAAGGTTCTATGTCTAAGATATTTGAGCAAGCCATAGAGTTTGAAGTCATTCATTTTCCTGAATAATCTACATAAATTGTCATAATAAAAAAATTCAAAGAATTTTGGTTCAAATGCATCATACTAGTTTATATGTAGTTTTATTTCAAAATTTGCATTTCACATTTATACAATAATATCATATAAATCAGTAAAAGCCAATAAAATAACTTCATACATTGTTGACTTATATGGGATGAATCCATCTATGGCACATCTCCAATGACTTTGAATAGTCCACTTGGTTCTCATTACCATTTTTTTTAAAGAAATGCAATTTTATTTACATCATTTTCTTTTCAAAATTACATATCACATTTATACATTAATATTAAATAAAGCATATTATAGGAAATTTAAAGTCATTAATTAACTTTGTGTCGTGTTGGTTTATAATATGATATTATTGCATTTACAAATATTAATTGATTTAAATATACAAATTTATGAAAATTTATGGATTGGGAAATCAGATATTGTATACTTCAAAAATTTCAACTCATTTACCTATGACAGAACTTATTAATTTAGCATGAATAGTCCACTTAGCATTTATTATCAAGTAAATTATTTGAAGTAAATCATCAAGTATATTATTCAAATTCCACTTGCGAGTTGTTTGTACTGAATGGTATGAGAGACTAAAATTGACCTTTAAAAAGGAGAATATAAATCAATAAATAATTGTGCCCCAATACTTCATATGAGATTATTTTAATTACAAATAATAAATTGAACATGCAATTAAAAAAATGTATACAATAGAAAAATATTTAGTGCGGTGCAACAAAGTCAATGCAAAAGAAATTAATATGTGTGTGTGTGTGTGTGTGAATCCCCATATATCGCACAAATTGATTCAACAATAACTATGTCCATGTTGTATAAATTGAAATGTACCTGTGAACAAGTTTATCAAAAAAATATCTTCATTTGGAACAATGAAGTTGATGTTCTATTCAACATTCTAATGGATTCAAGTTTCTCTATAAATAATTCATGATTTCATACATATAATGACCAACAATTTAAGAAATATAATGTAGTTTATTTTAAAATTACTTATCACATGTATACGTTCATATTAATGCATATTATAGGAATTTTAAAGTCAATAATTGACTTTGTGCTTTGTTGGCTTATAATAAAATATTATTGCAATTTTACATATATTAATTAATTTGAGTATGAAAATTTATTAAATGTTATGGATTGATAAATCAAATATCTTATAGTTCAACTCATTTACATATGACTAAATTCTCATTATTTAGCATGAATAGTCCACTTCGCATTTACTATCAAGTAAATTATTCAAATCTAACTCGTGACATGTTTGTACAGAATGACATTAGATTCCTTGATTCACTAGAATATCAAGAACTGAAGTAAACTTTCCACTTAAAAAAGAATAAAAAATAATAAATAACTATGTGCCTCTATGGCTCATATGAGATTATTTTAATTGCTAATAATCCATTAAAACAACACAATTTGGGAAAGAAAAAAATATATTGTGTTGCAACTTAGTCAATGCAAAAATAAGTATAAACAATAATAAAAATGCATATTAATATAACTGTCAATTCCCATATGTTTCAAAAAAATATCAAATCATACAAATTGATTTACCAATAACTATGCCATGTTGTATTGAAACAAATTTCTCAAAAAAAAGTTTCCATCTCCTACAATGAAGTAGTTGTTCTAATGAACATTCGAATGTATTCATTAATTGACTTTGTGATTTGTTGGCTTATAATAGAATATCATTGTAATTTTGCATATATTAATTAATTTAAGCATGGAAATTTATTAAATGTTATAGATTCAGAAATCCAATATCTTATAGTTCAACTCATTTACCTATGACTAAATTCTCATTAATGTAGCATGGATAGTGCACTTAGAATTTATTATCAAGTAAATTATTCAAAAATCACTTGTGACATGTTTGTACCAATTGACATTAGATTCCTTGATTAATTAGAATATCAAGAATTTAAGCAAAGTTTACCCTTAAAAAAGAATAAAAATTAATCAATAACTATGTACATCTATGGCTCATATGAGATTATTTAATTACAAATAATTCTTTAAAACAACACAATTTGGGGAAAAAAAGCATACACAAGGAAAAAATATATTGTGTTGCAACAAAGTCAACTCAAAAGCAAGTATAAACAATAATAAAAATGAATATTAATATAATTGTCAATTCCCATATATTTCATAAAACTATCAAATCGTACAAATTAAGTCACTAGTAACTATGTCCATGTTGTATTGAAAAAAATTTCTCAAAAAATATTTTTCATCTGCTACAATGAAGTCCATTTTCTATTGAACATTCAAATGTATTCATGTTTCTCTTTGATGCGATGAAGTGTCTTAAGAAAGGGTAGTAAAACTTGCATAAGCCAAGTATCTTTCTCTTGTCCTGATTAGGCCTTTATCAAGATATGGTTTGACCGATATCTAACGAATTGAGAAGTGGGATTTGATGTATCTATTATCAAAAAATTTGATTCTCCATATTGGGACCACACATCACTCAACCTTTTCTCATAAAATTGTATTATACTCCCTCCTTTGAATTTTGTTTGAAAATGACAATGAGGCCTATCCTATGTGAACTGTAATCCCTAACATCAATGTTTGACTTTTAAAGTATATGTCGGGTACATTTGTCAGTGACATTCAATGTCCATATTTCATCATCATATTTTTTTAAGCAGTACTTCAATAATTTCGACTGAAAAGGCCTAAAAAAATAGGACATATCACCAAATTCCCAATCTAGTTTTCTTTGAATTTGACAAGTTGGTTCATCTCTATTGTATGACGAGAACACTATCAAATATCAACAACATATTTCAATTGCTATAAAGTCCCATCTGCACTGCAACCACATATATTTCATTATCATAGATCCACTTCATTACCTTTAAGGACGTCAAAACATATTATTAAAAGCATTTTAAAAAATTATGTAATTCATATTTATTATCGAAAAAAAATTAATTTGTATACCAAGTGAATTTTACAAGGTAAATGACAATGAAAATATATAATTACAGTGACCCCATTCTAGTGAACAAATGAACGATATGCTAATATATACACCAACCTAATAAATTTATTCTATTTGTATGGAATAAGTCTTACATGAAGACATAATATCACTAACTTTTCTAAAAACAATGAACTTTTCATATTACCATTGTAAGTAAGGTGTTTGTGAAATGAAGGATATGCTTGAAAGTCTTTTGCATTTAAAAGGGGACATTGCATATGTGGGAAGACTATTTGTATTTTATGAGCTAACATGCTTACAACATGTAAGATTGACTACTTAGGTGAAATAGGGTTATTTATTTTATGAAATCCATGGCTAGGATTTTTCATAAGATTTTTTTGTAATTTTAGGTGACATAATGTGATGTTTAATTGACACAAAAAGTATTTGCCTTGAATTTTTCATCATTAATGTCATTCCCATAAAATGGCACAAAAAAGGTAATGCAAAAATGTGACACTATGATGCAAAAGAGACATGAAATATGATGTATATGCTTGCATCATGGAAACTTGACTATTTTCCCAAAAGATTACACCACACTATGATGTGACAATGTTGTATTATAGTGGTGTGAAATGTATTGAGGCTGCAACCCAAGTAAATGTGTGAATATCCTGATCGGGTATATAGCTTAAACCTAGTTTGAGATATCATGAAAAAATGGAGGTGAAAATAATGTATCAACCTTACCTATAGTCTAACTCAAATCAAACACATTTGATGTTGATAGATAGAAGTTTTTACACTAGTAATAATAGTATGATCCTTTGTCTACCTAGTATTCTCCACCACAATGCTACCTGCATGATCCAATATCTCTACTCCATCCATCCCCTTATATTTTAGAGGATCATTTAAGACTTCAAAACTCTCCCATACTTACATTAATTAGACATGCATCCAATACACCAATTTAGTGTTGATATCATCTAAGTCAATGTAAAATGATATTGTAGTCGATAAGTCCTCCTCCATCATGATATTCTTAGACTTAACACTGCCATAAACATAATCTTTTTAGACTTAATATTCCAATTAAATATTTCACCATTACATACAATACCTTTTCCCATAGGTTGCATAAATATGTAAGTTGAATTTCAAAGCCACATGGAAAAATTTCTGAGATTTGAAATTGACAAGGATAAGAAGCCTGTAAAGATAAATCATAACCTAATACATTTTTTATATTCATTACATCCATTACAAAATAAGGTATCAACAAATTTTGAAAGGGGAAAAGGGCTTCATGAAACAAGCTCCCACAGAGAAGACTTCCTTTTAAAACTTTGCAATATATACGGTACAAACCACAACTTAACACTCCCATTAGTAAGAAACTTTAGTTTTTTTTGTGAAATTGACTTGATGCATTGAACAGTATACCTAGATTATATTTGGTTTGAGTCCAACTACAGTTATAGTATGTGTCAGATAAAAAATAACTTGGTCCTCAAAAGAAACCTTTGTGAGGAAACACATGGGAAAATTATGCAGATTTGAAATTAACAAAGATAAGAAGTTTGTAAAGATAACTCATAATCAGATGCATTTTTTACATTCAATAGAAAATATGACTTGTAGAAATTGTTTTATTTTAGCCACGTTGAACTGTTACGTTATTTGACTAGTACAAAAAAGTATTACCCTATCCATATAAGTTACAAGGAGAAATCTCAAATTGAACATTTAAAAATTGTAAGAATGTTCTCCTTATCTTATTGAAGTGTGTAAGAGTTTAAAAATTCCAATCACAAGATATCCACAACTGTGTAACCCACAATATATACATTCTCAAATTTCTCCACAACTATTTAACCCATATTTATTGAAGCTCTCAAAACTATCCAACTTAAACATTGATTATTTTATTGTGTTTGGAAGATCCTTAGATGAAGCTTCAATAAAATATGGTCTAAATTTCTTGTAATCCACTTGGAAAGAAACTAATTTTACTTCATTTTATTTCACAACCTTGACTTGAAATATGATATCGCTCTCACCATTGAGGAATCTAGAATAGAATTAAAACTTACCCGCCTAGTTTCAGACAGCACTATCGACAAAAGATTTCCAACTAATTTCGTTTCCTCTTTTGCTACTTTATCATTAGCATCCATAATGGGAGAAACAAGGTCTCTAATTTTTTCCATACCCACTGATTGGTGAGAAAACTCCTTGTTCACTTCAATGCAAGAAGTTTTTCTTGGCTCTTCAGAATAAATAAATGGACTTTCTCAGTTAACAATTATTCTCAGTATATCTGGATTTTCTCCACCTGTGGATCCAAATAGATACATATCGAAGTACATATTTGGGAGAGTATCTATCTGAACATACCAGTCTCTCAGAAAATCATATTTATTAGACATGTCATACTTTCTAATCATTTTGAAATTAGAAGTAGAAAGTGTTGTTGACACAATAATTTGAGTTGAATAATTTTTTTATGATGAATGTAGCCTTTTCCTTCCTTTGGAACCAAGCAATTCTGAAAACAATAATAAAATATGTTTAGCATCAATCAAATTGAAATTACATATACAAATGCTATCATATAATCTTCTATTAAAATTTCAAAGGGCCATCTTATCTAAAAATTTGTAGAGGAGAATAAATAACATATAAAACTACCATACCAGATGGAGGAGGCATTGTGTGTGTATCACTATCTTTTTCGTTTTTTGTTCAATGCTTTATTTTGAATTTCAGTTGCACCAGATTCCATAGTTTATGCAAACAATAGTAGAAAACTTAGTCTATAATTTCAAATGGACGGAAGAACATAAAATAGCCTTATAATACAGAACAAGGAAGTTCATGTCTTACCAGTAGTAAAGGCTTGCGTTGTGTAATATTTGTATTCCCCTTTTTTAATGCTCTCTTAGGAATTTTAGTTGAATCATTGCTCTTGGCATCTAAAAAAAATTGTAGGAAAAAAACTTAATATTTCAAATGAATAAAAAAAACGATTAAAAAATATTACCAAATCCTCTTCTTATATCTCATTTCATACATATAAACAAAATCAAGGGAGCTTTAACTACGCTCAATCTTTGTACGAGAAATATGATTGTATAACCATTTATAATGAACTATAATCTAATTTTGAAACCACCATACCATGTCAATATAATTTTTGTGGTGTTTGTTTTGAGGTTTCCATTGTCTTGGATGACTCCTTTGAAATTTTAGTGGCTTGATACTCCATTATTTCTGAAATTAAAAGTTAAAACTATTAAGATAATTTCAAATTATGGAAGAAAAAATTAGATTTTGAGTACAGGCACATCAATGAAAGGCTAGCATGTGCTAGCTTTCCTTCAATAACAACCATATATTATGATATGATCTTTTATTAAAATTTGAAATGACTATCTTATCTAAAAATTTGTAGCGGATAATAAATAACGTATAAAACTAGCATAAGAGATGGAGTAGGTATTGTGTGTGTATCACTATCTTTTTTTATTTTTTGTTCAATGCTTTATTTCGAGTTTCAATTACACTAGATTCCATAGTTTCTGAAAACAATAGTAGAAAACTTAGCCTATAATTTCAAATGGATGGAAAAACATGAAATTCTAATTCTTTTAAGATAGACAAATTGAAATCAAATACATTGCACCATGAAGGAAATCTAACACTTGTTAATGAAAAAAATTGCTCAACTATCTCTGCATAGCCTAAACTATATATAGACATCATTTCCCTATTAGTTTTCCCTCATTTTTTACTTCCAGGCCTATTGTTTACCATTGTTCTCTCTCAAAAAGCTCAAAAAACATTAAAAAGGTCCTAGAAACCCATAAAATGGCTTAAATACCCAAAAAGGGGCTTAAAACCCCAAAAAAGATCTAAAACACATAAAAGGGGAAAAAAAACAAAATAGGGTTTAAAACCCTAAATAGGGTTCCAAAACCCTAAAAGAGAGATAAGGCCAAAAAATCATTATAAAAATAGGGTGGAGGTCCCCATCAACAAGATTCTTATGCCCTTTTTTCATTATTCAAATTAGTGAGTACGTTGAGAATCCACTCTTCTAAAAATACTCACACCATCCAACCATCATTCCATAGCCACACCATCTCCCATCTTGTACATTGAAGCATCCTCTATACCATCCAGCCTATGGAGAGGCGGCCCATATCCAAAGATCAGGGCACGACTTCCCATTTTCAAATAAGGGTATAATTTTCTTGCTTTTATTTTAAGTTTTAGCATAGCCATCATTATTTGTTTATTTTATGTTACTAATGTTATTTGTTTAATGTAGAACTTATTTCCATTGAACTCTACCCTTCTATCCCTTTAACGGAAGGGAGGTGCTTTTGCACATAGCTAGGGTGAAAACCCGGCTACAGTTTTGGAAACCATACTGGTTGATCCCACTGGATCCCTTGTTTTGTAGGTATTTTTGTTATTTTTTTCCACAGTCATCTTTGATCAGACCCCCACAAGGTCAATCTAATTTTGTATGGCACCATTTCCTGTCTCTGTTAGCAACTAATGGCTTTCTTTTTAAAAATTTTCCAGTTTCGGCCCCAGTCACTAATTTCAAGATGAAACCCGTGACCCAGTCGCTACTCTCAGGCCAAAACCCATGACCCAGGTCATGACTTAAGCACAGAAAGGTGAGACTTTCCTCCTAGGGCACAGTTCACAGTTTTTTTTGCAACAGAAGCGACCCAGTCGCTACTTCGTGGCCTATTTGTGCAACCAAGTCGCAATTGTCCAACAATTAGAACCGACATGTCTATTTCCAAGCCATTTTACTTATGTTCTATCTATCTGAGCAGCTTAGTCGCTGCTATCTAAACTATTACATGTGAATTTCCTATTTCTGAATTAATTCTTGCATTTTAAAATTTTGTATTTCATTAGTAAAGCTGGAAATTAACATTCTTATTTATCCTCTCCTCCTCTACTTAGTCATCACCCTCCAAGGTATTCTGAGATACGATGGGGGGTTGAGTAATCTTATTAATAGGAATCCATTTTTGTTATTGTTCTCTTCCATAAAAAAGAAGTGGCATTGGAAGCTATGGGGAGTGGAGACCATTGGGGGTTTCACGCCATTCATGTTCTCCTCATTAAGCACCAGGCACTTGGGGTGTGACCTTCAGATCTATGGGTGGACTTGTTTCCACTTTGATGAGAGCCCAACACTCCCTCTTGGATTTGAAGGATACAAACTTGGGCTAGTCACAATACTAGTTTGCAAAAAAATACAGTTAGTAACCTATTATTGCAGCTTATCTTGCACTTTGTTTTGATTTATTTTTACCTTTCAAAATCTGTTTTGGTTCAATCCCTTTGCTTGTTCCTTGTAGGGAAACAAGTGTTATTTTCTTATTGCATAATTGAAAGGAAAAGTGCCAATTTCATACATAAGTGCGCATACTCACACCACATAATCAAACAAAACTCGGTTCATAACCCCGAGCAAAACCATAAAAGTAACCAATTTACTTAATAATCTTTCGGTTTGGGACATAATTTTCAACCGCAACAACTGTGGGAAGTGCTTGGGATTTTCCCTAAAACGCATTGTGAGGAGTACCACAAGAACCCCAAAGTAGCTGTCCAACGAGAGGAATTGCTAAGTGAAATGGGCAATGACCCCTTCCAATTGACTAGATGCACCCTTTTGAGGAAAAATCCAAAGCATTGTCTTCTGGAAGTCTTAGTGGCCGAGTGACTACCTGTGAACCAATAGGAATTTGATTTAAACTGGGGTCCAAAAATTCATTCCCAGTTATTACCACAAGCTGCCATTGATCCACCATGCTCCTCCTCATGACTTAGCAGGCACCTCTCTTAGTTTGGGTCTCTAGATTGTCACTATCGAGGCCCTCCTCGACAACCTTCCTCACCTTCAGAAAGACACATGGCCTCTTATTCTGACTCAGATTCCTATCAATCTGAGCCAAATATGTTCACTGCATCATCTAGCCCCATGACTGGCACAAATCATGATCCCTTCTTTGGAGGGGGGAGAGGCAGTGGACCCATGTCCCTGCCTCATATGATTACCAATATCCCTTCCAGTGGTCCCAGCATCACTATGCTTAATGTTGTAGGTATGCTACCCGTCAATGGTGGCCCCACTCTAGCTCCCACAATTCCAATGGTACCGCCATATATACTTGGGGGTAGTGGTCCTTCCATGATCATCCTAACTATCGCTATTGTGAGAATTCAATATCATATGCCCCCAACCATGCAGAGACATCATACTCCTGCCAACCCCGATGCAATTGTCGGTACCCCCCCCCAAGCCAACCTTGGGTCCAACCTACCATTCATGGCTCATCTTAACTTGTAAGATTTGGCTTGGTTAACAAATGACACAATAAATCATCAACCCCATTGGCCTCCCATGCCAACCAAGCCTCCTTCGAACATTCCCAAGTTTGAAGGAAAGGCAGGCAAGTGCCCCCAAAACCACATTATGTTGTTTCATCTATGGTGCTCATCAAACAACATTGTAGATGACTCGATTAGACTGAGATTATTCCAACACACACTCATAGGTGTTGTAGCAAAGTGGTATATCATACTACCTCAAATGTAAGTGCTGAAGCCTTTGCATAGATGATAGTGATGTCCTATCATGCTGGTGAATGTGAGTGTTGGGCCTTTATGATATGATTATATGATTGGTTCCTACATGATAAGATGTGAGTGTTTGGTGTGCCTTTCTGATGAGTAGGTCAAATGTAAGTGCTAGGCAAGCCATTCTGATAATTAGGTCAGATATAAGTGCTGAAGAAGACCTACATGGAGGCTAGGCCTACAACCAACATGAAAAAGGGCTGGCTTTGTAGAACTTCCTGTGACGAGAAGAATCATGAGACAACACCCGCGGTACTGATCCATATTGAGTGAGGATCTAGATCTAGTGATTATGATCTAGCAGTGATGATCCAGATCGAGTGATGATCCAGATCTAGTGATGATGTCCAGTGATGATCCAGATCCAGAGATGATGCTCCAGAGATGATCCAGATCAAGTGATGATCTAGATCCAGTGATGATGATCCAGATCGAGTGATGATCTAGATCCAAATGAAGATGACTTGAAGATGAATATGACAAGAACTCAATAATGATCCAGATGATACAGAGAAGACGACTTGTGCTGAAAATTTGTGTCGAGAGAATACCTTCCTAGTTAAGAGGGAGTGTTGATGTATTTATAAATTCGAAATGTATTCACTTGTATTTCTTGTGTATTGTAACCCGATGTTTATTCCGAGATGTATTTTAATTTATTTGAGTCATGTCATACCCTGATGTTTATTCCAGGAAATTTCTATAATGAGAAAGCCATGTCAACTCATTATGGGTAACCCTCCTATTGGTCAAGGGTTAAAGTCCCCACAATTGTGGGGCCCTTGGGTTATTAGACTATCCTAGTGAAGTCAACCCTAGGTGAGTCATTGTAAGTCAGGGAAATAGTCCCCACCATTGTGTTACCCTCCTATTGGTCAGAGGAGGCAAAGTCCCCACATGTGGTGGGGCACTAGGGTTATTAGACACTCCTAGAGATGTCGACTCTAGTAAGTAATTGTTAAGTGAGGCAAACATGTTGGAGTGGGTTCCAAGTGAATGGAAGAATATAAATAGAGAGTGAGAGCCTCTATATTTATCATATACTCATACACACACACACACTCATTGGGGTGCATGAGTGAGAGAGGAGAAGCTTTCTCAATGTGAGAGAGAGAGACTACTGCTGTTGGGAGATCATTTTACTATTTTGGGGTTTTACCTTTTTGGTGTTGATTCTATCTCTGAGGAAGTTGTTGGGTTTTCTCCTTTATGGTTTCCCTGAGGAAAATTCTTTATGTCTCTTGTCTCTTGTGTTGTGCTTGTGTTTTATTGCTGTGCATGTAATTTTCTCAATTAAAGATCCTAAGATCATAATGCTAGATTATATAATAAAAATCTAACACACCTAGATAATTCATATTGGATACATCACCATGTTGTGATGACCATGAAAAAAATCTAGAAAGATAGGTTCAATATGGAAGACGTTCATTGTTTAAGAGACACTAACAAATGAAAAAGAGATGGATATAGTGAAGTCACTTGAGGTCAATGTATCAGGGGAAATGTATTTACACTTTCAACCTCTGACCACCCCATGAGCATTGGTTGTTGCTTATTTCTCATTGACAGTGCCACAAACTTGACCACAACTAGGTGTCTTCTATAACCCACAGATAACCTTGCAAATAATCAATTATAGTTTTGGTTTCATATTCTATATAGTGTATCTAAATTGAAGTGTATAGTCACTTGATCAAGAAGGTAGGATAAATCCAATAGGAGGAGGTGTAAAAAAAAGTATAGTGATGGATGTGGAGACCTCCTCCTATTGGAGCATAAGTGAAATCCATTCTCAAGTAAATTATGCTAAATATCACAACACATAACCCAAACTTAGTTGGAGCTTCTTTTACACCGGTGATATCAGGATTTGAAATTAAACTCTTTTTTCATTAATTATTCACATTGGGGATATGAGAGACAAAAGCGTATAAGTTCCTTCATGAGGATAATCAACACACAATATTTGACTACATAATACATAAATTTTGGTGACATTTTGTCACACACCCATACCTCTATTATCATGCAGAATTAAAAATTTCTTACAAAACCTTTGTCATTCTTTGAATCACATGGCATGGCCATGAAACACTCCTAAACATTCATGTTCTGACACCACACAGTCACGTCTCCCTCCCATCCACCATAGATCAATTCGATGATCTTCGAAGAAAGATCTCAGAGGATATTTAACGGTGGGGAAAAATCGTATTGGAAAACGACGGTCACAATATGTTCCTCATCTGGAAACATATCAATGGCTAAAAATCAATCTACAAGAATTAAAAGCTGAGAACTAACCCGCAAGGATAAACAGTGCAGAAAGCTTGAGTTTGTGGAATCGGGAAATATGGAAATTTCCATCCCACATCCTGCATCCCTCATCCCGCATCCCACATCCCGAATGTGGAATAGACCATTGCGGAAATAAATTTGTGGAGGTATATATTTGTGATGCCGCATCCCACATCCTGCATCCTGCATCCCACATCCCACATCCCACATGCGAAAAGAAAAGTTGCGGAAGGAAAACTGCGGAAACAAGGATCACAAAGATGCATCCCGCATCTTGCAAGTTATAGAAGGATATTTCTGCCAAGAAGCTCATCCTATTAGTAGAAGTCTTGGACCAATTCGATCCTTTAGGCCATCACCAATCTGACCAATCTAAGCCCATAATGAAACTTATGAAATGCATTGAAAGTAACATACACATATGCATACAATTGCAATTATACATCGGAAGCAATTCATCAATTCAACACATTAAGCATGTTCATCATATTTCACTGAGCAAATACAAATGCAGAGATTAACACAGAGATACTTATCTTATGAAGAAGCTTGTTCCACAACAAGCTATGTCACTGCAACTTTTCACCCAACCATTGGCTAGTGCGCTCATCTATCTCTTAGCAGCACTGCCACCCCCAAGCTAGGCATGATTTCCCCAAGGAATAAGGAACACTAGCAGGATCACACATAGCCAAGGATACAACAAAACTCAGCCAAGCCAATGTAGCTGGGTTTATTAGGCTGCAAGAAAACAAGCCAACTAATAGATGGGTTTATCAGGCCAAACATCTAAGACATCATTCACATTTAGTACCAACCAATCCAGCTAATGAATGGGTTTATCAGGATGTCCATCCAAGGGTCACACACACATAAGAACAAACACAACAAGACACAACCAATCCAATATATGGGTTATCAGGATATTAAAGCAATGGACATGAAGAACTGCTAATATAGTGAGCTCATTGACAGAGCTAATTAGGACACCTTCACAAGACCTATTGAGCATGGCATCCACGTTTCCTACACTCCCAACATAAGGAAGTGTCCCCTTCTCTTCTCCACAGTCCCTCAGGCTACATCTTCCCTTCTAGTTCTCCTCAGGATGTGCAGAGAAGAGTCACCAGCCACTCTTATCTTATTGTTAGGTTCCCACTAGGTTGTCAAGCACATTATACATCTCTTCCACTTCTAAGTCTTGTATATAGTTCATACCAAACCCAAGGTGCATATCACCGTAAACCACAGGGAGACACAACAACATAGGCTTCACTCAGATACACAAAGTAACAGGTCTCATAACACTTTGTAGTTCAAGATAACACTTCAACACCGCAAACAGGTTCTCAAAAAAGGAGAAATGCTTGTATAAACATGTAGCAAGTTTGCAACACCTGCTTCCTCTCGCTGCATCTATCTAATCAGGAAGAAATGACCCATGCTCGAGTGAATCCCTCGTGAATGAGCAACCCAGAACAAAACACAGTTCTGGCAACAGGATGAATGCACAACGCACATGCACAGGATGGAATAGGGAAAAATAAGAATCAACCACAATGTTTTGGGTGAAATCCAGATGATGGACTATGCATGCATACTAAGGAAAAAGAAACTGAAAACATTAAAGGATGGATGATCAAAACATCCCGCTGCTCCCCACAACATGAGGGAAGATGAAAATGCGAACGCATGAGGATAATGAGCATACATTTTGGGTGTTTTATTTTGGGACATGGCTTTTCCCCAAATAGCTCAAGGTTAAAAATTCCCCCTCCCTATTCCTTGTGAAATCATGCCCCCATCCCTTTAACGTTGTGACACATAGCTAGTTGTGGTATTTTTATTAGTTTGCATTTTACATGATATTCACAAATATATATATTGTGCTTGAATTAGCACCATAAACTGTAGGCATCAAACCTGATCATCTATACACAAAACATCAATCAATGGCAGGGCCTTGGGCTTGAGCTCCTTGCCATGATTCCATACAATATTTTCACCATGTACAATCAAAATACCACGGGTCAAAATTAGGGTGTTACACATTTATATATTTCAAATATTGAGTTGACTTGTTTTAATGATATGCCTCAGTGTGTCATATGATTGGCACATTAGTGCATATTTTAAAATTTGTGTACTATATAAAATATTCTCCATTATAAACTCCACCTTCCTAGATATATTTAGTTATACTGAGTATCTATTACAACCATTACCAAAACATCCATCATCAATGGAATATCTTCTAAAAACCTTTGCTAGAATTTTTTATCCATGTAGTGATGATATAAACGCTCTTAAAAATCTATGAAGTCATGGAAAAAACCTACCAAGATCCTTGTATACATTATTGAAACACATGGTCAATAACTGTGGGCATGGGTATTGGCTAAGTGATTTGCATAGCACCGTGGAGGCTGCACAAGCTCACACACCACCACGGAGGCCCACAACAACGCGATAGGCAGAAGAATAACCAATTTTGGAATTCTTTATGCAATTTTGTACCGATTGACCACATTTGTGGATATAGGTCATTAGGTTGTTATAATTTAGTTAGAAGTGGACCTTGGATGTAAAGGTGCAAGCCTATATACAGAGTTATAATCGCAATTGTAAGAGGGAGATCATGGATGAAACAAATCATGCGATCAATCCTTTTTGTGACCCAAGGTGTGCCCTTGTCGATTCATTTTGTCTTTGAGAAGTTCTGGCTCTGTCTATGTTGGTCAGTTAGTGAATCTAGCCAGTGATCATTCTCTTGCTATGGAAAAGTAATGTATAACTTGGATTTGTTGTGTAGAAGTAATATGACATGACAGATGTTGCTCTGAAATGATATTATTTCTTATGTCTTTTTTGTCTTCTCAATCTGCAATGACTATGATGGATGTTTTATGAATGAATGTGACTACTGCAATGAATGAAGTAATGTGACCTGTTAGTGATTTACTATCTATGAAAATAGATTGGTAATGTATGAAGCGATTTAGATAAACTATCTCTGGAATATATTTTGATTATGAAGTTCAATCAGTGAGAATGTACCCTCCCTTCCCACTTCAAAAAACTTGTTTCCAATAGCTCGCCATTGACATCTCGGGTGAGAATTCATCTTCTTTATGGGTGTTGTCGAGCAGGGTAAAACCTATCTGGGCCAGTGCTTAGGGAGATCGTGCTGGTTGGGCATTGACAGAGTGGGAACCCCTGTCGACAAATATTTTTTGGTGGATCACACCAACAACTGGTTCCATTACCGGGACCTCGTTGCAACTGAAGGGAGAATATGTTGTGGCATCCAACAAAACTCGAGACTGAAGAGTGGTTTGATCTAAATTTGTGAATTTTTTTTGAAATGGAGAACCAGAATCTGAAGTTGTTGACACCTAGGTGGCTGAATATATATATCTATGATGGTCCCTACGAGTGTTTCTTTGTGAATTTTCGGTCATACTGTATGAATGGATAGCGTAGTTCACTTATAAGAATAATAACCATCAAGGTAGAGAGCCAACATCCTAGACCCCTATACTAATATAGGAACTACAAGAAACCAATAACAAAGCATCGTGAGCTATCAAAGTATGGCTGGATAGTGTCCTAGAAGGATACATCACTGAGTTTGTATTCGATACCAATAAGACATACAACGAAGCAAAAAGAGAGTTCTTCAACAGGCCACAAGGTAGGTTCTTGCAGTCTCTACAATTATCAATTAAGATGCTCATATGTGAGAAGGGTATTCTAAAAATGCAGCTCTAGTAGTGGAACTCTAGTGTATGGAGGCCGTGGATAGTGCGACGAAAGGGGAAGGCAAATGGAAAGGTAAGGGGTACATGGGTATGAGTTCTGATGAGACGGTGAGGGTCACTAAGGAAACAAGTGTTTGTACGAGGGAGGAGCAAGGATTAGATAAGATAAGAGGCAGAGGATAGGTGAAGGTCCTACTACAATCAAGATGCAAAACTACAAAGAACAACCACACGGGCCGAAGTGACCCTATAGCGACGATGAGGACGACCAGACCTCGATTACGCCCAAGATAGTAGGAAGCTCAAACCTCGACAGTAACATGTCCACACCTCTGTGCACTACTCCATCAACAGGTAGAAAAGAAAATTCTACATCACCTTGTCTGACGTGCCAGTAGCATTCTAGCAGTAGAACACCATTTATGGGAAGAAGGCCTAGAATGGTAGGCGACGAGATGAAGTTACCTATATTCCATGGAAATGGGACTGATGACCCGACATAGTACTGGTTTTTATGTGAAGTGGTTTGGACTGCTAGACAGAGTGTGGATGATGATATCAAGAGAATCCAATTGGCCACCACCCTCAAGGTTCATGCGCTGGACTGGTACATGAAGCTCATGCAGGTTCCTCAGGGAACCTCAGCGAAAACACTACATGAGATCCGGGAAGGACTATTCAAGGAATTTAAGAAACTCAAATCTGAGGCCCAATACATTACAGAACTCAAGGAGATTAAGCTATTTTTGAATGAAACTATTTGGGATTTTGATCAATGGTTTAAGACGTTGATGGCTCTAGTCAGCTTCAAAATGAGCGATGTTCAACATAAGGATTGGTTTATTGTTGCACTAGTTCTGCACATCAGATAGTCATTAATGCAACAAATGATCACGACACAGAATGAGGACCTGGAGATGGTGATGAATTTAGAAGATTCACCTAGTGGGGATACTGCGATTGGCATGAACTAGATTTAGGCGCAGCTAGCAAATTTGATGCTCCAGCTATAGGATGTTAAGAAGGAAAAATAAGAGCATGATGATCTCTGGTGCACGTGATGTCACACAAATGGCCACACTAAAGACACCTGTCTGACTTTCCAAAATTATTTTCTATCAGAAGCACTAGACCCTTTGAGTTGTGCTAGTGTTCCATGGTGTCACGTATGTCAGGTATATGGGAATCGACACAAAAACTATAGCTACATGCAAAAGATGGTTACGAAGGTAGAAATTTTGTATTGCTCCTTTTGTTGCTTAGTAGGGTATGAGGATAAAAACTGTTGAGCTTACAACTTACCTCAAGAGAGAACATATGATTCATATTTCATGAAGGGTGAGGATCCTCACATGGTCCAGCCATCACAGCCACAAATGGTACAACCAATAGTGTAATATGCACCACCTCTACAAGTACAGTTTATTCTGTCACAGCCGCAACAATAATTCACATCACAGCCACAGTTCGTAGCACAACCACAATCTGCATCAAAACGACTGTATAATCAGTTATTGATTACTCAGCCTCAACAACAATATCTTCAAGCAATGCACTACATTTAGTAGCAACTGAATCCCCCGCAGCAACTATCCCAACCACAGTATCATCAAACTGGAGGATTTCGGGGAGGATTTAGGGGACGAGGAGGAGGACGAGCTCAGGAATCCATCTAGTGTTACACTTGTGGGGTATTTGGCCACTATTAGAGGGAGTGCTTCCATGCATAGTGTACATACTGTGCAACAAGCGAGCATAATGTTGAAAGTTTCCCTCAGTTGATTGCAAAATCGCAAGCCAGGAACATCCATCAATTGTAGAACCGGTTCCAAAACCAAAACCAAATGAAGACCTAGCCGTCATTGTAGAATCAGCCTTTGATCCTACCACAAAATCAGAACCAGTTGATGAACCCACCACCAATTCAGAATCCACCCCTGAATCTAGCTCCAAATATGAATCAAGGATCCACGGTTGCGACAATTCTAGCAGA
Source organism: Pseudotsuga menziesii (assembly GCA_001517045.1). Lineage (NCBI taxonomy): Eukaryota > Viridiplantae > Streptophyta > Pinopsida > Pinales > Pinaceae > Pseudotsuga > Pseudotsuga menziesii. The sequence goes on from LPNX010134302.1 coordinate 21,830, forward strand.
GCCCAGAGCCCAAGATGTCGATGTTATTGTTGTCACTCATGTAGGTGTGATGGCTAGAGAAGATGGACCCTATCCACAAGTTTGACTCACAGGGAAGAAGAAGACAGCCTTTAATATTGTGACAGAGAAGGAGATCTTCTTTCAGGCCAAGCATGCAATCAGGATGAATCAGGTAAGTTACATGTGATTGAAATGTCATCTTCTTTTGATCCTTCTATGGAGGCAAGACCATCACGACAACATGATAGCTTGCAGCAATTCTTTTAGAGTTGTCTATCGTTAGCTCAAGATCTCGAGGCTCTTGGTGAGATTGAGAAGTTACTAAGCCAAAGGGATTAGCTGCTGAAGGAATCCATAGTAAATTCCCTCCAGAAGAGAAATACAGGTAAAGAGATGAGAATGAACATCTAGATAGGGGACTACAAAGTCGATTTTGTTATTCTGGATCTAGGGCTGGATGTGAATATTTTGACCAAATAAACTTGGCAATTGATGGGAAATCCAACCTTGGGGTGGTCCCCTATGCAACTCCAACTAGAAAATCAAGCCAATGTTTATCCCATTGGTCATGTCTCGAACCTAGTTGTCGATGTCGAAGGTATGAAGACATATGTTGATTTCGATGTTATTGAAGTAGTTGATGGTGGAGGCTCTTATCCTACTTTTCTAGGGATTGGATGGGCCAATGATAGCATGGCAGTTATCAATTTCAAGAATTGAGTTATGAAATTTGAAAACCAAGATATCAGAGTCATTTCTACCATGGACCCTGAAGAGGCACGATGGTATATTAAACCTATCAAGGATGAGGTTGGTAGAGGCGGGGATCATTCCTACAACATCTCTGAGGACTATATCCACCCTACTATCAATGGTGAACTCAAATGGTGCAGAACTATCTCTGCANGATTCTTTAGAAAATTGGAAAAATCAGCTTCATGAGGTGTCTTTTAGAAAATGTGGTCTAATTACACAATCTCTACGCTGTGTTGCGACTGAGATCATTGAGCTGCTAGTTTATGAAGCGCTACCAGAGTTGACTGAATTCCTCTAAGAATTTGAAGGGAAAGCATTTAAACTAGAGAGGCTATTGGAACTACAGGAAGCATTGAAGGCTACCCCAACATGCTGGTGGGCGGCTCACAAATCGGCAATCCATGGATGGGCACAATGTCGATGATTGATGATGGTGTGCTTTGGTGATTTAGAGACCTATCCTATTGGGTGATATGATGGGAGAAGTGACCCCACCAATAATTTAAGTGAATGTATGGATTTATGGGCATCATGACCCAAGGATGAGTGGGTCAATGATTTTGTTCATACTTTGGAAGAAATGCCTAGATACTGGTATCTAGCGATGGAGCTGTGCAGAACCATCACTACGTGGGAGGAGATGTCAATTTGCTTTGCGTATAATTTTAATTTCTTGGACACTAAAATTGAGGTCCAAATGCACTCCAAATCATCAATGATGTAGTCCTGACGGTTGTGCCACCAACATACCCAGTAGATCCACATGTGCAGTCTCATATGTAGTCTCTGGTGACCTGCTATAATCTATCTAGTGAACTTGAAGATGATGATGATTTGAAGAACGTCAATATTTCGAAATCAGAAGGAAGTCACAATGTTGCAGAACTAGACATACTAATCGACCCCATGAGTCAGCTACTGAAGATCCACAAAGTTAACATTGGGACATAAGAGAACCCAAAGTTTTCTAATATTGGGGACTATTGGGATGATAAGACAATGGAACAGATCATGGATTTGTTGCATGAGTTCCAAGATCTATTTCTGACACGATCCTCGAAAATGAAAGGGATATTAGGGGATCTAGGCAAGATGAAGATACCATTGAAACCAGATGTGAAACATGTGCGATAGAGGTCGTATCGACTGAACTTGTGATACAAAGAATGGGTCAAAGCTGAGATTGACCAGATGTTGGATGTCGGCATCATTGAGCCTATTGAGGAATTAGAATGGCTAAGTCCTATGGTGGTTCAGGATAAAAATACTGGAGAATTTTGCATTTGTGTTGACCTATGGAAGCTAAATGATGCCTGCTTGTATGACCCATTTCCCACGCCTTTTATAGATGAGGTCCTTGAAAGGGTAGGTGGTCAGGAGATGTACTCATTTACAGATGGCTTTTTGAGGTATCACCAAATCTGAATTGCAAAGGAATATTGGCATAAGACCACATTCGTCACTGAATGGGGTTGTTTTCAATATACATTCATGCATTTTGGGTTAAAGAATGCGCCAACGATCTTTTCTTGGGTGGTTGTCAATGCGTTCAAATATTTCATTCAAAAATTCTTGCAGGTATACATGCATGATTGGACAGTCTATGGTTTGGTTAGAGATCATTTAGCAAACCTACGATTGATGCTGGAAAGGTTTCGACAACATCAAATTGCACTAAACTCAAAGAAATGCATTTTTTGTGTGCCATTCAGAATGCTGTTGGGACATATTGTGTGCAAAAAAGGGTTGTTGGCTGACCCAACGAAGATTGCACTTATCCTTAGTCTATCACCACCGACGAATGTGGAAATTATTCGGGTGACGCTGGGACACATGAGGTACTATTGCAAGTTCATCAAAGGATACGCCATGATTACGACCCCCATGGAGAAGCTGCTCAAGAAGGATGCTGCATTTGAGTGGAATCTCAAGTGTCAGGGGAGTTTCGACACACTAAAGGCCAAGATGGCCTCAGCGCCTATCCTCGTATTCCATGATTGGAGAAAGGAATTCCATGTCCATGTCGATGCCTATTCTATTGTGCTAGGGGTAGTACTTGTGCAGCCATGTGAAGGCGACCTGGATCATCCTGTAGGAAGCTGTATTTTGCTGAAAAAAATTATACAATCACCGAGAGAGAGGGCTTGGCCATGCTTTATGTGCTGCAAAAATTTTGACACTATCTATTGGGAGGTCTCTTCAAAATGTTCATGGACCATTCTGGTTTGCAATACCTATTCAATAATCCTGTGTTGAGGGGGGGGGGGAAGATTTGTCGATGGCTACTAATTTTCTAGGAATTTGACTTTGAGATAATTGTGAAGCCAAGTCGGTTGAAGGCTGGTCCCAATCATCTATCTCACATTGAGATAGGAGAAGAGCCTACTAATATTGACGATGGATTTACTGATGTGTAGTTATTCCGGGTAGAGATCATGGATGACCACTTTGCTCCAATCATTTAGTTCTTGGAAACCGAAGTTTCTCCAAATACTTTTCGACTAACCAAAACAAACAGCTGGTAGTGAAATATTTGGATTTCCAGCTAATTGCGGGACAATTATACAAACTTGGACCAGATGAAATCTTGCGACGGTGCATCTTACCACATGAGAAAGGACCTATTCTAGTAGAAGCACATGCAGGAATTGTGGGGGGCCACTATGGTGGCTGGGATACTGCGCGTAAAGTGCTGTGCACTGGATTATGGTGGCCTACCTTACATATTGATGCAGTGGATTATGAGAGAAGCTGCCATGTCTGTCAGTGCATTAGCTAGCCATCATGGCGGGATGAGACGCCACTAGTGCCCCAGGTAACTCTAAAACCTTTTCATAAATGGGCCATGGAATTTGTGGGTCCAAGTACTCCACCAGGAAAGAGGACTGGTGTGCAGTACATCATTACAGCAACTGATATCTGACCAGGTGGGTGGAGGCCACCCCAGTCATGGATTGCACTGCTGCGACAATTGCCAAATTCATATTCAATAACATTGTGACAAGGTTTGGGTGCCCCAGGATATTGATGAGTGACCAAGGAAGTCACTTTATCAATCGAACTGTGATAGCGCTAACCGAGGAGTTGCAGGTACAGCATCAAAAAATCACACCCATTCATCCACAGGAAAATGGAACTATCGAGGCCTTCAACAAAATATTGGAAACCATGCTTACAAAGGTATGCAATACTAATTCCGATGATTGGGATTTGATAATTCCAGCGGCACTATGGGCATATCACACAACTTATAAAATATTGACATGACAAATAGCGTTCAAATTAGTATACGGGAAAGAAGCAGTCATGCCGATGGAATACCTTGTTCCTAGTCTCCAGATTGCTGCTGCGACAGGCATGGATGACACCGAAGGATTAGAGGAGCACATCGCACAGTTAATCTAGCTAGAAGAGGACCTCTTTGTCGTAGGCTTCCACTAGCGTGTTGGGAAGCCATATTAAGAACAAGCAGTTTACACAACAATTAGATGGTGTGTTGCTACGAAAACCTGTGAATGGTAGTCGCTTGAAACCCTATAGGAGCGCCTAAGCCATGGAATGCTTGAGGCACTGTGCAAGTAAAAAAAAAATTGTGTAGGTATATTGCAGTGAAGCGAGTGCAGAGGAAGACATTGCACAATGATAACGCTCAGTAGTGTTATGAGGGATACCATCGACGAAAGCTGCAGGACTATGGGGTGGTCAAATCAATAATAAATACAGACAGTTAATATCGGTAGCTGGTGGCACTTAATGAAGTGACGTGCATTTATGGCTGATCCGACCATTAGTAAGATGGGATCACCGACGAATTTAGGGTTATTAATGCTAGATTTAGGCATGATGGTTACGGTAGATTTTTCAATGATGAGGAAGATCACGCAATGGGTTATATAAACGTGCAAGATATGGACACAAGGTCTTATTCAGTTGAGTTGAGTGAAGTGTTGAGATCAGTGTAGGAGTAGAAGGGAGTTTGATAGGCAAGTAGTCAACTTTTAGCTGCGTTGTGAGCATTGTAGAGTGCGGCATGCCATGCACTCCTGACATAGTTGGTATTTTCAGTGACCAGGAATCCCCCATATGACCTACAAGGATTGAAGAAGAAGTCAAGAGCATGCCAATTGGGTCCTCTTCGATCCCTGGAGTGAAGCAGAAGGCCCAAAAGCGTAGTACCACACCGCCACAGAAGAGATATGCGCGCATGACTACTAGGGCACAAGGGGAAGAAACCGGACCATCAAGCTCAGGAGTTGTCAAGTCTGCAACACCTAGGGGCATCTCTATCAATGATATCCTTGGATATGTGGCCCCAATGCAGCTAGGGGTGAAGCTAAGGAATCTAACAAAAAATAACAAATATCCACTGAAGTTGCTACTGCTACCAAAAGGGATGAATTTCCTGGTAGACACCATATCAACCTTGACCAAGATGAAGTACAAAGACAATGGTTTTCTGCTATTAAAGGATGTTGCAGATGAACCATATCAGTTAGTGCCTATGATACTTGGTGCATCTATTCTCCAGATTCCTCACCCATGGGCTTAAGGATTGGACAATTCTAGGTTGTTGGGGCTCATCAACATGCCACATTTTGGGAGATTGAACGAAGAGAATGCATGCATTAAGAAGCTATTAGCATGCTTTCATGGTGGGATTATTTTGTTGAATGAACCTATCCATGTCATGGTTGACCTAATTTCTGAAATTATGGGGTCGACAAATGCTGGAGAAGATTCGACGCAGTATTTCAGAGGGCGGGATAATGATAAAAATCTTGCCAAATAGTTAAAGGATAAGTTTGGGTTGCAGCGCGATGGTCGTGCCTATCACATCGACAGTATTTATGAGCGAACAGTGTGGATTGGGGCATGTATTTTGTCCAGCAATATCATTAGAGGAATCGGCCTGTCTAATGTAATTCAGGGGTAGTTGTGTGTGTGCAAAAATGCGTCGAAGGGATGCAAATGAACTGCTCCATGTTTCTGCTAAACCAGTTGTTAGAATATGTTGTCGCTGCTCAGGCTGGGGAAGGTATTTTTTCCTATAGTTGGTTATTAATTCTCATTGCATTGGTCGCATGGATGGATCCGGAGGACTACTAGCCGATGTTCGTCACTGTGGAATGAGTATGCAAAGGCACCTGATATCAAAACTTATGGTGAGTCGTAGAACCCATTTAACAGCAGGACTGTACGATCCATTTTTGGGTCTATTAGGAAGCGCTATAGGCCATGGCCACCAAGGTTCCCCATTTATACAATGACGCTGCATCCAAGTATCAATGGATTATTCAGTTTTCTATCAGGCCTCATTCCATTTACATCCAAGCATGATGGGATCCTAACAAACAATAGCTAACTATACCCTACAAAATTGTAGATACCGAATTAGGGGTCGTCGTTCAAGATTGGCCAGCTGACTGGTGCGAAATGGTGAGTGTGGATGAACTCTTTATAGGGCCACCAGTAGATGCCCCTAATGAACCAGTCTAAGAAGGGAAATATCTCCATGACTGCAATGGCAAGTCATCGACGAACTCTGATCCAGAATCCTGGCACATGTTGGAGGAGATACGCACTAAAAGACGCATGGAATTTGACACAGGTAGCAGCTCCCAGTTGATGATGGAGAACCAACTGCAACGACTCATCAAGGCTGTCACCGACGCATCTGATGTTGCAGTGCAAGATATGTGTGTGTCTAGTCAAGAAGGGTTTGCCACGATAAGCCTTAAACTTGATTCTATTTTTGTTGTTGTTTCAAAAGCAACATCAGAGAAGGATGTGATGTAGGATTTCCTATCAATTAGCACTGAGTCGCGGGATAGGAACGTGCAAGTTCCTTGACTATAATAGACATGGGAAGTATATAGTTCAACTCATTACTACAACCTTTTTTGAACATTTATATCAAACTCAACAAGTTACCTACCCAAGTCTTAGTGCAGCTATAGCAGCGTGCCGACCATAAATTGGAGAACCAACAGAAGGAGCTTAGTGAGGGGTATGTGCAATCGTAGGCCACCGCAAAGAAACTACAAGAGTAATTCAATGATCTATGAAATATCAGAGAGAAACTTGTAGAAGAAAAGGTGCTGGAGATTGTCGACTTGAAGCAAACATAGGAGGAGCTGCAATGGAAAGCCACCGACAAAATCACTGAGTTGAAGAAGGTGCAAGACCACCTCATTATTGAGAAATCATAGCTCAGTGCTAGTTGCAGTGAGGTCGAGCAAGCTGTTGATGAGCCCTGTCAACACATCTATAAAAGAACGGTGGAACACATCGATGTCACCAAAGCCAAGAACCTTGGGGAGGTGATTGCCCAAATCCAGTTAACAAACAATCTGTTGAATTCTCTGGTTTACCCCGACACGCCACCTGAACAAATTATCGGATGGAAGAATAAAATTGAGGAGCTAGTGGCATAGCTTGAAGCTATGGATCAGGAGGCAAAGACGATTGCTGACGAAACCACACAGTTATGGCAAAGTGTCATCCAGGATGACCAAATAGAGCAGTTGGCTAAGAAAGTGCGGGAAGCAGACACTCAGTTAATGACACTAAAGATGTCACTGTGTTAAATGCCTCTTATGATTAAGATTACATGCTTGGAAGAAATAAAGGACCTGCAGTAGTGAGCTGCCCGAGCGCAAGAACATTAGCACAAGCACAACACCTAGCTTGATGAATTCTAGGACATTGGCAGGAAGTTGGCGGTGAAAGAAGTCGTCGCATTAAAGGAGGTCCAAGAAGGTAGGAAGATGGTAGATGGAAAGTCTAGGGAGGACCACCCACTGAAGTAGTACTTTCTCACTTTTCAGGACACATTCGAACGAGTTCGGCTCCAGGTCCACGAAATATCGCAGCAGTTCACAGAATCCAAGGCTAAGACGACAAAGTACACCATGTCGACCTGATGTGGCTCGAGTACGAGACACAAGACTATGTTGGGGGCCTATTGGTAGGGGTATTGGGTAAGTGAGTTGCACATTAGTGTAGAGGTTGTGTAAGCTCACATGCCACCGTGAAGGTCCACAATAGTGTGATAGGCAGAAGAGTAACCATTTTTGGAATTCTTTATGCAATTTTGTACCAATTGACCACATTTTGTGGATATAGGTCACTAGGTTGTTAGAAGTTAGTTAGAAGTGGACCTTGGATGTAAAGGTGCAAGCCTATATATATATTTAGAATCACAATTGTAAGAGGGAGATCATGGATGAAACAAATCATGCGATCAATCCATTTTGTGACCTAAGGTGTGCCCTTATCAATTCATTTTGTCTTTGAGCAGTTTTGGCCCTGTCTATGTTGGTCCGTTAGTGAATCTAGCCAATGATCATTCTCCTGTTGTGGAGAAGTATTGTATAAATTGGATATGTTGTGCAGAAGTAATATGAAATGATGGATGTTGCTATGAAATGATATTATTTCTTATGTCTTTTTTGTCTTCTCAATCTACAATGACTATGATGGATGTTTTATGAATGAATGTGACTACTGCAATGAATGAAGTAATGTGATATGTTAGTGATTTACTAGCTATGCAAATAGATCTGTAATGTATAAAGCAATTCAGATAAACTATATCTGGAATATATCTTGATTATGAAGTTCAATCGCTAAGAATGTACCCTCCCTCCCCACTGCCAAAAACTTGGTTCCGATATCTCTCCCTCGATGTCTCGGGTGAGACTTAATATACTTTACGGGTGTTTCCCACAAGGGTCAAACCTATTTGGGTCGGTGCTCAGGGAGATCGCACTGGTTGGGCATCGATAGAGTGGGAACCCCTGTCGATGATGCTTTGTTGCTGGATTGCGCCAACAATAATATTAGTTTGAAATTGAAATACACTTCCACATAATGACATCATGATTTCTAGATTGTATTGTGTTACACCAAATTCTTGCACTCTTGATCCATGTGTCAACCCTTTGCCTAATCCCCAAGTTTCTCTCTACTAAATTTGATTGAGATTAAGGTTTTTTCTACCTTTTTTCCCTTTCTAGGAAGGTCGACGCTCTTGTCCTTCATGATATGAGCATTGAAGGAACTTTTCCCCTTCATGTTAGGTGTGCTAACACCTATTCTCTGTCTCCCACTGCTAGGAGCGTCGATGACGCTTTTTCACTTTTTGGAACGTGCACCGGTTGTGTTTTGAGGGAAAAAAATGAAGTTTTGAGACCCTTATCGAAGATGGATGAGGTGGTGGTTTATCCCTATTATTTAGGTGAGGTGGAAATTCAGTTCCTAGCCTATAGGGAAGATCCCTTAGATCCCTCCTCCGAATCCTTAGCCTACTCTATCCCTTTAGCTTTATAAATTAAACCCTCTCTCCATTTGGAAGAGAGGAGGGTCTATGGTACTCTTATGCTGGTGGAACTTCTAGGTGGCTTACTATATTTATTTGGAGGATTTGGGCTTGGATTGTTGGAAGGAATATTACAGCATTAAGGCTAGGTTGTAATGCTTTTTCTATGTAATTCTATGTATCTCCTTTATTACATTAATACAAATCTCTTTCCATAAATGTTATTGCGTTGATAATGTTTAGATATTTCTTCCTTAACTGTTAGCTTAGATCAATTATATGTTTGGATACACATATGATGTATGCTTGTTTCCACATGCTTTACAGGGTTTTGTAGCTGTAGATCTGAAGATTCTGGAGCTTGGATTAACAAAGGGAGAAGAGGATTTGCATATTTCAGGTAGGTGATCTATCTGTTTCTTTACATTTCTGTTTGATATAGGAAAGTAGATTGTATTTTGTATTTGATTTGTTCTATGGAGATCTAGCTTGATTACATAGATTTGATTTCTTTTGTTTTGATTTCATATCTTTTTATTCAATCCTTTTTCCATCCCCTATAGACCTTCCCTCCTTTATATTTTGTCTTTTAAGAGTGTCTTGCATCCTATTGATGCTCTTTGGATCACAATTGAACCCTCTGTCATTCTTCCATAGGAGATCTATATTTTATTCTATTTTGTTTCTCCACTGGCGTGCTTGGGCTATGTAGATAGAGCACTGTTAGTTTCATTTTTAATGTTGAAAGTGTTGGTTGTATAGGCGCTCTTTTCCTTAGGAGAAAAGGTGTCGTCGGTGCTCTTACACAGTGTTATACAAGCGTCAGTCCCATAATAGGCTCTTTTCTATAGTGTTATAGGAGTGTCTGTCCCCTCATAGGCACTCTTTTTCAGTGGAGAAAAATGGCCTACCCCTCATAGGTGCTTTGGTGCAGTACAGGAAAGTGTGCCACCCTTTGAAACTCAGTTTTTGGCTCAGATTTCCTTCATTTTTGGGTTTTGGTTTGATGGATTTTGGTTTTTAAGTGGCATGTGATAGTCATTCACCCTTGAGACCTAGAATTATCTCTTTGTCCCCTCATTTATTGAGTGTTTTGGTTTCATTTTGGTTGTTTTGGTGCAATTCTTTATTGTTTTGGAGTTGTTTGGGTGCTTGTCATATTCCTTTTGATTTCTAAATGAATTGAGTGTTGTAGGTGTTCTCTCTTTTTCTATTTGTAGATATAAGAAGAGAATTATCCTTTTCTTTATTGTTCAAATCCATGTTTGTTTGAAGAGGAAACTCAATCAAAAGAAAAGCAAAATTAAAAAAAAACAAGCCAAAAAATTCACCCCCCTCAGACCCCCCTTGCTCGTGTATGAATTCACAGGTCTTTTCAAGAATTGTATACGATGTTGATCTTTAAAAGCTTCATAGTTTCCTTTGAATAGAACTTGGTTTTCTTGGATCTCTGATTTCTATCTTGTTTTAACAGAAAATGCATTCCACACCTTAGGTAGTTTTCATTGAAAGAGAAATGTGCATTATCATGTAGCTAGGATTTGCATTATTTTTACATTTCCTGTCTACACATCATGCACCCAATTAACTGCTCAAGATAAAATTAATGATAGATTAAGTTTAAAATCATTTACTAACTGTGTGTAAGTTAGTGACGTGTTCGGGCATCGTAAAATGTAGCAGCTGTCGTTAATTTGTCTGCACTACAATCCGAGACTCGCACGGTTCTTCCATGTACCATCGGCACATCGAACGGCCTTTCACATACCCTTGAGGTATATAAAAAGGTACTTCATGTACTCAATTGTATATCGGAAGGCCCCTTGTGAATGGTTGTGCATTAGACAACACTACTATCAATTTGAGCTCCCATGTACCTAGCGTATATTGGGAGACCCTCTTAGGATTCCTATGACCAACTTAGTTATCCGTTTGGCCTGTCCTGTGACGTTCCTAAATTTTGATCCACTCCTATTCAAATAGTTTTCTTGTGGATTTTATACTTGAGTAGTGTTTGATTTTGTGTGGTATTTCATAGATTCTTAGAGAGTTCATATATGGGAGACTCTCTCGGGACCACCAGTCAAGAGAACCCTTTTCAAGGTATGTCTTTTGTTTCTCCCCCTTGTGGAGCTGTTGGTCCTCCGTTCATGGCCACTTTGAACCTTCCCAGATTGACTATAGGATTACCGGTATGGTTATTCTCCAATATTGGCATACCAAATGCACCCTCTATGTCGGATCCTGCTCTTTTACCGCATGAGCATCCACCTCATGTTAACCCTTCTCTTTCTTCGTCGAATGTTGAATCGACTTCCCTTGCTTCCTCTTCACCTATTGAAAACTCTAATGTTAGTAAACGGAAGGGTAAGAAGAAGACAAAAAGGAAGGATAAGAAGAAGAACACTAAGCATAAGGTCATGACTCCAACCTATGATATTTATGTTGGAATCCCACCAACCACTAATCATCATGTTGGGAGTATTAATGTACATGTTTTCGACTCGCATAAAGCTAAGTTCCCTTGTAGACTTTTCATGGGTGATCACCTTCTCAAGGATTGTCTTGGTCTTTCCCCTATCTCAGAAGTGTGGTCTAAACATCCTGTGTCATCAATCTCTAATAATCATGCCGATGATGCCCTGTCAACCAGTGACTCTTTGGTTAAGAGTTGAAAAGGAAAGGTTAGGTATCCTTGCTTGCTATGTAAGTATATGCACTGCACTTACCTTTTTCCTTGCATGGATGAAGATTCAAAGTTTATGGAAGGTATTAATATTCCTGAGAAACACCTTCCAACTGGTTATTGTAAGTTTTCCCTTGACATCCCATTGGTTGATAAAGTGGGCGATCCAAGTCCATCCTTGGTCGATCCCACTATTCCGTTGAAGAGTGAAGTCGAAGTGGTCGATCCAGTTCTAACCTTGGTCGATCCAAGTCCATCCTTGGTTAATCCCACTCTTTCTTTGGAGAGTGAAGTTGAAGTGGTCTATTTGATGTCATCTGCACCCTATCCCACTCTTTCATCACAGAATGTTGAGACTAAAGTAGTCCCTTCGACATAGTCTTCATCTCGTCCCTCTCTTTTAATTGAGAGTGAAAACCATCATTCTAAAGTTTTTGTATTTAATTTTGATTGTTCTATGCAAGAAGAAGTTTTTTCTCTTTCGATAGAACTCTCTCCAAGTAGTGAGTTTATTTCCTTTGACTTGACTAAACTAATAGAATATCGTCCTCATTTGAGTGTTCCTTTCCAGATAGCTGTGTGGGTTTTCGATAAGAGTATACTCACACTATTGTTAATGAAGGGGCTTCTGTTAGTATTCTATCCTCTATTTCTTGGAAAGCCATAGGTTCTCCTTCACTTGTGCCAGCCATTGATCAGATACAGAATTTTAATCAAAGACCTATAGCACCTTTAGGGATCCTTCCTCAGTTTCCTATTACTTTGGAAGGAAAAACTATTTGTATCAATGTTATGGCAGTCCAAGGTCCCTTATATTTTAATATTCTCCTTGGGCATGATTATGTTTATGCCATGAAAGCTGTAGTGTCCACACTATTTTGAGTGATGTATTTTCCCCATGATGGGAATATTGTGACCGTTGATCAACTTTCCTTTGTTAAAACTGATTATCGTGTGACTCCTAGTCATTAGACTTCCTTGAATGTCCCACATGTTCTTGTGGCTCTTTCCCCTTCTAGTTAGCTTCTTCCCATCATAGTTAAAATTGGGGGCATGGCTCCAACCTTTGGACATCATACTGGAGTTTAGTCATTATCTTCTTATGTAAGGGGGAAACCCACCAACCTCTGGACATCATGTTGGTTTAGAACATGTATAGTGAGCATATTTCCCATTTCTGTGTCAATCTCATTAAAAAATGAAACATACATTATGAGCATAGTTCCCTTTCTGTGTCAAGCTCATTAAAAAATGAAACAGGTTAGTGAGCATAGTTCCTATTCTGTGTCAAGCTCGTTAAAAAATAAAATGGACATTGTGAGAATAGTTCCCATTCTATGTCAAACTCATTAAAAAATGAAATAGATGATTGTGAGCATAGTTCCCATTCTATGTCAATCTCGTTAAAAAATGAAATGGATGTCCTCAAGCATAGTTACTTTTTTTTTCAAGCTTGTGTAAAAATGAAACAGGTCCCCTCAAGCATAGTTATTTTTTGTTTCAAGCTTGTGTAAAATGAAATAGGTCCCCACAAGCATAGTTAATTTATGTTTCAAGCTTGTGTAAAAATGAAATAGATGCCTATGAGCAGTGTTTATTCTTGGTTTCAAGCTTGTTAAAAAATAAAACTGACTTTGAGCACAGTTTATTTTTCATGTCAAGCTCGATAAAAAAATGAAACAGATCCTTCCATTGTGTCAAGACTCAATATTTGAGCCTTCTTTTCATCTGTCTATAAAGAAGACAAAATGAATATTGGGGGGCATGTATCCACCCTTTTCACATTATATTGGCATTAAAGTTACTTGACAGTTATATTCGGGGCAAGTACCAACCACTGGACTTCATGTTGGGAAATCACTCATCAATGGGAGTCATTTTGAGCATACTTTGTTTTAGTTTTGAGCTCGTTAAACCATGAAACCACCTTTTGAGCATAATTCATTTTCTATTTCAAGCTCGTTAAAAAATGAATTAGGTTTCCTTAAGCATAGTTTACCTTTTGTTTTCAAGCTTGCATAAAAATGAAACCATGTTTTGAACATAGTTCTTATTCTGTTTCAAGCTCATTATTCAATGAAGCAAATACCCTGAGCATTATTTCAACTAATCTTCGAGCTCATTAAAAATAGTAATATGGCGTTGAGCTTACTTTTAATTTTTTTTGCTCTAGTTAAAACATGAAAACTGGTTTTGTTGAAATATTGTAACTTCGAAGAATATTCTATATGTATTTCTTTGTGGTCCCCGATGCTCCTACTGAGAGAACAACTTGTATTAATTTGTACCCCAATGCTCCTAATCAGAAGAACTAATAAGAGTCATGAGGCAGTCCCCTCTAATTGTAAAGGTGGGTCATTAGCACCCCAGTGTGGTTACTTGAGCCTACATGTGTAACTCGAGCCTACATGATTAACTCGAGCCTACATGATAGATGAGTTAACTTAAGTGAACATATGAATATAAATAGAGGTGTAGTCATCCTCATTTGGAACACACACTCTCACTTGTGTAGCGCTTTAGTGTAGAAGAGAAGTAGCTGGAGAAGGAGGAGGATCAAACTTTGATCTCCTTGCTGGTTTTATCTTTTATCTTTTATCTTTTTGGGGCATTTATATTGAGGAAGCTTTTGCTGGGTTTTTCCCTTTAGGGTTTTCCCAGGATAAATATTTGTGTTCCTTTTGTATGGTTGTGCTTGTTGATCTTTCAGTGATCCTGTTTATATTCTTTTGTTATGAAAATGAAATGAAGTACTGATGTCTTAGCTAAGCATATGAAAATTTAACATGGTATCAGAGCCACCCTGAAAGAAGAAATTGTGCAGCTAAAGAATATATGGATTCTTATTTTTTGGGTCTCTATCCATGATCTATCAACAAAAGAAGTCTATACTGACTCTCCATTGAAGGGCAAATCTTTCTGTCGAAGCGGAATTCGATTCCGAGCATTTTCAGTTTTGGTGCGGAAAATTAGGGCTTTCTACAGAAGAAGACTTTTTGAGTGATCCTAGAATAGGATTTTTCTCCTCATCAAAATCAAAGTTTAGAGACCTGGATCAAGAAATTTGGTTGGGTGAAACTTTGGGAAAGTCAAACCCTAGTTTGACCCCGATCTGGAAAAACCCTAAATACTAAAACTGCTAAGTTTTGGTACATTCAATACATCCTGAGATTGGTGAAGGATCGGGAGTTGAAACTTGCAGAGGCCTAAGATAAAATCCTGATTTACACGTTTTCCAAAATTCAGCCTCATATTTGCCATATTCTGGGAGATATGATCCCTCCAAATTAGGGTTCCATCCTCTTCTAGAATTCATCCCTAAACAGGACACCTGGGGAGAATTACTGTAGAATGGGCTACAGAGGTCCAAATGAAATTATTGAAGATTTTACAGAAATATCATGGCCTTTAATTTATTTTATCCAAATTTCAGAACCTGAAGATGAACCAGTGACACGTGGCATGCCGTACAACTGCACTATTCTGAACAGTCCTATAACAGGTCACCTTGGGAAAATGATCATAAATTCAAATTGGTGAAACCAATTCTGATGAAAATTATTCTATTGGATCAGGGACATGTGAGGTTACCTCAGTGTGAAATTTCAGACACATAGGAGCAGTAATTTCAGAGACATCACAGAAACAGTAACAAGCATTTCTACAGAAGAAATTGGAAAACTAGGGCTTCCTGTTTCGGGAGCTTCCCTCCACTGTTTTTAGAAAGGGAGTACATTGGACATATCCATTTGAAGAGATATATATTTATATCCAATAATATCTGAAAGATTCCAAGTTTTAAAAATTAGGGTTTCTCTAACAAATCCTAGATCAGCCAGCTCCGGAAGCAGGACGGACACCTCAAATTGGTAAGATCTAATCTTTTGCTATTTGCATTTGAGGTTCTCATTTCAAAATGATCTATCACATAAAATTGATGATAAGCTTGGTGAATTTGAAAAACTTCCAAGCATGGAATTATTTGATCTCTCTGAAGAAAATGAATTGGACACCTACATGAGTAGAGAGGTTCCAATTCTAGAGGGAGATGAGCCTCAAAGACTTACACAAGAAGAACTTGATCAAGGCTAAGAAGATCATTTTTGATCAAATTATACCACAAGTGTCTTCCCTAAAGACACCAAAGATGTTTGATTCCTTGATCAAGCTATTTGAAGATAAGAACTTAAATCATAAGATGGCTTTGAGAATACAGTTGAAGAATGTGAAGATCCAGAATGTAGAACAACTTGAAGCGGTGGAAGAAGAAGTATGCAGAAGTGGTGATGGCCACCTTAAATGGCCTCCCATGATCATGGGATTCATTCATGTGAAGAATGTATGCCAGAAGTAAGTGATTAATTTTAGTTTGACTAATAAGAAGAGAAGAAGAAGATGGGAGAAATTGAAGATCAAGCTCTCACCATTCAAAGAAGATCCCTCAAGCGATGAGGAATATGAAAAACTCAATTCTTGAAGAACCTCTTATTCATCTTATCATTTGGATAAGAAATGATGATTTCATGAATGAAGAAGATGATAAAGTAGAATGATCAAGATGGAGTCTACCCATGAAACAAATAAAAGATAAGTATTCAATTTCCATTTCATGATATTGTTTTGTTATGCATTTGATTGTATTCAGTTGATGTGTTATGCATGATAGATTGTTTACATTAATACTACTAATATGCATGTGATGGGTAAGTAGCCCATGGATCTATACAACTCTCCAATGATACTTATCAAACCTCTTTCCTGACATATTGGATTAGTGCACAATCTCAATGATGTCATGGTAGAGATAGAAGGCATCTAGAAAGTTTCTGTGAAATATGGATGAATGTTGTATTGGCTAAATAGTTGCATGATGCATAAGAATATGTTGTTATGCATATGTTTTATGAAATAGTTCTAACCATGTAACTGGTGCATTTGAATTGTAGGAAAGGTCCTATACAACCTCCTACAAGAAAAGAAGGACGAGACTTGTTCCGAAGAACAAGTGATGACAATTCAGTAAACATGAATCTGAAGCTCCTAGGGTCAGAGACACGATGACGAAAGAAAGAGATTCAAAGAGAAGTATATCCACCTCAAAGGATGAAGACCACCATGGGTATGAGAGATAACTAAAGATGAAGAAAAGAATGTTGTAAAATAAACTATGATCAAAGAATAACAGTTGATCATGGGGAATGATGTATATGATATGATTTCGAGACATAAAGGGAAGTACATAGTATCCTCCATATGGATCTACAAGAACAAGTGTACAAAGAAAGGTTCGTGATTTGCCTAAGAAAGAATAGACTATGACATGACATACTCTTTTAACCAGTATATATAAAACATAGAACCACCTGTACAGAATGAAGAAGGAATATAATACTCCACTTCAGGGGGAGTGACTACAGAAGTAATCTGAGTTCGACACGGTATGACATGATGGATAGCTTCTTGATGGATCAAGACTTTACCAATAGTAAAGTGGGTTCCAACCTTCAAAGTTGAATGTATAAAACTAGGATATGTTGATGATCTGACAAGATGAACTCATGGAAGATGTTATGATGAAAGAATACTAGAATGATGTATGGGATATAGTTCCCAAACCAGAAGGAAAGAGTATTGTATCCTCCAAATATACAAAATAGATCATGCAACTAACAAAAGTATCGAGAAGTATAAAGCAAGATTTGTGGCCAGAGGTTTCTTTTAGAAAAAGGGAATTAATTCTGAAGAGACACTTACTCCAGGAAGTAAGGTACACTTCCTTTAGAACTATCATGGTAGTTTCTTCCATGGTGAAGTAAATACAATCCTTCCTTAATGGTATGATTGAGAAAGATTTTTACATCGAATAGTCATGAGGATTTGAAGTTGAAGCCAGATGGAATCACGTATGCAAGTTGAAGAAGGCCCTCTATGGCCTGAAGCAAGCTCCCAGAGCTTGGTATGGAAGAACAGATAGTTTCTTGTCAAGCATGGGATTTACCAAGAATAAAGCTGATCCTAACCTTTATCTCAAGGTTGTAGAAGATGAACTTGTCATCC
This sequence comes from Pseudotsuga menziesii, assembly GCA_001517045.1. NCBI lineage: Eukaryota > Viridiplantae > Streptophyta > Pinopsida > Pinales > Pinaceae > Pseudotsuga > Pseudotsuga menziesii. The sequence goes on from LPNX010134302.1 coordinate 39,649, forward strand.
TATTATTATATGTGGATGACTTATCCTTGACAGGAAATGAGAAATAGATCATGGAAAGCAAGAAGAAACTAGCAGAAGAATTTGAGATGAAAGACCTTGGGTTAATGCATTATTTCCTAGTTCTGGAAGTATGGCAAAGTTCAAAGGAAATATTTCTCAACTAGGGAAAGTATGTGGTAGAGATATTGAAGAGATTCAATATGTTGGAATGCAAAGTCATGGCCACACCCATGGACTCTGACCTAAAGTTGTTAGCTGATGACTCATCAGAGTTAGTGGATATGACTAATTATGGACAAATCATTGGGTCATTGATGTACTTAACAAATACCACACCAGACATTTGTTTTGCTTTGAACACCTTAAGTCAATATCTTTTTCAACCAAGATAGGTTCACCTAGTAACTGCAAAGCATGTGATGAGATATCTAAAAGGGACTATCGAATTTGGTTTATATTATGATGGTAGCCATGAGTATAGATTATATGGATACATAGATGCAGATTGGGCTAGAAGTATCTCAGACAAGAAAATCACATTAGGTAGGTGATTTTGTTTGGGGTCTGTTATGAGTTCATGGTTTAGCAGGAAACAGTCCAGTGTTTCTCGTAGCATGGCTGAAGCAGAATACGTAGCAGATTGCTCTACTAAGTTGTGAAGCCATATGGCTTCGGAAGCTGATATCAGGTCTCTTTGAACTGAAGATGGATACTACATTGATTCTATGTGATAACGAGATGTGTGATAACAGAGAACCCTATGTTCTATCGTAACACATAGAAATCTGGTATTTCTACATTCAAGATAAAGATGCAGATGATGATGTTTCAGTATTTACATACTGGAGATACAGCTGGTGATAGTTCAGTATTCACATACTGAAGATGTAGATGAAGATGGTTTAGATTATGATGCGCTGACAAAGCCTCTATCTCAGGTAAAGTTTGAACACTTTCGAGACAAGCTTGGTGTGGTTCAGAAAGACCTTCCTCGAAAGGGGGAGTAGTGATGTTGCAGTGGGATTGTATCATCCTTGGACACTTGCCCTAAAGTGACCCAGAGACCTAGGTCTTCGAGAATGAAGAGGGATTGTATCATCCTGGGACATATGTCTAGAATTGATTCGGTGACTTCGATCATCGAGAATGTGGTGGGATTGTATCATCCCTGGGCACTTGCCCAAAAGTGACTCGGAGACCTCGGTCTTCGAGAATGAAGAGGGATTGTATCATCCTGGGACATCTATCCAAAAGTGATCTGGTGACCTCGGTCCCCGTGAATGTGGTGGGATTGCATCATCCTTGAACTTCGGTTCAAAATGTATCTGGAGGTCTCGGCCCCCATGAATGTGGTAGGATTGCATCATCCCTGAACTTCAGTTCAAAATGTATCTAGAGGTCTCAGCCCCCATGAAAGTGGTGGATTGCATCATCCCTGAACCTCGGTTCAAAATGTATCTGGAGGTCTCAGCCCCCATGAAAGTGGTGGATTGCATCATCCCTGAACCTCAGTTCAAAATGTATCTGGAGGTCTCAACCCCCGTGAAAGTGGTGGATTGCATCATCCCTGAACCTCGGTTCAAAATGTATCCAGATATCTCGGTCCCCATGAATGTGGTAGGATTGTATCATCCTTGAACTTCAGTTCAGAAAGGATCCGGTGACTTCGGTACTCGAGAACATGTGTTGATCCCATAATTCCTAGAGGAAGGATTGTCTGAGTTCCACATCTGTGTTGATCCCATAATTTCAAAAGGAAGGATCATTGAATTGATCCCGTAATTCCAATAGGAAGGTTTGTCTGAGTTCCACAAATGTGTTGATCCCATAATTCCAATAAGAAGGATTGTATGAGTTCCACAAATGTGTTGATCTCATAATTCCAAAAGGAATTATCGTTAGTAACTCCGTAAAGACCTAAATCCTATAATTCTGAAAGGAAGGATTGTTAGTAACTCCATAAAGACCTAAATCCCGTAATTCCGAAAGGAAGGATCATTGGTAACTCCGTAAAGACCTAAATCCTGTCATTCCAAAAGGAAGGATCATGTTGATGTTTTGATGATGTTGATGTTTTTATGATGATGATGATGTTTCTAATCGAAAGATCAGAGGTTGCTGCTGATGATGATGTTCTCTGATCGAAAGATCAGAAGTTGCTGCTGATGATGATGTTCTCTGATTGAAAGATTAGAATATGATGATGATGTTGTTGCTGACGATGATGATGTTCTCTGATCAAAAGATCAAAATATGATGATGATGATGTTTCTCTGATCGAAAGATTGGAAGTTGTTGATGATGATGTTCTCTGATCGAAAGATCAGAATATGATGATGATGATGTTTTCTGATTGGAAGATTAGAAGTTGCTTATGATTATGATGTTGTTGATGATGATGATGTTTTCTGATCGAAAGATTAGAATGTGATGATGATGATGAAGTTTCTGATCGAAAGATCAAAATCTGATGATGATGAGATCCTGATGATGATGATGTCATATTATCAAAATATGATGATGAGTTGATGTTAGAGTATGATGATGTTCGGTTAATGATGGTTCCAATCAAAAGATCAGAGGCTGATGATAATGATGAGTCTGATTGAAAGATCAGAGTATGATGATGATGTTGTTGCTGATCAAAAGGCAAAAGTGCTAAAGAAGATGTTGCTGATCTAAAGGTCAAAGTGTTGAAGATGATGTTGCTAATCGAAAGGTCAAAGTGTTGAAGATGATGTTTCTGATTGAAAGTTCAAAGTGCTGAAGATGTTGTTGATCGAAAGGTCAAAGTGCTGAAGATGTTTCCGTTGATTGAAGAGTCAAGATGCTGCTGGTCGAAGCGGTCAAAGTACTGATGATGCTGAAGACTAAAGATTGAAGATGAAGGCTACATGATGTTTAAAAGCTTCCAATGATTTATAGATGTATCACCCTGATGATGTTGATGATGTCCTCTATCTCTCTCCTATTATTGTTGTTGATGATGTTGTTATAGAATACCCTTCTCGTTAAGGGGGAGTGCTGAAATATTGTAACTTCAAAGAATATTCTATATGTATTTCTTTATGGTCCCCGATGGTCCTACCGGGAGAACCACTTGTATTACTTTGTACCCCAATGCTCCTAATTGGAATAACTAATAAGAGTCATGAGGCAGTCCCCTCTAATTGTAAAGGTGGGTCATTAGCACCCCAGTGTGGTTACTTGAGCCTACATGTGTAACTTGAGCCTAAATGATTAACTCGAGCCTACATGACAGATGAGTTAACTTAAGTGAACGGATGAATATAAATAGAGGTATAGTGCTCCTCATTTGGAACACACACTCTCACTTATGTAGCGCATTAGTGGAGAAGAGAAGTAGCTGGAGAAGGAGGAGGATCAGGCTTTGATCTCCTTGTTGGTTTTATCTTTTATCTTTTATCTTTTTGGGGCATCTATATTGAGGAAGCTTTTGCTGGGTTTTTTCCTTTAGGGTTTTCCCAGGATAAATATTTGTGTTCTTTTTGTATGGTTGTGCTTGTCTATCTTTCAGTGATCCTGTTTATATGTTTTGTTATGAAAATGAAATGAAGTATTGATGTCTTAGCTAAGCATATGAAAATTTAACAGGTTTGAGCTTACTTTATCGCTTTTTCGTGCTCTAGATTCAAACATGAAAAGGGTTATGAGTGCCTTTTATACCTTTAGTGTGCTCATTAAAAATTTAGTGAAGATGTATCGAGTATAGTTTTACTATTTTTCAGGCTCGTTAAAATTGGATTATGAAAAAAGAACTCGTTCCAGAGTTATATTTAATCTCTTTTTAGTCTACTTAAAAACACAAAAAGATTTCCAAGTGAACTTGTTACATTCACTCTTGTAAAAGTATCAAAACGGTCAACTAATCAGTGGTAGGTTATCTCTTTTTTAGACCAACTAGCATCATTTATGAAAAAGGACCCTTTTTGGAGTCTTCTTAGTCATTTCAGACTCTCTAAACATGAAATGACAAATGAGTTTGCTTTCATTGGACTCGTAAAATCAAACGATGAAGGACCCTTTTTGGGAATGAACCCCTCCTTTCTCAGGTTCATAAAACATATGAGATTGAACTCGTTCGAAGGGCGAGCTATTTCAAGCATTTGTTACCCTTTTTTAGCTCATTAAAAAACAAAGAGGCACTCATCAATGATGATGGTGAAATTAAGGAAAGAGTTTGTATTTTGTTATGGCAGTACATAGTCACTCTTGAACATGGCACTCACTTGCATATGCATTTCAGTACTTGGGTAATCCAATTGTCTTCAAGTATTGCTAATTCCCAGAGTCTTATTACTCCTTTGAGTTGTCCCAGAATACTCTCACCATCAGTTGCATTGGGGGATTGGAATCATTCTCATGTCAATACTGCCAAGTCATGCCATGCCCATGTTGAAGAGAAGTTTGGTCATTTGTCCACTATTTGTAGTTATTTTACCTTCTATCATTTTGGTCATCCATGAGCCAGTTTCGTACATCACTCTATTGTCTAGTTTACTCCAAAAATATTTGATCGTTTTTCATGTCGATGATGGGGGATTCATCATGGCCCTGCTTCAACAAGTCTATCCCTGACGACTTCAACTCCTTATCCAGGAATTAGACTTAGAAACCAAGACAAGTATCTTGAGCCTGCATGCCTTAATGGTAGGTTACCTTGCTTTCAACATGAGTTTACAACATTGGCTCTTTATTGAAAGATCTCATCGAGTGTTTGACTCAAAGTCCTTTATTCACATTCAATAGTATGTACTGTGATACCTTGGGATCATTAACATCAATGGTGATTTCCATCGCACTTGTTAACAGTTTACATTAATGATTGGTGATCAAGTGGTTCCTACCATGTTTGATGTCAAGACTGTAATCACATGGTTAGATTGGTACCATTGCGGGTTCGGCTTGAAGAACCTAGGTTGTCAAATATCTTCGCCCAGGTTGCGATGGAGTTTGTTTTGAGTCATATTAGTCGGGTCCACTCTGTATTGGTCATGGATGTGTTATCATCTCATCATGGATCTACATTTGTGTCTAGTAGCCATTATTATGTTCAGTTGGTCTCTACTGCCATGGATCTGCATTGTATTGGTCAGTAGCCATGTTATGAGTTATATGAGATTTGAGTCAGTGGTACTACAGCGGATTCCAGCCAACATCCTTGCCTTAGATTTCTTCACTTTGCAAAGCATTCACCTATCACATTCCTATAACTTCATGCTTTTGGGGGCATTTCCTTACGCTGAAATCCTGTACCCTTGATCCATGTGTCAACCCTTTGCCTAATCCCCAAGTTTATCTCTACTAAATTTGATTGAGATTGAGTTTTTTCCTACCTTATTTCCCTCTCTAGGAAGGTTGACACTCTTGTCCTTCATGCTAGGAGCACCAAAGGCACTTTTCCCCTTCATGCTAGGTGCGCCGACGTTGGCGCTTTGTCTTTTTCTACTAGGATCACCGACAACGCTTTTTCCATTTTTGGAAAGTCCACCGGTTGTGTTTTGAAGGAAAAAAATGAATATTCGAGACCCTTCTCAAAGTTGGATGTGGTGGTGGTTTATCACTATTATTTAGGTGAGGTGGAAATTCGGTTCCTATCCTATAGGGAAGATCCCTTAGATCCCTCCTCCTAATACTCAACATACTCTATCCCTTTATCCTTATAAATTAAACACTCTTTCCGTTTGGAAGAGAGGAAGGTGTATGGTACTCTTATGCTGGTGGAATTTCTAGGTGGCTTACTATCTTGCTTTGGAGGCTTTGCGCTTGGATTTTTCGATGGAATATTGCAGTGTTAAGGCTAGGTTGTAATGTTTTTTCTATGTAATTCTATGTATCTCCTTTATTACATTAATACAAATCTCTTTCCGTAAACGTTATTGCATTGATAATGTTTAGAGCTTTCTTCCTTAATTGTTAAATTAGATCAATTATATGTTTGGATATGCATATGCTGTATGCTTGTTTCCACATGCTTTACAGGGTTTTGCAACTATAGATTTGAAGATTCTAGAGCTTGGATCAACAAAGAGAGAAGAGGATTTGCATATTTCAGGTAGGTGATCTATCCATTTCTTTGCATTTCTATTTGTTCTAGGCACATAGATTGTATTTTGTATTTGATTTGTTCTAGATCCATTTGGACTAGGGAGATCTAGCTTGATTCTGATTGAGTATACTTATCCGATAACATATTGTGAATTTGAAAAAAAAATTAATGTTTTATAATTCATATTTTTTCCTAAACACATGGAGTGGACCATAAAGAGATGCTCCTAAGTAGTTTAAGAACAATAGAACAATAAAATAAGCAAGCAAAGAGAACACTACTAGAAGCAAGCATTAATAAGGAATGTGGCATGGAAAGAAACCATGGATTAACATGGAGCATGAACCAATTTGGAGTCCATTGAGTCAGATGACTAAAAGATGAGGTGGAGAAAGGATCCATCAATTATGCATAGGAAATCCTATGAACTATTAATGAAAAAGGATATACTACCCCATCCTCTCACTGCGATTGCATTTTGTACTGAGGTGACCTCCATCATTTTAGGTTCCTTGTAGGCTAAAGGTACATGTAGGCATCCATAAAAAAGTGGCAATATTAAGTCCTCATTGATGTTACAAATTCACCTATTGGTTGAACAACAAGGATTTGTGTTGGAGTCAACTTCAGTAATATCCCCATGCATATCATTATAATTAAGAATATTGATCGTACCACCATGTCATATCCTAGGAAGTACAGTGTTGATTCCCATTTTGAGGTCCATGGATGAAGTAAACTTGAAAAATTTCAAGAAAGGACTCCATGGCGTAAATGAAGGGGAAGAGGTTCCTCTCCCAACTTAGATCATGTTTATCAATTTATGCTAGTAGAATGCATCATTGGAAGAAGTACACATAGGGGTGACCCCTAAATAATTCATATTGGATACATCACCCTACTGCGATGACCATGAAAAAAATCTAGAATGATAGGTTCAATATGGAAGAAGTTCATTGTTGAAGAGACACTAACAAATGAGAAATAGATGGATATAGTGAAGTCACTTGAGTTCAATGTATTAGTGTAAATATATTTACACTTTCAACCTATGACTACCCCATGAGCATTGGTTTCCACTTATTTCCCATTAACAGAGACACAAACTTGACCATAGCTAGGTGTCATCTATAACCTATTGATAATCTTGCAAATAATCAATTCTAGGTTTGGTTTTATCTTCTAGATAGTGTATATAGATTGAAGTGTAGTTTCAGCTAATCAATAAGGTATGGGAAATCTAATAGGAAGAGGTCTCATAAAACTTATAGTGATCCTTTTGGAGGGTTGGATTCTTGGAAAAGTTTCCTTTGTATTGTTGCTTCTAGTGAATAAACATTTAACTCTAATTAGACAAATTGACATACTATTTTTATTATTTTCCTTAAAATATTTCAATTCCATATTTGTCTGATCATTTAGATATCAAAATTTTGTGGAAATAGATCCTCAATCTCACTAAGGATTCTTTCTTCTCTGATTTATTTTCTTTAGATTATGTAAAAAATGCCCTCTTGTAATTTTTTAAATCAGTCAAGAATTTCAATGTTGCTGAATTAGGAGAAAAGGAATCATAAGGGGAGAAAATATATTTAATAGTTGGCACAAAACTATATTATTTTGTCCATTTAGGATTAAACTTGAAATCTTTGAGAGGTTTCATCTCTTCAAACATCAGATCCTGGATGATGGAAAAACGATCATAACCTCCACCCTGAGTAGCCGACAATCTATTTTTGATTTCTTCTTAAAGAAAGGTTTCTAAGATTATAAATCTATTGATCCTATTGTCTACCCAGGCCTCAACAACAATATTGTTGAACCAAGTAGGATTTAAAATAGTAGGAAAAATATCCAACAATCCACTTCCTCGCATTTGTGGATAGAAAGGTCAAAAAGTCCATCCAATTAAGAAACTAGTCCCCAAACCATTGAAGCACCAATAAAGAGGTTTAGTTTTCCACCCAAAAATAGTAAAAGTTGAAAATGTTTTCCTAGAAATCTCTCATATCTGGATAGGGACCATATGCATTAAGAAAAAGGATTTAATTTCCTAATTCCACCTATAGAGAGACATACCTAGGATAGAGGGAATTTTCCATTGATTAATTAGATGTAAACTTCTAGACTTCCATCATATCAATGAATCTCCCAATCTACCACTTACAACAAGAGTGGCAAAGTCCCAACCATAGAGATTTTTTCAAGGATATCTGATTAACCTACCACCATTAATCATTGTTTATTGGATAAAAATAATGTCAAGGTTTTCTGGTGTGATGAGTCACTTTAGAGAAAACATTTTGGAGGGATTGGTTAACCCTCACTAGTTTAGGGAGAGAATCATTTTGTATTTTGGCCTCTAAGCAATTTTCAAGAGATAATTACTAACATAAAATTATTTCCTTGCTAAATAGATGTTGAGCCTTGGACAAGAAGAATTTCCATCCTCAGAACAAAGCTTGATGGTGTTCATTGGCTCCTTGAAATGATATTATCCTTTTCTCTAATGGTGCAATGTCAAGAAGTAATTTGACTACCATGTGAAGGGTTGGTATTTCACACTCAATGGGTAAAGCTACAATTAATATTTTAATGGTTATACAAGAACTTAATTCATAGGCTAAGTACATAGTACATAGGATTTGATAATTCATAGGCTAAGCACATAGTACATAGGATTTGAATTTGCAACAACTCTCATTATTTGAAATAAGATTTGATGTCATAAATTTTGTACTGAATGGATGACGACTGAGATTAGTTTTTCTTTATGATGATATTGAAGTGGTGGTTCATAGAATTTTTTTTCTTACATAACATATCCGTTCATGCCTTCTTGAACCAATATCCCATCAAAAAGTACAAAGGAAGTTGAAATATAAATGATAAAATTCTTACTAAAATCTAGAGGACATATTAGTAGGGAATTTGATAACATTTTATTCAGTGTATAAAAAACTAGTTGTACCTAGTTTACCCATTGAAAGGGGATTTTGTGGTGTTACAATAAAAATATTAAGAAGTTGTGGGCACACATGGAACAATGTACGACAAAGTATCTCAAGAACTTGGGTTTTCCTTATAGGCTTTGTAATTGTCCTAATGAATTTGGTCAGGGTACTTTACTAATAGCTTGCACTTTTAAAGGGTATTTAATTATTCTTTATTGGGAGATAATGAATCTTAATAGGTGTTTGACTATCACACATTATATACATTTTAGATGGTTCAAGTAGATATTGTAACTGTGATATCAATCAAAATGGAGTAGTATACTTGGTAGATGTTTTGGACTTTCAATTAATTTTTTACTTTTTAATAGAATCTGAAACTTTTAACATTTAGAAAACTACTTTAAAAATTAGACTTTGGTTTGCAAATTGTTGTGACCACATTTTATTAAATTTTTTAACCAGGTAATATATTTTAAGAAAAGAAAAAAAAACCAAATTTAGCAAATTTGCCCCTGAAAAATATATGGGTTGCCTTTGACCTTCCACATCGACCAGTTAATTTTTTCCAAATTGAAGCACTTATTCGAGCTTCTTTTGAGCTGCAAGATCGAGTATTTTTTACATTGCATCCTTTCTTTGTCCACTAGGTCATGCAATGATATGATAGTAGGTGTGGGTGTGGTGTATTATGGTTACAATGTCGAAAGAACACATGGGCAAGGGGAAGAGCAGCTACAAATCAATGGAATCGCTAGTGGAGGATGATGTTTTGGGGCATAGTTGAGGCCACTGAATCTGGAAATTTGTTGAAACAATATATCTTTAGGATATGGTTGGTAAACACTCTGCCTCTATGTTGTGCATTCATTGAATCTAATTAAGTTGTAGCCTTTTCCAAGCATTTTTCATGAAGTAGAACTGCCCAAACTAAAGGGATTTCTGTATCAAATTCAATGAAATAGCTCTTCTCCCTAAGCTAAAACATGGGCATAAAATCCCTTTATAACTAAGTAACTAAGTAAGATTCATCCCGGTCTAACTTTCATATGGAGATACCATAAAAATTGTTTATTACAACTGTTAAATACTTTCCTATTTTTATTGTTCATACGATCAGGGCTGTTATATGGGTCAGGTCAAACCTACTTGAAACTTAGGAGTATGGCATGGAGTTAACCCTCAGTGATGAAGGAAGCTAACTAGGAATATGAAAGTAGGCACTCATTGGATTGAATTAAACTATAGCATATTTGTGAATGGTGCAAATAAGTGTAATTGAAATCCCTAGATGAAAAACAAAATAAAAATATTGTTCCATATTTCAACCTTCAGTGGTATCCTTTAAATCCTCGATGACCTCCGCAGTGTGTCGACAACCCTAGTTAGAGGTTATATCAGAATTTTGTATATTTATTTGAGTAACGAAAACTATGTAGACTTTGTGTCCCCTTTTTATACTTTAGGTTCCTTCAGCTAACTTTAGGTGGCTTGGAAGGGCTACACGTGACTTCTACAAACCCTAATAGGGTTGCACATGACTGGTTCAAACCCTAACTAGGTTGTAGGTGCTTGGGTGAATCCCTAGTGTTGGGCCTGGGGAAAGAGTGTAAGGAATAAGTGCACATAAATAAAAACACAAGAATCAAGTCACCATGCAAGAACAACAAGGAAAAAGAAGCATGGGGTAGGTATAGAAGGAATCTGCGCAGGCCATGAAAGACATGCAGAAGAAGGAGTAGGCGCAAAAGAGGTGACTTGCGTGTGAAAAGGGGAACTATATGTAAAGGGATATAAAAAAGTATCACAAGTGCAGTATAATGGTCGAAAGCGATAGGATGATCGTGGGTGCTAAATTTGGCTTAAGTCGGCGAATGCCACATGAGTGAACGCATGATGTAAGTAAGGCCGTTAGTGCCTTGTGTCAAGTCATGATCACCACAACTGTAGCTTGAGGGGTGGGTGATAGTGACAGTTAAAAGACTGCCTGTATCTAGTCGACCCTATGTGGTCATGTAAAATATTATAAATAGGAGGGATTCAATAGTTAGAGGGTTCGTCCTTGGTTGGTCGTGGTTTCTTTTTAGTCGATTTTCCAGAAATGGTTAGTGGTTGTGTTTACTTTCAGTTGTTTTGAGGGGTTAACAGAAAGGAGATCTCTAGGAGAGCAGAGTGAAGAGAAGATATTTGAGTGGTATATTAGTAGGAAGTATTTAGGACATAGTCAGGGTTAGTATAGTAGAAGGGAAGCTCTACTAGAGAGGTGCAGATGCTAGAGAGGTCGATCCAGGCCGTGTGTGGATCATAAAATGGTAGCGGTAGATTAGGAGAAATAAGATAGAGAGCATGAGAGCTAGAAAGAGTCTAAGCTAAAAACTAGATCTAAGATAGTCTGAAGTTAGAAGCAGACTGAAGGAAAGATATATTTTTCATGCCAGATGACGAGCGCCTTGTGGTTTTTCCCAAATGGGTTTCCACGTGAACTATCCTATGTATCGATGATTGAATGCATATGGTTGTTTATGTTTCTGTTATGTTATGTTTATGATGCAATTCTTGTCCTGGTTGAATGAATGTTATACTATCAATATACGTATGAATGCATGAATAAGTTAGAATTCACTACTTCAGAGTATTATCCTATGTCTATGGTGCGATTGTTTTTGCACGTCTGTTATAGTGCGCTTGTCTATTATCTTGCTTTATATTTTGTTAAGGTTACAGTACTAAGGCCGTATTTGTGTCGTATCGTTAGTAGTTGATAAGATATATGCACGGTGAGTGCTACAGTTCAGCAGAAATGACCCCATCCTTGCGACTTGGTCACGCACCAAGGGACTATAATCCCTCAACAATCATGAAAACATGGTTATGGAGGTTACCCATCGAAGAGATATCTTGGGTGAGACTACACTTGCTTTGCAGGTGTTGCTGATGAGGCTTGGTCTATCGAGTCGGTATCTCGGTTGTTTGTTGGGTTAACGGGCTGCGCAGAACCTGGGTTGCGTGAGTTAGGAAAAGTGGTCAACAAATGGCCTTGTTGCTGGGACCATATTGATTGAAATGAGGTAAATGTTGTGGCACCCAACCAAGAGTGAATTCAAGGATTGGCTGGATTCGAATACACCGGTGTTTGCGCTGAAGGAAGGCGAGGGTTCGTAGTTGAGTCCTAAGAACTGGGTACAATGATATCTATACTCGAATATCCATGATATTTTCTTTGCATAATTTCCCATTACATTGTGAGAGTGGTTTTTAGAGTTAGCGACCAGGTAGACTAACTTCCAGAGGAGAGGGGTAGCTGAGTGGACTGACCAACTAACACAAGAAATAGCGCAAGTAAGTAACCATATTTCCAGAGTTGTTGATTTTTGGATTGATAGCATATTAGAAGGATATGTTATTGAGTTTGTTGTTGAAGCAATAACCTCATCAGGGATAATTTTAGGGGCGAATTTTAGCCCAATGGGATATTTTTCCATTTTTTTTTCCAAAAAAGATTTGCCATTTTGCATTTTTTGAAGCCCTGTTTCGCCCAATTTTGATGGGGTAAACTTTTTTCATCCTAAAAATCGCCAAATTATTATATAAACGATATAAAATCCTTGGAAATTAAAATATTTTTTGAAAAATATCGCCAATCATTTTATAGTTAGCATTTTAAGAATTGGTAATATTCACCAACATTTATACACTTTTAAATAAGTATGGTTCCTTAAAATCATCCCTGAACCTCGTAAAGTGAGGTAGAGAGACAATTTTTCCAAGGACCTCATGGAAGGTACCTTATGTATATAAACCTATGGATTAAAATGCTCCTTTATGAAAAGGGTATTTTACAACTCAACGATTGAGTCACACAGTATGTAAAGGAGATCTGCTATGTAAAATTTAGGAGCAATATGGAAGGTAGTAAGAAGAAACATTCCAAGGAAGCTCAGAAGACAAGTTGGATGTTGGATTCTTAAGAAGCGAAAGGAGGTTCCGGTCAGGAAAGAGGAGGAAGGTAGCAGGAGGCAGGAGGGCTTATAGCCTACCTAGGGAGGGTGAATATGGATGGCAGTCACACCTAGAAGAAGTGTCCTACGATGAAGAGGAGGAGTATAGTCCAATTTGTGAGAGAGCATAATCAAAAGAGTCAGCAAATTCTCCAAGGATAGGATGTGACTATGACATTCCAGAAAGATCCCCTGAAGTGAGGCCTAGAAGTTCCTCACCTAAACCACTTGGGAACACTAGCAGTCCTAGTGTCAAGACTGGTGTGCAAGGAATTCCATCAGTGATCCCAGTAAATCCAGCAAATCTGGGGAATCCAATGAACAACCCTAGCACCAACCTAATGGCAGGAATAGACGTTAGATTACCCACATTCAATGGGAATGGAACAGAAGACCCAGAGCAACATTGGTTCCTCTATGAAGCTGTTTGGATGGTGTTTTTAGTCCATAATGCAGATATAAATAAGGAACAAATGATCATAACCTTGGGGGGTCGTGTGCTGGATTGGTTCATGAAGTTTTGTGCCACACCAATCAGAACACCATAGAATACTCTTGAGGAGATTCGACGCGCAATGATCTCGAAATTTAGGAAGCCATAATTTGAGTCGCAATGTGTTATTGAGATCAAGGATATTAAGTAGGATCCAATAGAGATAGTATGGGACTTCAATCAGTGGTTCAAAATGCTGATGGATAAAGTTAGCTTCCAAATGTCGGATGTACAACATAAAGAGTGGTTTATTGCTGTGCTATTGCCACACATTAGAGGACCAGACATGCAGCAAAATATTGCGATGCAAAAGGAGGCACTGGAGTTGGATATGAAGCCAGAGGATTCACCTATTGGAGATGACGTCACAGGAATGATACAAATTCAGTCGCAGCTGGATAATCTGAAAATTCAACTCTAAGACATCAACAGAGGAAAAGAGGTGTAGGAAGAGCTCTGGTGTACATGATGCCGAACCAATGGGCATACCAAAGATGATTGTCTGGCTTACATGAACTACATCTCGTCCAGTGCGTCGAACCCTTTGAGTAACCAGGGGCTGCCCTGGTGCAGCATATGCCAGACAAGAGGACACCGCAACATAGATTGCATGTTCCTACAAAAGACGATATGTACCCCAACTAGTTTGTGTTGTAAATTCTGTAGATCTGTAGGTCATGATGAAAAATATTGTAGGGCCTACCAAATTCTGAGAGAGAAGACGGTAGATGCATACCTAATGAATACTAAGGAGAAAATAAAGATTGAATAGGATGCACCTCATTTTGATCCTACGTAGCAGTTTTAGATGGCACCATGGTTTTAGAATATGGCCCCATATAACTCATATCAACAGTAGTATCAGCAACCGTAATACCTTCCGCAACCACCTCAACCTCAGTTGAGGGGGGGTGGCAATTATAGGGGCTAAGGAGGAGAAGGATTCAGCCAAGGAAGAGGGCCAGTGGTATGCTACAATTATGGAATGCAAGGCCACGATGCTAGAGACTGCCCTGAACCTATGAATAATTTCTCATATTTCAAATAAGAGGACAATGTGGAGCAATGTCAACAAATTATTGCTCGATGGCAAGCCCAGACAGTTGGAGCAAATAACCCAGCACCAAATTTTGTGCTGAATTCTCCCAACCTGAATATTAATTCCAACATACAGATGATATTCGTAGAACCACGGGAACCAACTATAGCAGTGGTAACAAGGGGAGGTGCTGTGATGGGTGTATATCAAGCTACGTAGACAAATCTTGCAACGTAAGCACGACCATAGGAGGGACCTACCGTGCAAAAGAAAGCTCCACTTGATGTTCAAGAACATAAGTGCATATTCATGGATGTACACTAAGAGTTCATAGGAATAGAACAACCATCCACCTCAGGCCAAGTGAAAGATATGCCTGAGAGATTCTAGAAGATATTTGAACAACAGACTGCAAGCAAAAGTATAGATAAGGTTAGTAAGCTCAAACCATTCCTGTCAAGTTGTTTGGCACTAATATAGGACAAGGATGCACTTGCAGAGTTGGAAGCATTGATAGAAATGCTTTTAGAGGAAGAACCACCACCAAATAAGGTTAACAGTGTCAAGACAAAGTTCAAAACTAGACATGAACTAAGGATGTGCAAGAAAATTGGTGATTATGACATGGACTATATCATCCTTGACTTGGGATCCGATGTTAATATTTTAATGCACTAGACATGGGAAGTAATGGGAAATCCACCCCTAGAATGCTCCCCAATCCAATTAAGGCTTGCTAATCAGTCAAAGGTCTTTCCCATTGGTAGGCTGAGTCAAGTCCAAGTAGATATTGAAGGATTGTGCACTTTTGTGGAATTTGAGGTCATCAATATAGTAGAGGATACTAACCCATATCTCGTGTTGTTGGGGATTGATTGGGCGATGGTAAATCAAACCATTATAAACTTCAAGATAAGGGCCCTATCATTTGAAGATGATGAGATGAGGTTATTTGCGCCACTCAACCCACTAGAAGGCAGAGATACATTGAACTGGTGTTCAACGAAGGGCAAGGTGATCACCTTGACAACATCTATAATGTCACTATCCTTGAGGAGGATTATATTAATCCTACTATAGATGGTAACCTGAGATGGAGATGCACGAGTTCATGTACATTAGACTCAGTAGAAGCACTTGAGAACTGGCAGAACCAGTTACATGAGGTCTCTATGAGGAGATGTGCCAGGATAACTAAGTCTGTTTGATGAGTGGGAATGTAGTCACGACCGCTACCTACATATGAAGGACTTCCTAACTTGGAAAGGTTCTTGACTGATTTTGAAGAATTAGTAACAAATATGCAGTGACTATCTATGCTGGAATTCACGCTAAAAGCTACACCTGTGCGATGGTGGGGTACACACAAAATATCAATAATGGAATGGCCACAGTGTACACGGCTGCTGGAAGTAAGGTTCAAAGATGAGGTCACCAATGTGGCACAAACATTTACAAGATTATCAAACCCAGTTGAACACTTGGATTAGTGTTCCATAGAGTTCTCAAACTACCCACACCATGAGTAGGTTCACCACTTCATTGATACTCTCAAAATGGCACCCAGAGGCTAGTACGCATCTATGGAGTTGCACCAAGAAACAAGAGAATGGGAAGAGGTTGCATAGAATTTCACATACACCTTCTATTTCACAGATGAGAAATCAACAGTTCACATCATGTTGAAGGATATTGAGGAGAAGACATTCATAGAGATCCTGCTGGAGGTTGCATATTCTTAACCTTGCACTGCACATTCCCACCAGTTTTATGAGATATTTCATCACTGGGTGACATGCTATAACCTCTTTGGAGACCTAGAGGATGATTCGAGTAACATCAATATTATAGAGTTAGAAGGATTTCGCGAAGTAGAAGGAAGCAACATTTCTAGTGAGCAGTTCCTCAAGCTGCTAAAGATCAAGAAAGTTAACATTGGATCGGAGGACAATCCAAAATTTGCTAACATTGGAGACTATTCAGATGAAGAGAAATTGCAAAAATCACTAATCTATTACATGATTTCCAAGACCTATTCCTAACGAAATTCAGGGAAACGAAAGGGATAGTAGGTGATTTGGGTGAAATGAAAATTCTGCTTAATCCTGATGCAAGACCAATAAAACAGGGCCCATATAGACTAAATCTGCGCTATACAGAAAAAGTGAAAGTAGAATTGGATCGCATGCTAGAAGTAGGAATCCTTGAACCTGTTGAAGAGTCATATTGGATAAGCCCTATAGTGATTCAGGACAAGAAGGAGACATCCGAGATTAGGATCTATGTTGACCTTAGGAAGCTAAACGATGCCTTCTTACATGATCCATTCCCAACACCATTCACAAATGAAGTCTTAGAGAGCGTCGGCAGACAAGAAATGTACTCATTCACAGACAGATTCTTGAGCTACCATCAAGTTAGAATTGCGCAAGAGGACCGCCACAAAAAAACCTTTGTAACAGAATGGAGATGCTACCAATACATGGTAATGTCCTTTGGCCTTAAAAATTCCCCTGCTATTTTCTCTAGAATAGTAGTTTCTTCTTTTAAAGATTTCATTCATAGGTTTCTTGAAGTATATTTTGATGATTGGATGGTCTTTGGTCTGGTGAGAGACCATATTGAGAATCTGTGCATGATGCTAGAAAGGTGTCGTCAGTATCAAATTGCACTGAATTTGAGAAAATGCATATTTTGTGCACCATTTGGTGTATTGTGGGGCCATGTAGTATGTCGTGACAAGATCCTGGTCAATCCCACGAAGGTGACAGTTATTCTGGACCTACCACCACCCACATTGGTCATGCAACTCAGATCCATATTGGGACATACTGGATATTATCAAAAGTTCATAAGAGGGTACACGGAGATAACTACCCCAATGGAGAAGTTGTTGAAGAAGGATGCCAAATTTGAGTGGAAAGAATTCTATCAAGGAAGTCTGGATAAGCTAAATAACAAAATGGCCATTGCACCAATAATAATATTCCCAAACTAGAAGAAGGAGTTCCATGTACATGTTGATGCATCATTAATTGCACTTCTTATAGTATTAAATCAACCAGGAGATGGCGAAATCGACCACCCAATTGCATTTGCAAGCAGGAAACTGTCAACAACAGAGAAGAACTACACCAGAACTGAGAGAGAAGGTCTTGCAATGGTCTATGCACTACAAAATTTCAGACATTATCTATTGGGTGGACACTTCAAAATGTTCACTGATCATTCTGCGCTCAAGTATCTGGTCAATAAGCTAGTGTTGGGGGGGAAGATCTGCTGATGGCTCCTCCTATTTCAAGAATTTGACTTTTAAGTCATTATAAAGCCAAGGCGACTAAATGTTGGGCCAGACAACTCACTAGTACAAAGTGAGGAATTAGCTACTAGGTGACTAAAAATTCTAGTCACCACAGGTTTTTCAAGTGATTTACTACTAAATATGAGCAATCTTGATTGACCCAACTATAAACAACTAAAATTAATGACTAATTTAGTCTCCAGTTAACTAATATGACTAGATAATAAGTGTCAAAGTTAAAATTGACTAACATAAATGACTAATTTAATCACGACATAAAAAATGATAGCTAGAAGAATACGAATTAGTCATTTTTAATTGTGTCACGGAAAATTGCAAATTTGACAATGAAGTGTAAATTTTGTAAATTGTATACCTTTTCTTAGTAATATCAATGCCATGCACCTCGATCTTCAGATATCCAACAAAGCAATTGCATGAATTTTATCTTGACCATCTTTATCGTTGTTGCACCATTGAAGAAAAACCGGTTAAGTGCATGCCAAAGGAAAATTAGGCTCCTGAGTCAGTTACAAATTAGGCACTAGAACTCGTACCATATCGATACCTAGCTAGGAGCATCATAGCTAGATGTTGATACTTTGACAATGTAAGAGTCCTTGCAACTCCCATATGTCTAATATACTTTTCTAACTTCAATATAACTATATCCATGATCTCATGTGACCGTCGAACGTCTATATGCACCAGTCGATATAGCTTCACCAGGCTAAGTTCCTTTAAACATCGTAGCAGTTGATCCAATATATAATAATTGAATTTATGGAAGCACCAAGAACAATATTTTAACCAATAAAAGACTCAATTATAATTAAAACCGGGTCCTGACCTAGAAATAGTCTCATATCCATATGCAATATAAAGGTAGAGGCCTAAACCCATCTCAGAATTTCAGGTAAATATTTTGATTCCTTGAACTCTTAATACAAGCCCCATGACCTCACATAATATAATACATATAATAATGTAGTGATGACCTCTCACTACAACAAAACTCTGTGGTTAACATCTCTTTTTGCTTCCTTTTTTGCATCTAGACCATATTTTAATGTATTTTTCTTCATTTTTTTGGACAAAATGGCGCAATTTCATGGGTTGGTGCTATTTTCAGCCTTTTTTTGCATCTTTTTTTCTAAATATGGCATAATTTTCATCGGGTTTTTCACCTTGTTATGCACCAGGTTTTGCATCAAGTTTTGTGCTAGGTTTCACGCCTAGTTTTGCACCTAGTTTGTACATCTACTCTTGGTGTGCCCCCTTTTATGTCCATGTTTTCCTACACTTTACACCCATCTTTTCATCCACTTTTGCATCCTTTTTTACATCCTCTTTTTCATCCACTTCTGCTTCTTTTTTTGTATCGCATCATGCACAAAGTTTTGCATCAAAGTTTACATAATGTTTTGTGTCTAGTTTTCAATCTAGTTTTGTTTCACCCACTTTAGCATCCACTTTCGCATCCTTTTTTTCGTCCACTTTTGCACTCACATTTGCATCCCATTTTGCATCCATGTTTACATCTTTTTGTGCATCTGCTATTGCATTCACTTTTGCATCCACCTTTGTTGTGTCCCGTGGGAAGGTTTATATTGCTAAAATAGGTCACCCAATCCAACTAAGACTTAAAGAGCACTGTACCGACATTATCCATGAATGCACTAAAAAATATGCACTGGCTGAGCACACTGTTACTTCCAAAAACCACATCTGCATTGAAGATGCAAAGGTCATTGCTAGGATTGATCATTACATGAAACGATGCATCATAGAAGCCATCGAGATCAAGAAGCACCCTAAAAACATCAATAGGAATGATGGGTGGAAATTGAGTAAATATTGGACACCTATAATCACCTTAATTAAAAACTCCCAACCATAACCCTCTATTTAGAATTTTTTTGTTTAACACTTGTCGTGAAAGAATACATGTATGGGATGGAAGTGAAATGGAATCAATCCTAATTCAATTGAATCCTTGCAACTCAGTGCATGTATGAGTCTCAACAATCCACCT
Organism: Pseudotsuga menziesii; assembly: GCA_001517045.1. Classification (NCBI taxonomy): domain Eukaryota; kingdom Viridiplantae; phylum Streptophyta; class Pinopsida; order Pinales; family Pinaceae; genus Pseudotsuga; species Pseudotsuga menziesii. Next base: position 59,539 of record LPNX010134302.1, read on the forward strand.
TCTAAATTGAACCAAAATACCAAAAGATGTTTATTAATGGCTATATTTGAGAAGGTTATAGGTGTGAGTAATTAAGGGCTCGGGGCTCTAAATTTTTTTTGTTTTGTACCAGTCCACGATTTAGTGAATCGATAGTCACGGGTAGGAATTTATGTTATTTAATGTAAACAATTAAAGTGTATAACCTCTATGTCGTTATTTAATGTAAACAATTAATGTGTATAACCTCTATGTCAAAACCGTTTTCCATGCTAATGCAGGTCACTACCCTCTTTATTGTCTTACCAAAAGGCATGATAATGAGGAAGAAGCCCTAAAATTATGGACTTCACCTTCAAAAAATGCCTTGCAATCACATTGGTAAGGAGTGATAAGAAGATCAAAACAATCCAACGTGTCAAATCTCAGTTGATAGTTTTAATTAAAGACTGATATGGTAAATTTAATATAAGACTTACTTATAATTGTCTCTTACTCTTTGCGTCTTGACACATTTAATACTTTGTGGTTGTCTTTGCACCTTGACCCAATTTGTATTATAAGGTGAGGATGCGCATGCATAATAATCCTTAGTTATGACTATGTGATTAGGTCTGGGGATTTAAAGACAAGAGGTTGTTAAGACAAGTAATTTTTATATGTATTTTGGTAGCGGTAAGGACAAATGTTGTGAGAAACCACAAATGTTTGGAAGGATGGAGGGAGATTACATCACAATCATGCTGCCCATAAAATTGAAGACTATTATTGAGCCAGAATTTTTTTTTAAATTTTATTAATAACCATTGTTTCTCCATATCGTGTGCCGAATGGAACCTCTCTATAGAAATGCATAAATTGACCTCTGCTCAATTTGTGATCCTAGATCTACATGCCATTATTTGTATTTGAATGACATCCACTGTTGTTTATAGATGTTGCAATTCCATGATATTCATGCAAGAAATGAAGTCTTGTAGAGGAGGACTTGTCAAACCAGCCTTTTGAATTTCATTTTGACTAAAAAAGAGTGGACATTGGTAGCGAGGTTCACATAGGTAGTAGGCACAAAGTTTTGATCTCCTTTCAAGCCTAGTAGTAGACTAGTAGTTGTTGTTTTTTTTTATAGGGATTCAAAGTCACATCTCAATGGCTAGTGACTTGTAGTTATCAATGATTAATCGCCATCTTGCACAACTAAGCACTGAGTGCATGCCATGAGTCAGTGAGTAATTATAATTTATCATATTTCCAATATTTTGAATGATGAATTGAACTTTATAGCATAGGAATTTCAACATCTTGAGAAATTTATATAGATGGGTAATTTCAAATGTTGCCCTTCTTTTTAACTAAATTATGCCCTTCCAATTAAAAAGGGTAAAATTTAGATTTTAATTTTTTTTAAAGGGTGATTTTAACTTTACACTTGGGAAGGGATACAACCTTTCGAAGGGCTGGGAAAGGTTCAATTTTGAACACTGCTTGAGAATGATATTTTTCCCAGTGTCCTCCTCATCTTATGGCCATTGTCCATTGGTTTTTACTGTGTCTTCTTTGGTGTCTGTAGGTGTCCATCATCCTGCTCGTATTGATTTGCACTGCATTGCATATCTTAACATCCAGTGCATACCTTTCAATTGACAATAGGTCAACATGTTCAGCAAGAACATCAGGTGGCTGTGTTCCATAATTAATTTTGTTTGCCATGAGCAAAAACAGGTTTTGAGAAGCGTAAGAACCCTGTTTATGGGTAAGAGATTTGATGGGCGTCTATGCATTCCTGGGATTTTCAAGGTATTGAGAGAGGAGCTTTACTAAGAAATCTGGTTCATCTTGTTTAAAGAAATGGTGGCTTTGTAAGGGGGTGGAGTTACCCAATCTCTCATGGCTCCATTGGGAAAACTGTCCCATGCTTCCCTGCCTTTCCTAGGTTTCGATGAAGAATTTAGGGGTTCTACGAGTATTCAACAGTAAATAAAAATTTGTTGTGTTAATGCATGTATGTTTAATGTCTCACAACATTTATGTTTCTTAGGATATGTGTGACACTAAATAGTGAAGACCATAAGAGGGTTGGCGCAGGTTCCAAAATTTAGGTGCTCTGAACTAGAAGCGCTACCAGGTATGGAAATATTGGTATCTTTGAAGGGGTTGTGGGAACATGGATGTGTGAAAATGAAGTGTATATGGGGTTTGGTGTAGGTGAGAGATTAGAGATCTAGATGTTTCTTGGTGCTCTGAGTGAGAAGAGATTCCAAGTATGGAAACATTGGTATCTTTAGAGAGGTTGTGGGTGGAGGGATGTGTGAAACTGCAGAGCATATGGGGGTTGGCGACTTAGTGCAAGTACCAAATTTGATGTTTCTAGGTTTTCCTAGTTAAAAGAGCTGCAAAGTATGGAAACATTGCTATCTTCGGAGGGGTTGTAGGAAAAGGGGTGTGTGAAGATGCATAGTATACGAGGATTGGCGAATCTTAGATACCTAGATGTTTCTGGGTTCTCTGAGTTATGGGGGTTGGTGAAGCTCAGATTCCTAAATGTTTATGCTATCATATATCATATGTATTATGTATTGCATTTTTCTCTGAAAATTCCACATCTAGAGTTAATCCTTTAGTCAAATTCTTTCTCTGAAGTTTTATGTGACCGAACAATCTGCAATTTATAGGTTGGATAAAATATTTAATTAGAGTGAAGGTATGGAGATGTGAATGTGTCCTACTAAAATTTACCCAATAGGAATCTCGTTGGAAATATATCTCCTTCACTTGTCCATTTGGCATCACTTAAATTTATCATGCTAATCGACAATATGTTCTATGGTACAATTCCATCCAATCTAACCCAATTGAAGTCTTTGACTACTTCAATAATAACCTGAGTCCTCCTATTTCAAAATTATCTACATAAGTCAAAGTTCTTACTTCGGGAATCCTCTGATGTTCAAGTCATCATCACCTCTTCCTGTGAGCCCTTCCGTGTCACCACCTTCTGGGAGTCCTCCGTCACCATCTCCAAAGAGATCTAGACTTTCTGTGGCCTCTCCAAATGTTTCTACACTAAGCAATTGGGTCTCCCCAGTACCACCTACTAGGATCAGTTCAGGGCCCAATGCAAATGGTACTAAGTCAAATGCTCCCACAAATCCAATTGATGTGAATAAAGGAAAATGTGAAATCTTCACGAATCTCTGGTGGAACCATTGTTGGATCCATTGTTGTAGCTATTATGTTATTTTTTCTTGTGCCTACTACATTTTGCATATACAAGAAAGAGGCATGCCCACCTATACAAGTTGAAGCACCTAGCACTCTTGTCACTGACAAAAGAGACTCATCAAATAGATCAAATAATTGGTGAAAATTCAAGTGGCCAATAATAATAATAGTGATGGAGGAATCAGTTTGAGTGATACATGAAATACAAGCAGTGGACCTAGTGAGTTTCATGTGATGGAAGCTATAAATCTGACTATCAATGCAAGTTCTCATGCATGTAACCAGGAATTTCATCTCTGAAAATAAGCTTGGAAGAGGTGGGTTTGGGGCTATATACAATGGGAATCTAGATGATGGAACCATAATTGAAATTAAAAGAATGGAAGCGCCAGTTGTAAGTAACAAGGGATTGGAGGAATTTCAATCTCAAATAACGGTTTTATCTAAAGTTAGGCATAGGCACCTGGTTTCCTTATTGGGTTACTGCATTGAAGGAAATGAAAGGATTTTGGTATATGAGTACATGCAAAAGGGTGCTGCTCTTAGTAGGAATATATTTGATTGGGCCAATAATGGGCTTGAACCAATTTCCTGAAAGATACGCCTCAGTAGCTTTGGATGTTGCTCAAGGATTGAAGTATCTGCATGGCCTGGCCCATAGAAGATTTATTAATAGAGACCTTAAACCGTCTAATATACTTCTTAGATATGATTTTCAGGAAAAGGTTTCAAATTTTGGATTGTTGAAGTTGGCACCAGAGGGAAAATACTCTGTGGAGACCAGATTAGCTGGTACTTTTGCATATCTAGAACCCGATCATACAGGTAATTAAGCAACTTTTCATTTTCCACCAGAATATTTATCTATGATATTGTGTACATTCTTAGTTGAGTATTTAAAGAGACTAGAATGGCACATCTATGAGAATGTTGCATGGATTGCATTTAGAACATTGTTACAGTGTATTTAGAACATCAAATAGAAATGAATTCCTTTCAGGTTAGTGGTATCTGGGAGACCTGGTTAATTGAGAATGTTTTTTAGTTTTCACAGAAGGATCATCAATTGAGAAATTGACTTGGGAAATACTTGATTTTAGGATTTGGGAATAGGTATAGAATGTTACAGTAATCAAGATAAAAATTGACTTCTGATGTTTGCTGAATATTAATTTGCATTGTGTCAGTTATTGGACGAATCACCACAAAAGCAGATGTTAGTATATCTTTGTTGTTGTGTTAATGGAGCTCATGAGTCATTACTGGAGGGAGGGAACTCAATGAGAATGAACCTGAGGAGAGCATGCATTTATCATCATGTTTTTTCCGAATGAACTCAGACAAAGAATTAGTAATGAAGGAAATAGATCAAATTCTGGAAGTTACAGGAAACTCTTGAAAGTATTTGCACTATTGTTGAACTAGTAGGTCATTGCACTGCATGTGAACCATATCAACGGCCTGATATGTGCCATGATATCCATGTTTTGGAACCTTTATTTGAGAAATGGAAGCCCAAAGATATAGATAATGATGATTATCGAGGAATTGATTTTGAGACGAGTCTTCCTCAAGATCTGAAGAAATGGAAAGAATTTAAGGAAAAAAGTGCAAATGTATTGGATGATATCCAAGGAAGTCTTCCAACACATCCAACTAGGTTTACTGACTCATTCACATCTTTTGATGGATTTTAAAAGTACCTGGAAAAATATTGGATATAAATATTTTAAACAACTGCGAAATCTGTAGAAATACTTGTATAGGATAATATGAGGTATTACGTTTGTTATGTCTTCATTGTCTATTGTTTTCTCAAACTGCTACTTTTATATTAGCAGTGGATGTGCATGAATCCTTTTAGTTGTGTTTTTGAAATATGAAATCAAGTTAAGGAGGCTAAATGCATAGATAAGAGAAGTCACTCAATCGATATGAGGATTAATGAACGCATTACATATATAAGACATGACCAAACTAAGAAATTTGTGTTGGTGGATAGTGTTCTTCCTTTCAAGCATTATATATGTGTAGAGGATATGAAGGAGAGTGCACAAATTCAAAAATAGTACAAATGAAGAGTTTTTAACTTTTTCCTTTTTAGCCTCAAAAGTTTGAAGCATTATTTTATCTTTTCCTATTCCATCTTCAAAATATTGAAGTATATTATGATTATAAGCTACACACATTTCAAGAGCTTGAAGAAGGTGACTGGATCCATTCTGTCCAAACTTGGCTTTAGTTCTGGCCTCTACAAGCTTGACATAATTTGAGTTTGGAATTCCATCACTGCTTTTGGTCATGCTACTCTCTACTTGCATCACTTGTATAAAATATTTGCTTGACACCATCAATTTTTTTTCCATTAACCGCAAAACAGGATTTCCAAATATATGGATTAAATTGTTCATGGGTTAATAATTTACATTTTCAAGGGAATATATTCGTGGAAAATCTGTTTTTGTTGTTGCAGTATATGATGTTGAAGAAACCATATTGGACTCAATAAATTTATTCCCTGAGTGAACCCCATATTTGCATCTTGTAAAAACATACATATGATTTGGATAATTAGATACTTGTGCTGAGGACCCACATATATATTTTCCAACAAAGGTTCCATTCAAGCCATCTATAACTCCAAAAAATTAGTTGCCTACTTATTACTTCATCAAGCCTTTTTGTTCCTCTAAAAACCATGCAGAAATATTAGTCAATGAATTTCCAACTCTGTTGGGAACAATGTAAAATTTAGCACGGGTTGGGTTCAAGATAGAACCATGTATAACCTCCCCTACTGTATTTTTTTCTCCTGAATTTATTGAAAGAAGAGAAGGTGCAACTTGAGGCATTTCCACTAAATTCAAGCTCACCCTCGTACCAAAAGAGCAGTGTCCATTTCCAACAAGTTGAGCATCCTATGGTTGCATGGCTCTTTCCTCAATAAAGATTCCTTGTGATGGAATTGGGAGACCTCCAGAGGTAGTATAGGAAGATGTCTGGATGGAATTATGAAGTCTTTGCAAAAATAAAAGACTTTGAGGCATTGCAGGAGGCCCCTCATTTAAGTTTCTCAAACTTTGCATTGAATCTCCTTCATTTTCAGTAGTAAGTTCAGATGATATGACAAGTTTGTTGGCATAAATTAGAATTAGTAATTAGTATTATTTGATACTAAAGAAACTCTAATCATGTCTAAGTTCAAGGAAATAATTTCATTTGATATTCTAGGTTCCTCTGGTTGTTTGAAGTGATGAACAATACAAATGGATCTTAAAAGACATGGATTCTATTAGACAAATATTAGTTGTATGTGTGATCACATGAACTAGTCGTTGTACTAACATTTCCTTTACATATTTCTAGTTGTTTGGACCCAAGTTGTCTGTAGGACATATAATGAAATTTGATAGTTGAATTTAATCAGAGTTTGATCAAAAAGTGATTAACAATGCTCGATTTTTAATTTTCTCTTTCAGTGTTTAAATAGTTTGGTTATGAAGTTTTTCACTTCATTTGGTTATTTTGTTGAAATATTAAGGAAATTGTTAAAAATTTTGTCAATTTGTTTCCAGTTGTGGCAATGTGACCTTTGCTAGGAGAACACAATGTAATAAATGTGACCTTTGCATTTCCTAGAGATCTATTTTTTCTTTTGTGGCCCAAATCCCATAGTTCATTGTTCATTATAGAAACAAGTACCAAAATGTACTTAAAGTATGTGCTCTAAATAAAGGCCTAGAATTGTTTTCTCATGGTGATCAGAAAGAGATTGTGAGCAGTAGAATGCTTTCAAAAAACCATGTTGAGAATTGTCTACAAAGGTCTCCATTTGATGATAGGTATCAAAATAATTATGAAGAACACTTTGCAAAACCATATGGTGAAGGTTGCTCTAAAGCTATTTATTCAAAAGCAAAGGTGCCTCCCTTTATGGAAAAAGTCCAATTTTCAGTGGATTATTATAGTTCTAAAGATTGTTCTCTTAATCAAAACTAGTGTACATATATACAGATTGTTATGTGCATTGTTGTGATTCTACATAGATTTCCATGTTTAGAATTTCAAAAATTGGCGTGGTTAACTTGCTTGGTGCTATGGTCTGGCAGTTTGGTTAAGAATCCATATTCATATCCACAAGTATTTGGGCTTGAGTTCCAATACTTATGGTGTTTGCATTGTGACAACTTTACATACAGCTACTTGGGTGGAATTTCTCCCAATTGTAGTGGGTACCTTGGTGAATGCCCTGGTCTGGCATTTTGGTAATTAACCCATATTCATATCTATAGGTAGTTTCTCTTGAGTTCCATCCACCACAGTTCCTTTGCATGATGACAACACCACATACACCTTCTTGGATTGAATTTCTGCCAATGATGTGGGTACCTTGCTGAATACCCTGTTAAAATTCTAACAACCCCACAGCCACTGTGCCTATGCATTTCCATAACTCCAAATGGAGTTCTATAGGTCGATATTCTACCAATGACCCTTTGCATCACTACTTCTCCAAATGGAGTTTCTATGGTTGAATTTCTACCAATGACCCTGGTAAAGTGCCGAAAGGACCCATGTCAATAGGTAGTTGCTCTTGAGTTAAATCCTACACCTGTTGTGCCAATGCATTGCTACAACTCCAAATTGAGTTCCAATGATTGAATTTATACCAATGACATTGGTGCCATGCCAAATGCCTCGGTCTGGAATTTTGATAAGAAACCCATATCTACAAGTAGTTGGTTTTGAGTTCTGCCCTTGTACATTGACAAAGATTTCAATTTTAGATGTATTATGATTTTCATCATAACCTCATTGTTTGTGTCAATGGTCAAGAAGATATCTGAATCTATATCCATGTGAAATTAATATAACTGAGATGGAGGAAAAGAATTAATGTTGATCTCAGCCCAATTTTGTAAGTTATTTTAGTTTGTAACTTGAGAAGCATTACAACTGGCCTAAAGAGGCATGGAGTCACAAGAAACCTTCCTGTACAGGAACTATCAAGGGGTGGACCACTAAATACATAAATCAAGTGCTTTTCAATTCAGCTAAATCTACCACAACAAGGGGGGATTGGCACTTCCATGAAATTTACCCTTATCCCAAACATTCGCCTACCCTAAAGTGATTTGAAATGTTAGGATATTAGAAATTAGGAGATTGCCTAAGATTTATTTGGTTTATTGGAACTTTAAGTCATGTGTTTTAGTGTCCACCTGGCCCCAATTGCTGGTGCATGCCCTATTGCACATCCACAAGAACAATAGTTCAGATTTCTATCATGAGGATAACTAGATACAAGGAACATTTGTAGAGACATGTTTTTTCTTAAAATATTTAGCATATTGTCTTGAGGTAGAGATACTAAAGCACAGAAAGAAGTGTTGTACATCATGATCCATTCCAGAAAAAAACAACCTAAATTATCCTAGGTAAGTGACAGAAAATTGTTAAATATAAGTTTCTATGACATCATTTCAAGTAACATTACTACCTTTTACAGTTGATGAGTTTCAACTTCTGTCCAATGTGCCCCTTTGTTTGTTGTTCTGTTTGAATGTGTTCAAACATAAAAAAAATATCTTTTGTGATATGTAAGTGTTGATAATGCCTCTATTTTGCAATTGAAGCTTGCAAAGCTTAATACATCACGATGTAATCAAATCTTTGTTTTGACTGTTAAAATTGTAGAGAATATAGGCTAATTGTAATTGTAGGATTTTTCTAAGGCATGCAAAAGATGTCTCTGCATGTATTGGGATGGAAAAACACAAGTCCACAATTCCTAATGAGGGAAACATTTTAGAGAGAATAACGTGTGTCAAATGCATGTGATTCTTGATGAATCACATCTTAGTCCCTCCAATCAATGTTGAAAATTGTTTGGAGCATACCTAAATCTGTTGAATGGTTAAGTCTTCTTAAATGATTTGCTATCTTTATTAAAACTATACAAAGAATGTAGTGAAGCCCAACATACGGGGCTGTGTTTACAAAATGTTGTTTAGTGTTTGGCATTCTGTATTGCATTCAATAGCCTCTCGCTCTGGTTTTATCATATTGTTGATGGCACCAATTCCAAAGATCATTTTTTGTTATTTTGCTATAATGTGATTGGGGTAGTTGTGATGATGAAACAGTGAAATAGTTGGAGACATTAATAATCATGAAATGGTGGGATAAACCTCAGGTACATCTATCTTCTTTGAGCAGGCTAACAGTTTGCTAAGCTATATTCCAATCAAAGTAATTTCGCAAAGTTGGCAGGATGTCCCAACTGGAAATCCTATACCATATGTTGAAGCAACAAGTGTCTGGGATGAAAAGACAGAACAAAAGGATGGAATAATTGCTTGTGATATATCAAATTTGGAATTGAAGTGGCCGGAGGATAAACAAAGAGGATCCAATAAGCACACAAGTAAGGTACAAGGTGCAAATGCAAATCCTCGACATAAGTTAGGAGTTGATTTAGAAGATTTCTTTGGTAAATCAAAGACACAGAAAGGTTCATATATCCACAAGGAGTATGTAATAACAATAGGCTAGGTACAAGATGTGGGGTAACATGCATCTACTGAACTTCTTCCACTGGCAAGTGGAAATGATAGTCACATAGACCTTTTTTCTACACAACCAAGAAGACATAAACACAAACAGATGTGGGGGATGATGATCCCTTTCTTTCTTAGGAAGCTGATTTTCAAAGTGCCAAACCAGAACTAAACATACTTGGATTGAGTCTAGGCACATCTACAGTGCCTCTTGCTGATAATATTTTTCATTTAACAGAGGAAAACAAGGGATCAGTCCAAGACTCCAACCCATAATTATCCATTCTATATTCAATGGTAAAGGCTTTTCTGTAGACAAGATGAGTGATGCAAAAAACACCATGCACGTGAAAAACAGCTAGGTTCAAGGTGATCCCTGGTCAAGCATTATAACAAAGGAACTTTACAGAGGTATCTCAAAAATTCCCAAGGAAAACACTGATTTGCAGTTAGAATGGCCAAAATCTTATCAAGTTTCTTTCACCATTTCTACTTGGCAGCAAGGTGACAATTTTCAAAACAAAAAATCAACTGTAGGAAATGTTAAAGTTATTTTAATTTGTAACTTGAGAAGCATTACAACTAGCCTAAAGAGGCATGGCATCACAAGAATCCTTCCTGTATAGGAACTGTCAAGGGGTGGACCACTGAAGACATAATTCAAGTTCCCTTCAATTCAGCTAAAGTTTCCACAATAAGGGGGGATTGGCACTTCCGTGAAATTTACCCTTATCCCAAACATTCGCCTACCTTAAAGTGATTTGAAATGTTAGGATATTAGACATTAGGAGATTGCTTAAGATTGATTTGGTTTATTGTAACTTTAGGTCATGTGTTTTAGTGTCCACCTGGCCCCAATTGCTGTTGCATGCCCTGCTGCACATCCACAAGAAAAATAGTTCAGATTTCTATTGTGAGGATAACTCGATACAAGGAACATTTGTAGAGACATGTTTTTTCTTAAAATATTTAGCATATTGTCTTGAGATAGAGATACTAAAGAACATAAAGAAGTGTTGTACATGATTATCCAGTCCAGACAGAAACAACCTAAATTATCTTAGGTAAGTGATAGAAAATTATTAAATATAAGTTTCTATGACATCATTTCAAGTAACATTACTAACTTTTACAGCTGATGAGTTTCAAATTCTGTCCAGTGAACCCTTTTGTTTGTTGTTCTGTTTGAATGTGTTCAAACATAAAAAAAATCTTTGTTGTCATATGTAAGTGTTGATAATGCCTCTATTTTGAAATTGAAGCTTGCAAAGCTTAAAGCATCATGATGTAATCAAATCTTTGTTTTGACTATTAAAATTGTAGAGAATATAGGCTAATTGTATTTGTAGGATTTTTCTAAGGAATGCAACAGTTGTCTCCACCTATATTGGGATGGAAAAAGACAAGGGCCACAATTCCTAGTGAAAGAAACATTTTAGATAGAATAATGTGTGTCAAATGCATGTGCATCTTGATGAATCACATCTTAGTCCCTCTAATCAATGTTTAAAATTGTTTGGAGCATGCCTAAATCTGTTGAATGGTTAAGTCTTCTTAAATGATTTGCTATCTTTATTAAAACTATACAAAGAATGTAGTGAGTCCCATCATATGGGGATGTGTTTACAAAACGTTGTTGGGTGTTTGGCATTCTGTATTGCATTCAATAGCCTCTTGCTCTAGTTTTATCACATTGTTGCTAGCACCAATTCCAAAGAGCAATTTTTGTTATTTTGCTACAATGTGATTGGGGTAGTTGTGATGATGAAACAATGAAATAGTTGGAGACATTAATAATCATGAAATGGTGGGCTACAGCTTAGGTACATCTGCCTTCTTTGAACAGGCTAACAGTTTGCTAAGCTATATTCCAATCAAAGTAATTTCGCAAAGTTGGAAGGATGTCCCAACTGGAAAGCCTATACCATATGCTGAAGCAATAAGTGTGTGGGATGAAAAGACAGAACAAAAGGATGGACTAATTTCTTGTGATATATCAAATTTGGAATTGAAATGGCTAGAGAATAAACAAAGAGGATCCAATCAGCACACAAGTAAGGTACAAGCCGCAAATGAAAATCCTCCACATAAGTTGGGAGTTGATTTAGAAGATTTCTTTGGTAAATCAAAGACACAGAAAGGTTCAGATATCCACAAGGAGTATGTAATAACAACATGCCAGGTACAAGATGTGGGGAAACATGCATCTGATGAACTTGTTCCACTGGCAAGTGGAAATGATAGTCACATAGACCTTTTTGCTACACAACCAAGTAGACAGAAAACATAAATAAATGTGGGGGATGATGATCCCTTTCTTGCTTGGGAAGCTGATTTTCAAAGTGCCAAACCAGAACTCAACATACTCGGATTGAGTCTAGTTGCATCTATAGTGCCTCCCACTGATAATCCTTTTCATTTAATAGAGGAAAATAAGGGATCAGTCTAAGACTCCATCCCATAATCAGCCATTCTATAGTCAATGGTAAAGGCTTGTCTGGAGACAAGATGAGTGATGCAAAAATCACCATACATGTGAAAAACAGCCAGGTTCAAGGTGATCCTTGGTCAAGCATTATGATAAAGGAACCTTGCAGAGGGATCTCAAAAATTCCCAAGGAAAACACCAATTTGCAGTCAAAATGGCCAGAAGCTTATCAAGTTTCTTTCTCCATTTCTACTTGGTAGCAAGGTGACAATTTTCATGACAATAAATCAACTGTAGGAAATGTTAAAGTTATTTGCCTAAATAGGCATGGCGTCACAAGCATCCTTCCTATATAGGCACTGTCAAGGGTTGGACCACTGAATACATAATTCAAGTGCCCTTGAATTCAGCTAAAGCTACCACAACAAGGGGGGATTGGCACTTTCGTGAAATTTACCCTTATCCCAAACATTCACCTACCCTAAAGTGATTTGAAATGTTAGGATATTAGACATTAGGAGATTGCTTAAGATTGATTTGGTTTATTGTAACTTTAAGTCATGTGTTTTAGTGTCCACCTGGCCCCAATTGCTGTTGCATGCCCTACTGCACATCCACAAGAACAAACACAAACCTCCTGCTCCCGTATTTATTCATTGCAGGTGATATTTCTACTCGTTTTGGGCTCTTAAACCATATCCTTGTCAATCATTCATTCAATAAATCTCATAAAATTGAATATTGAGGGATTTATACTGGCATTGTGTTTTATGTGCACAGCATCCCTATGATTTTCTATCTGCCATAAGCTGTTTAATTAGTTTTATTTTTTTAGAGGTGACAGTTTTTTTCACAACAATTTATTTATAGTTTTGGTGTTAACGGCCCACAGGGATTCCTCTGCACCACTTTTACCCTACACGCTCCTCTATTTTTCTTGCCCATTACAATCTCCACCTTATACAAAGTTGTTGTTCCAGTAGTTTCTCTTACAGTAAGAAATAGTGGTAATATACCTCTTCCATTGAAAAACCATTTTCTTTTGATTAAATTTCAAAAATTTAATCTATTTCTGATTGTTGACATCGCTTCTTTTTGTACATTAGGACTCAAGGCTAACGCCAGGATGTCTTGGTGTACTATTGAATCGGACCCTGGTAAGTTATTTTCTATTATCAAGTGACTTTATTCAGTTAATATCCCTTCTGACTCTAATGGAAATCCTTGTTTTTATTTTATTTTAAACTTTTTTTTACCACATTGAAATTCAGTTGTGTCTGTCCATGATTTTGGGGCCTCCTATGTTGTGTTGTACTCATTGATGTGATTTCATGGGAATCGAACTAATATTGATGTGATGTAGTGTTGTTTCCTGCAAGTTTGACCACAATGTGAATTAACTTATAAACATAAAAACCAAGCTTCTCTACTAAAGATATCCTCTGGTGTTCATTGTCAAAAAAATTGCAGAGTTAGATTTCAGGTCTATATGTTTTGTGCATGTGCTCTATGCAAGTGGACCTTTTATGGCCTATTTGAAATTAAAACCTTTTAACCATTAAACAATCTAATCTGCTACCTTACTTATTGAATAATTTTCTATATTGGTGTTGGAGCTTTGAATTGTTGTTCCATCAGTGAGGATTAGGTAATTTTGATTGGTTGAGGCCTATAACTTAATATATTTTTGGTAGTCAAGCTACATTTTCCTCCTTGCTCTTTGTTACCAAAGTAATAGAGGATTAGGTACTTTGCTATTGGTTGAGGCCTGTGCCTTGATATTTTATAGGAAGTCCATATACATCTTCATCTCTACTATTTGTTACAAAAGTGATCCAAACACACAGCAAAATGATGAGAAAAGGAGAAAATAACATCCTCAAGACTGTGTATTTATAGTTGCCAAGTTGTAATGAACTTGGAGAATGAAGATAAATATGGATCTTCACCTCATTATGGACTAGCCTAGTATGGACATGGATATGGGAATTGCATTAATCTGAGAGATTTGTTCCAGGCATGAACTCCAAATAGTCAATTCTCCCGACAACTTTGAATATGAATTCCCTTAGAGATGTTTTCAAATGAATATATTGTGAGAATCTAAACTAAATTAAATTGTTTTCTAGAGTAGTTCCTTAGATAGACTTTCGTTAAGACATTCCATAGATGGAACCTGTATCTGTTATGATTATGCTCATCTCATTTTCAAAAGAATAGACTTTAATCTGTGCAGACTTGGAAATGTACTGGTTAAAGCATGGATTCCCCACCGAAATAATGTTAACTACCTTCCTTTACATGAAGCTTCCAAGGAAGCCACAAAGCACCTATATGGTCTGTTCAAGAAAACTGTAAAAGTCAATATGTACAAATAGATAACAAGGAAAGAAAAATCAATAGAATACAAGGGCAGGATGATGGATGTATTGTGCTTATGGCTTAAAAATATTGCTGATTACAAACATGATATCGGACCATTTATTTCATCAGCAAATTTGGTCATTTGGTATAGGAAAGTTGAATCCTATCATTTGATAAGTTGTCTGATCTTCATGTAACTATTCGAGTGAAGTGGTTTTTGAAAGTCTGGTAGTGGGTGACACTTGGTGATTGCTTAAATTTTTATTAGCTTTAGTTACAGGGAAAATTGTACATAGCTCTCAGGAATTAGTTTATCATAAATGCTAGTTATTGGTAAGTTGTAATAGTAATAATTATGTAGTTTGTAGATTGATATCTATCATAAATTTGTTTGAATATCATCATTTTCAAGCAATAACAACTTCTTAAAGGGTTCTAGCTCAATGGTAGAGCACCTGCCTAATTATAGGCAGGAGGTTGGTGGTTCGATTCCTCTGTGCCCTATCATAAATTTGTGACTACAAAAATGACTAAATTCACATATATACGACTATTAGTAGCTAATTTCCCATATCTTAGTCATATTTAGCTTAGTCATTAATATGTTAACATCTAGTAGTTTATTTAATCGTATATTGGGTCATTAATGGTTGTAATCATTGACTAAATCAGTGACTAAATCAGCGACTAAATCAATGACTAACTCAGTGACTAAATCAATGACTAAATATGTGACTAAATCATTAACTATGAATGACTAAAACAATGACTAAATCATTGACTATAAATGACTAAATCATTGTCTATCAATGAATAAATCATTGTCTATCAATGACTAAATCAATGACTACTAAGTCAAGCTATTAATGACTAGTGAAATACGACTAGCTATAAGACAGTGGAAATTTGCTACTATTAGTCACCGACTCAAAAATAGTCGTTTATAGCCTGATTTTAGTCATTTTTTTAGTCATTAATTTCTCATTTTCTACTAGTGACTTGTCGCACATTGAAATTGGTGAGGAACTAAACAGCTTAGAGGATAATATACCTAATGCACAGCTATTTTCTATTAACATTGCTGATAAATAATTTGATGCTATTATACACTTATTGAATACAGGCTATGCACCTGAAGATTATACAACATGGCAAAATAAAAAATTAATTGTCAAGGCCATAGACTACATGTTAATCGAGGGGAAATTGTATAAGTTGGGACTAGATGAAATACTACGTAGATGTGTCTTTGATCATGAAAGGCAATGGGTAATGGTTGAAGTGCATGCAGGTGTTTCAGGAGGACACTATGTCGGGAAGCCAACGGTGCGCAAGATTTTGCAATATGGACTCTGGTGGCCAACTATACATATGGATACAAGGAAATACTATCATGACTGTGATAAGTGTCAAAGAACTAGGAAACCATCATGACGTTATGAAATTCCACTTGCACCACAAATTACACCACATGCATTTGATAAATGCGCAGTGGATTATATCGGCCGTATTAGTACGCCAGGGAAATGGACTGGTGCACGCTATATTATAACTGCTACAGACTACTTGACAAGATGGTCTGAATAGGCACCTGTGAAAGACTGTACTGCAACAACTGCGATGAAGTTTCTTTTTGAAAATGTAGTCCCAAGGTTTGGTTTCTCGAAGATCCTTATCAGCGACCAAGGTATGAATTTTATAAATAAGATAATTGTTGAACTGACTACAAGATTCCAAATCCAGCATAAGAAGACAACACCTTACCTTCCTCAAGCAAATGGAACTGTTGAGGATTTCAACAATATACCGGAGAACGCCTTGACCAAGGTCTGTAATGTGTGAAGAGATGACTGGGACTAGAAAGCCTCAGTTGTATTATGGGCTAGTAAAACAACATGCAAACGATTAAGTGAATACACCCCTTTCCATTTAGTCTATCGCCAAGAAGCAGTCATGCCCATGGAGTACATTGGGTCGATCCTATGAATTGTTGTGCTAATAGAGGTGACAAATACCGACATTGTAGAAGAAAGACTTGCACAATTGGTTCAAATGGAGGAAGAACGCTCCATTTCGGGCTTCCATCAAAACATGGAAAAAAGCGGTAGAAAGCGTGGCATGACTGCCAGATCATAAAAAATCAATTCAAGGTTAGTGGAATTGTCCTGATGTATGACAGCAAGTTATTAAAGCACCCATGTAAGCTCAAAAAACACTGGCTAGCCCATATGTGGTTGGGCACATTACTAAAGCAGGCACGGTAAAACTACATAAGCTGGATGGAACATTGGTTGCGGGTATCATCAACGGAAGCTAATTAAAATCATACCACGATGACTATGGCATGGTCCCATAAGGCTGAGGCATGCAGCAAAAAAAAAATCTAAAGGGAGGAGATCAGCAAGAGAAGCAACTCCAGTGCAACCTGGTGTGGGAAAAGGAAGTTGCACTAAAGAAGGGCATGTTATAAACCCACTAACAAACCAACTAAGAGACAACTGGTGGGAAGTGGAAGACAACTAGTAGGCATCGACATACTATTAAATGCATGAGAATTCCAAAAATATTTGGCACAAATGACAACTCAGTGCATTAATTTGGAAAGTCCGAGGAGAATGGCAGTGTGCTTTTTGGTCCCATCCATCGCATTACCCTTAACTTCCTTGTCAAGTAATAATTGAACCTAAGTGTGTGAGTAAAGGTGATGAAGGATGAGCCCATGTTATCCATCAGATGGCCCATCATTGCACCCAGTCATGACTTGGATGCCTGGTCACCTATAAATAGTAGCTACCTCTGTCATTTTCACCTTTACATTTCCTTGCAGAGCCAAGAAACCAGGGATCCTAGCCCGCTGAGTGAAACAGAACCATCCTTCAGAGCTGAAACCCATGCTCATTGAGTTATATACTGATAGTGAGGAATCCACTATTTCACCAGCCTCACCCTGCCCAATTTTGGAAGTACCATACGTCCCTAAACCTAGTCGGCCGACCAAGAATATGAAGAAAACATAGACTAAGCCGAAGGCACCTCCGACATCTCCATGCCCACAACTAGTAGAAGGCCTACACATACAGTTACCCACAACCTAGCCACCAGCACAACTGGCTAGGGCACAATTTTTTGTGGCCAAAGACCCATCGAGTAAAGAAATCCCCACTTCCTTTGGCCCCATAGTGAAGATACCCAAGGCTCGTCGAGCAGACCCGGTTATGCCACTACCACCACCAGTGGATGCAGGGATGACTGAGGAAGAAAATAACTTGCTACCTCCATATGTATCACCGAGGGTTACAAGAGCCACATAAGTGACAGTGGATGCACAGGAACTTCTGGAAGAGCCCACTATCCTAGAAGTTGTCTCGCGGTCCCCGGATACAATCACTCCCAAACTTAAGAACTTGAATTTGGAAGATTACGACACAACGAAATATGAGGATCTGGCCAAAAATTGATTCATGGATGTTGTAGAAGGAGCAAGTCGATCAAGTTGACTTGGACAAAGACCGACTTAGTCGATCAGCCGACTAAGTCGATGGGCTGACTTAGTCGATCAGCCGACTAAGTCGGTCGACCGACTAACTAGAAAGATTAGTCGGCTAACTAACAATCGTGTCGGTTCATCGAATCGACAGGTAGTTATTTTGTAATTGTTTGTAACTTGTATATATTAGGCTGTTGATCCAAGCAAGAACTTAGTTCAGTTCTCTGCCTTGTATGAACTCATTACATTAATATAATCGGTTTTCCTATCTGTTCTTGTCTCTTGTATCTGATTTATAGTTATGTTTTAGTATGTATTATTGGTAACCTTATGTGATTTGTGAGATTACAACATTGGTTCCATTTCCGGTAGTACATGTCTAAAATATATGCTCACATATGATACCAGAGCAGGAGATCAAGGACTGGTGGGACCGTAAAGTTGCGAACTACTTGCAAAATTACGCAAGACGAAACATATTAACAGTCGTTGAAGCTAGAGCCATATTTTTCACAGAGACACATGAAAAATTTGTCGAGTCTATGCCACAACTATTGAAGCAGCTTCTGGATGAGAAGACCAGATGCACCTAAAGAACAGCAGTTGCTAGATAAACTGTTCTGAGGGGGATAAACAAATCTGTCAGAGTGGTTTGAGAAAATCACCGACAACTTCTATGAGGAGCAAGCAGTTGAAGACAGAACGTCGGTAGAAACTGTCAAACAGAAATTCTACACAGATTTCACCGAACAATTCTTGTGCTCCCTGCCGATCTTGCTGTTCAAATTCTTGATAGAGAACGAAGCAAGCCACATCGTCGAACCTAGACCACCACTGTGCGAACAACCACCAAACACCAACTGGGTGGAAAAGCAGAGGAAGTGGGAGAAATTTATTGCAGAAAGGGAGTGGGAATACTTCCTGAGCAATTAATTCAAACTATCTGGGCTTTCTAAAAAGCATCGAGTAGGCTATGGGGGGGTAGCTGGTCTTGTGTCGAAGATAGAGTATAGTGGATCCTAGTCGACCTCAGGAGGATAGATGTCACCAGTGATGAAAAGTCGACCGTAGAATACTTGAAGAAAATAGTATTGTACGGAAGTATGTCGGACATTCAGCAACAAGAAAGGAACGAAAGACAGCAGAGAAGGGAAGCAAGACGTGAAAGAACCAATGGGCCACGTAGAGAACAAAACCCTAGGGAAACTGACCGTGAAGAGAATCCACCAGAGTCGGGTCATGACCGATAGGAAGAGGGCGTAGAACAAGAGGTGTCCCCTATGGAGGAAGAAGTATGGATAGAGCAACCAGAAGCTCTCCAATTAACAACTCCCGATGAAGGAACGACCCTTTCCCTATTAAATCCACATACCAGAATATAGACTATTGTCGAAGATGACCTTCGACTAAGAGCTAGAGACTATAGTATCTGGAGTCGACTAGGAAATGATACGTACACCGGACGACATCTTGTCATACGCCGACCATTCGAAGGGAACTGGGTGGCGATTCAAGCGGTACCCTCCCTCCGAAGTATCCACTTACTCTTACCGACACAGGAAGGAGCACCCCCCCCGCCAAGTATAGATTTTGAAGGAATTGAACACGCAAACCTGTGCACACAAAGTTTTAGTGGACCATCGATAGTAGAAATCCACAACAACCCACTGTACGTCGAAGACGAATCGACCACCGATGGAGGCACAAGTTCCGTCGACCAAAATTCTGCAGGAGCGACTACATCAACAATCCCACCACTTTCACCACCACCCACGCCTCCGACCCCGCCAAATTCTGAGAGCAGTGAAAGTGACTCAAAAATGGGTCACAAAATAGCTCACATTCCTCTCTACGAAGAGGATGAAGACCCCAGATGACATTGGTTCGTCTGTGAGTCGATCTGGGATGCAAACCAGGTGAAGGATGAAGACCGACAGATGGTTCAGTTCGCCGGAGCCTTACGGAAAAGGGCCCTGACCTGGTACATGACCTTTTCAGAAATGCAACCCAGAGCAATGAAAGATGAGATTAAAGCATAGTTCTTATCCTTTTTCAAGACCCCAGATGCTAAGCACCTGGCCGCAAAAAAGCCCAAGACAACGCAGCAAAAGCCAGGGGAGACCGTCCATGATTATGACAAACGCTGGAAGGACCTATTGAGCCAATTAGATTATGTTATTGATGAACAACTACTAATTCAATGGTTCCTTGCAAGATTATCACAAAAAGTACGCCGACACATCAGTCTAGAAACGTTCAAGACATATGAAGATGCGCTGACCAAAGCTCTGCAGGTGGAAATGGACGAAGACATGCCAGCCTATCCGATGGACCACAGGATAGAAGAACAGCTCGAGAATGTACAGAAGTCCTTGAAAGAACTGACCCTCAAAAATCAAGAAATTTGGTGTACTAAATGTTCGACGGCTGAACACTCGAAAGATAATTGTCGACACAAATACAGTCGACAAGACATTCGCTTTGTGCAAACTAAAGTATTTTGTGACATTTGCCAGGAGGCTAGAGATCATTCTACGAAAGAATGTCCGTTTAACATGAAGAACACAAAAGCTTCCTGGTGCGCCATCTGTGAGACAAAAAGTCACAATACGGCCGACTGTCAATTAAACCTGAAAAACAGGCAGAACTATCAGGCGGTCTACCAGACGAATGCAGTGGCACAAAGCAATGAGCAAAATAATACCAATGACCAGAATGGGAAATGATACAAAGGATAACGATATGAGCGCCAGTATGACAATCGATGACAAGGGTTTGGAGGAAGAGGTCGATTCATCAGGAATCACGACATACGACCGCGTCAATCTACCCAGTGCTTCATCTGCTATAAAGAAGGGCACCGATGCGCAGACTATCTGTACAAGGACAAAACTGACCTTAAATTCTGTACACATTGTGGAGTAGGCGATCACTCTCTGGAGGATTGTCCTACCATGTTAGAAAAAATCAATAATAAGAAAAATGTTAATGTCTTGTCTTGTGTACAAAAGCATGATGTATTAACTACTAAAAATCTGCATATTGTCACTCGCCAAGGCACAAAAACAGAGCCTGATAACCCCCAAATTAGTAAAATTAAAAACACAAATGGTTATCCGGATCCTCTGAAGGAAAAACAAACCTATCAAGAAGCCACCCACATATTTCAAGACATTGCACAGCAAGAAGACATTATTACCAGTCGACTTCGCACGACACATCACTTAACTCATCTCATTCAAACAGACAAATCCGTAGCCCAGTTCATTGATTTATTACATGAAATAAAAAGCACTAACTTTGGAAAACAAACTAAGAACATCTGTAGCCTCAATCAAAAATAAAAAAATGATGTCTACCCACTTGTCGACCTGGAAATCGAAGGTTATCACGTCCAACAAGTGGTGCTCGATTTCGGGTCTCGGGTAAATATCATGATGAGGGATACATGGGAAAAGATGGGCTAACCTCGACTCTATGAGTCTGGCAATTACCTAAAACTCGCCAACCAAGGCCTCATTGAACCCATTGGGGTTTGGAAAGATGTCGACACGACTATCAAAGGAATCTTGACTAAGGTTGATTTTGAAATCATCGACCCAAAAGAAGGATCTAGCTCCTTCCCAGTGCTAGTTGGTCGACCTTGGGGATGAAATATGAAAGCCTTCATATCCTTAGACAAAGAATGAATTAAGTTAAAAGGAAATGGTCAAAAAGTCATTGTACCCATTAATCCTTCCCAAGGAGCACCTTGGACCGAACCGATTGATGAGGAAGTCGATGTCAGATAGCTTTACCAGATCCATAACAATACGGACTATACCGAGCCAAACATCTATGGGGAGCTTCACTTAGGTAACCAAGACTCAATTGGATATAATTCAGATGCTGAATTATATGACTGGGAAATGGAAAATTATGAAACACAAGCAAGAGGGTGCTGGACTATACAAAAAGTACAGAAAAAAAACCACCCGACAGTGCTTCATTGTATCAATTATCCCCAAAGTCTTTGAAAAAAAAATCAGGGAACGACCTACATTACAACCAACCAACTTACATAATACCCAACTGCCCAGGTATAAGGAAAGAGAATCCCCAATCATGCATCTTGAACAAGTATTTAGAAATATTGGAGAACATGGCAGACTTCAAAGCTTAGTAGAAACATTTACAGGTCAAGCAGCTAGATGGTGGAACACCCATCAGACAAAATTGCAGACCTAGACAACTGCTTCAACTTTATTTGTCGAACGATTTGGTGGGAAAAAGTTAACTTAGGAAGCTCAAATCCCTATCTTTTTCCAAGGCCAAGACCCAGAAGAACACATCAAGCTTTGTGAAAAGGAGTGGAGATGGCTTGGATACAAAGATGAGCGAGCCTGGCCACATTTGTTCCCTTCAACCCTAGCTGACTTGCCTAATAAATGGTATAAGATGGAGGAAGCTAGAGGAGAAACCTTCTTTTGGCATGAAATTAAAGAAAATTTTATTAAGGACTTCCAGTTCATTCCTCAAAATGAAAAATTGGCTGGGACAGCACACCAAATCAAACAGTTCCTTCAACCGATAGATAAACAAACCATCCAAGACCATCGACAAATCAAGGACTGTAACAAGATACAAGCTGAATCAAAATCCCAGTCGAAATTTTTACACCTAGAAAATGAACACAGAGAAGGTAATAGCTTTAGATGGAAGACCGACCACATTGAAACAACCAAACTGATCTACTCAATCCTAAAAGTCGAGACCACCGACAAACCAGACCTTGACAGAATGACTGCAGCCGAATTTTCGGCTACATTCTCACAGTTTAAAGAAGGAATTCGTCCGATCAATGAAGCTAAAGCACCAGAGTGGCTGGATGCCAAAGTGAAAACTAAGGAGGTCGACATTTCAAACGACGACCGTCCAAAAATTGCTAAGATTGGTGACTACTGGAATGAACACCAAACCATCGAAATCATAAACTTAATTAGAGAATTCCAAGATGTCTTTGCAAGGGACTACAAAGAATTAAAAGGGTTAGTACAAGAAATGGGGGAAATGAAAATAGATACTAAACCTGATGTCCGACCTGTCAAGAAACGACCTTACAAACTAGCTCATAAGTACAAGGAGATAGTTAAGAAGGAAATAGACAACATGTTAGCAGCAGGGATCATTTACCCTATCGACCAGTCGGAATGGGCAAGTCCCATGGTCGTACAGCCCAAGAAACATGACCCGACTAAGTTAAGAATTTGTGTCGACTTTAGGGAGCTCAATAAAGTCACACTCACAGATCCATTCCCCACCCCCTATGCTGATGAAATCCTGAATGAAGTTGCAGGCCATGAATGTTATTCATTTACAGATGGATTTTCAGGATATAATCAAGTACCCATAGCAAAAGAGGATCAAAAGAAAAAAACATTTGTATGTGAATTTGGGTCCTTTGCCTACAGAGTTATGCCTTTTGGGTTGAAGAATGCACCTACAGTATTCTCTCGAATTGTTGTCAAAACATTCCAAGAGTATATCTATAAGACCATGGCAGTATACTTCGACAACTGGACTATATATTCCACCCTAAAGGATCACTGCACATGGCTCCGACTTATGCTGGAGCGATGCCGACAGATCCAACTCTCCCTAAATATTAAGAAATGTATTTTTATGACTCCCATAGGAATACTTTTAGGGCATATTGTCTGCAAAGACAGTATAAAGGTCGACTTTGCCAAAATAAAAATCATCCTCGACCTAAAACCCCCAATAAAACCTAAACAGGTCCGGGTGTTATTGGGCCATATAGGATACTATAGGAAATTCATCAGACACTATTCATATATGACTTACCCTCTGGATGAACTACTAAAAGAAGATCGGGAGTTTACATGGACAGAAGAATGCCAAATATCCTTCAACAAATTGAAAAGAAAACTGGTCGAAGCTCCCATACTTAAATTTCCAAACTGGTCGACCAAATTTCATGTGCATATTGATGCATTAGGCATCGAAATTGGAGCCATACTTACTCAACCAGGGGATGATGGGATGGATTACCCTATAGTATACAGTAGTCGAAAATTAAATAAATCTAAAAGGAACTTCTTGACCACTGAATGAGAAGCCCTAGGTATGGTCTTTGCCCTCCAAAAGTATCGACATTACATATTGGCCAACCCTTTCATATTTTATACCGACCATCAAGCTTTGAAGTACCTTGTTAATAAACCCCTTCATCATGGAATAATTTGTCGATGGTTACTTCTTTTTCAAGAATTTGAGTTTGAAGTGGTGGTCTGACTAGGAAAGCTAAATGTCGGACCGGACCACCTATCACGTATAGAGACAGGGGAGGAACCGACTGGAATCAACGATGACTTGCCGGATGCACATCTATTTCGCATAGAAGCAGTACTCGAAGAACTAGAAGAAATAGCTCAGTTCTTAGAGACAGGTCAGGCACCCAAAGGTCTGAACACCAAGAAGAAACAAATCTTAGCTATGAAGGCTACACCCTACAGCCTCATCAATGGATTTTTGTACAAAATGGGGTTAGACGACATTCTCATACATTGTGTACTCGACCATGAGAGAGAACAAATCATGCATGAAGCACACTATGGACTTGCAGGAGGACATTTTCAAGTGGATAGAACTGCAAGAAAAATCGAACAGTCGGGCTTATGGTGGCCGACAATCCACAAAGATTGCAAAAACTTTGTTAGTCGATGTGATAGATGTCAATGACTTGGTCGACCTCTGCCGAGCATAGAAATGCCCTTGATATCTGTAAACCCTAGTCTCACATTTGAACTTTAGGCTATAGAATTCATAGGACCTTTTCTTATCCCAGCCAAATGATCAGGTGCAAGATATATTATCACAGCAGTGGAATATGTCACTAAATGGGCAGAAGCTGAACCCGTCGATACATGTTCAAGTGAGGTAGCTACTAAGTTTATCTACAAAAACATTATCACTAGATTTGGATGCCCACTCACATTTATTAGTGACCAAGGATCACACTTTATCAACAAAACCATCAAAAATTTGACCGACCAGTTTCACATCGACCATCGACGAACCACTGCATATCATCCTCAGTCGAACGACGCGATTGAAGCTTTTAACAAAAAACTAACAAAAGGGTTAACCAAAATATGCAGTACCGACAAAGATGACTGGGATGAGAAAATCCCTGCGGTTCTTTGGGCATATAGGACATCATATAAACGGCCGACCGACCAAACCCCCTTTCGACTAGTCTACGGGCAGGAAGCAGTTGTCCCCCTACATTTCTGACAGCAGACACCTATTATTGCACAGATACTACATGTTGATGTCGAACAGGCAAGAAAGGACCGACTATTTCAACTCAGTAAGCTAGAAGAACACAGAATAATGGCTATCCAGCATCAGGAAATTCACAAACAACAACAGAAATCCTGGCACGATCGTAACATCAAAAACAAAAACCTCTCAGTCGACGACCTTGCTTTAATTTATAATAGTCGAGTCAAAGGAAAACCCAAGAAATTAGAAACAGAATGGATGGGACCTTACATTGTCGAAGAAATACATGCCAACGGTTCAGTCCGATTGAAGACATTATAGGGCCTAGTATTCCGGAAGCTCATTAATGGAGCCCGACTCAAATGTTATAGAAACTAAAAAAAAAAAAAAAAAAACCACCTTAACCGTCAATCAAAACCCATAAAAGGATAGAAAAATTCCAAAACCAAATAATACATCTGACACAACAAGCCATGACAGCCACTCACTACTTCGACACCCAACATCACCACCATCGACCATCCTCATCGACTAGTCAGGCCGACCATTTTCACCAACGACACCGACCATCGACTTCAAACGTCCCATCACACATTGATGGCCTCGAGCGCCGAAATAGATACTCCATTAAGTCACACTCAAGTATTGCAGTTGGACTGTCAAGTCTGCCATTAATACACCCATTTCGACACTCAACCCCACCAACACCTATAAATAATGGACAGTCGAAGGTTCATTCACCACACCAATTACCCTCAGAGCACCCGCAATCTCAGTCGACCAAAGACCAAGAACTCTTTCAAAACCCCTACTAGTCCGACGCAATGGCACCCAAACTAACCAGAGCTGCGACCAAGGCAAAGGAGTTGCAAGCGGAGGACACCCCCTTGATCAGCCGCTTAAAGAACATCAAAAATGCAAAGGTACAGGAACGCCCATTCCAGAAAATTTGGATAGAGATCCAAGAGTGGGCCTATGTCGACAACAGAATGACCCAGGCCACTGAGAAAATTTGGAAGAGCAGCATCTTCAAGTACCCTAACGCACCACTAATGGAAAGCTTCGGTGGGACGAAACAAGCAGATGTTAAATTCATTATTATTCGTTACCACAACATCCGATTCTACTTTGACCAGCCAATTGATATCACCGGGGATGTTATCTCCAAGCTTACGGGTCTGTCCAACCAAGGCAGCCCTGTACCTATTGGGATCAAAGACGGGTTAGTCCAAGAACTTATGGGCTCACCATCGGGAAAGAACTCCAAAGGATTGATGATAGGACAGATTGCGACAAGGATGCCACAAATCGTGGCTAAAATCATAGCAATCACCCTTACATTGGCAGGTCGGGGCAGCGACCTTAAACTGGAGATGCTAGAAGCTGTCGACACAATCGCGACCGATGTTCGGATCTACCGATGGGGAGATTATGTCACCGACATGATCAAAACCATCTGCGAAAGATGCCAAGAGACGGGAGGTATGATCAAGTTCCCCTCTCTCATTGTCTAGATTTTTATGTACCATGTTTGTCCGGAAGGTAGCCCAGTCTTCCGGGAGCCGACCAAGTTCCAAATGCACCTCTTTAAACCCTTTTCACAAAAAGGAACCCTGCATGAGCTGGCACAGGGGAAAGTCTTCTTGGAAAACTGGTTCCAGCAGTTGAAGTTTCGCACGACGAGGTGGAGGGTTCCCTATAAAATTCAACGAAATCTCCTTATTGAGTCTCATATACAGTTATAACTTGATCATACATCAGTATGGTACATGCGAGGTCAGGACCCCAAAGCCCAGGACCTCGAATACTATCCGATGGTTGACCAGATTTTTCGAGAGTTGACCCGACAAGCGCAGACAAAGATACCAATTCCAGAGGATGCCAAATAGGTCAACTTCTCCATCATAGAGCCACTCACCGACCAAGAAAAAGAAGAAGACTACGAGGTCAACTTATACATCAGCACATTTGTGTCAGAGGACACCCCGGCCATGCCCACTAGTCATGTACACATCACTGTCAAACCTTTGACTACAAAGGTAGTCGACCCCCAGCCAACAGAACAACAACAACCATTAGTACAACCACAGCAATAGACAGCTCCTTCTGCTCCAGCAACCATCGACCCCACTCAAGTACCGACAGGTTAAGTCGAAGGCAACGACCCAGAATATGATTTATCCAGAGGCATCATTAAGAAGATGGCTAAGGAGATAGTTGTCTCCAGGAAAAAAATCAAGGCCCAAAAACTACAACAAGGTAAGGGTAAGTGCAAGCTTATTCTAGCTGACTCATCCGACGATGAGGAGGAACTAGCAGCTGCGGCCGTCGACATTATTGAGGATGCCCGTGCAAATAAAGTATCAGTTGAAATTCAGTTTCAACGGTATCTGGACGTAGGAGCTCCGGAGGGTCGGCCAAAGAAAGCAAAAATGACACCGACACCTGAAAAAGTGGTCGACCTTGTGTCGACCCCTCCCCCCCCACCCCTGACAACCATAGTCGAGGAGCAAGCACCAGTACAGTAGGCAGACAGTCCCCATGATGAATATCAACGTGCCATTCCAGAGGCACTCAGAGACAGGGTCGACTAGGATGCTGAGCTTAAATATTTCTTCGTGACATTTCCTGCACTGTTTAAGTCAGCCCATAAAATACAAACAAAAGCTCCTCTCTATGCAAGAAAAAATCCCTATGCAACTGTTACGATGAAATTCACCTGAGACCAACAAGGTGACGCAATAGGAGCATCATAGTCTATCACGGAGCCACTCAGCCCCGATGACCTACCCACTACACCACCGGAAGACGATATTTCTTCCAACCAAAGCTCACAACACACCCCGGCCAATCCCTTGACCCCTGTCCATACCCCCACTCCATCACCAACACCTCCATCATCAAAACCTCCCTTGCCACCACCACCACCGTCAAACCACCCAACACCACCAGAAGCACAGCCAAACCCTTCACAACCACCTTCATCTTCACAATCGGAAGTGGTCATACCACATCCTCAAAAAGAAACAACCCCGACTTCTATACCAGCTACCCAACCAGAAAAACCCTCGACCTCCACCCCACCAACCACAGACCCAACCTCAACTACTGTAGATACCCAAGAGCAATAGATAGACAAATAGAAGAAAACGAAAGAGCATCATAGAACATCTGGTCTCCAGATTAGCCTAAGGGATGCAAGCTCCTTGGATGACACAGAGGTCGTCCAACTCCTTAAAACTATGGCCAAAGAGTCAAAGAAAAGGGTAGATCGAAAAAATAAAGAGCTTGTAGCCAAAAATGCAGAAGAAGTCGAGTTTCTCAGCAGATGCAGAGCTCTAGTCCAGATCGTGATACCAGGCCCTATTGAAGTCAACACAGATCGACCACTTGAAAGAGCATATCATCTCTTCGAGACGATGGTATCAACCATCCAGACCCGGATGCAAGAGACTAAGGAAGAACAAAAGGAGGAGACTGTTCGACTGCTCCTGGCCCAACACACTACAGTCTCGGAGGCATACAAGGTTCTATAGGATCATATGGAAGAATCAGTTGTCACTGAGGAAGTATTATGAGACTGGCCTACTCACTATGGGCACGTCTATCAGCAGACAAGGCAGGCATGACAGGGAATTTAGGATTTGGAGGGCCAGAAGTCGATAGAGGCAGAACTGAGGTAGACCATTGAAGAACAAATTGTGATGGAGACCAACAAACTGTAGAAGCTAGAACAAGAGGCACATCAGTGGGTTCAACAGGCCCTTCCTAATTTAGAGAAATTCTACATCATCTGCCCATAGATGAAATGACTCATCAATGCTGCAGAAGAGCAAAACCAATTGTTGGGTCACAACATGGAGAATATAGTAGAAATGCCCATGTCCGAAAAGATGTCGATCCTTTCAAGTCTCACTACCTTAACAATCGATATCCAAAAGGCATTGCATAGTTGGACCGACTTTCAGCATCATCTTACCATCACAGCTCCAGCTATCGTCGAAGTCTGCATCTAGAGGAGACCGCCCATCCATCTGCATAGTCCACAGCAAGATCAAGTCTGAATGGTTCGACAAGAGTTCATTTTTTGTACCTCCCTGTTTCTTCAAGACGAAGAAACATTTTTTTTGTGGGGGAGATGTAGAAGGAGCAAGTCAACGAAGTCGACTTGTATGAAGACCGACTTAGTCGATCAGCCGACTAAGTCGATGGGCCAACTTAGTCGATTAGCCGACTAAGTCGGTCGGCCGACTAAATAGAAATATTAGTCGGCTAACGAACAGTCATGTTGGTTCACCGAACCGACAGGTAGTTATTTTGTAACTGTTTTTAACTTGTATATATTAGGCTGTTGAGCCAAGCAAGAACTCAGTTCAGTTCTCTGCCTTGTATGAACTCATTACATTAATATAATATGTTTTCCTATCTGTTCTTGTCTCTTGTATATGATTTATAGTTATGTTTTAGTATGTATTATTGGTAACCTTATGTTATCTGTGAGATTACAACAGATGTGGAGCCCGGTGAACCACCAAATGCAGAAGGAGTTTTTGCAGAGGAATGGGCGCACAGATTGGAGCAGTCAGGCATCTTAAACCTACTTCTTATGCCACATTTTGGTCACACTACCCTAGTCAGAATGAATGTCAAGAAGCTTCTAGTATGCTTCCATGAAGGCTACCTCTGGCTAGATAAGCTATATGAGGTAATGATTGACCTAGTCTCGGCCATAACGAGTCTCCCGTGGTAAGGAGTCAACCCAACCCTGTACTTGCACAAGTACGGGCAAAAACTTGACAAAAATGACATGAAGGGAAAGCACCAACTTTCCTACAGCAGAAAGGGCTACCAAATTAGCTCTATTCATGACACTACTGTAAGGGCTGCAACAAAAATCTTGTGTAGTAAGGTTCTGTGCAAGATGAGGCCTACTGAATGCATTGTCGCAACAGTAGAGCTATCATAGAAGTGCGCGAAAGGAGTGCACATTAACTGGTCCCAATTCCTTTTGAACAAACTGATGGACAACGCAATTGACATGCAGGAAAATCCCACGATGAAGTTCCACTTCTTGTGGCTTCTGATTTTGATCTCATTCGTATCTTAGACTCCGCCACTAGATTATCAACCCATGGATATCCCAGTGGAACTCCTTGACGCACTGTTCCAAAACCTTTGGGACCACAAAGACAGTAAGCGCAAGGCTGATACAAAGGTTGAATTATTTCTCCAAGGAGAAATACTTAGACAAATCATGCACCAACAGGGTAGATTGTTCCCTATGATGGTGGCCAACTATCCATTGATTAACTTCGAGTGGGGATGCACAATATCATGTTGCATCCGCATAATGATGCCAAGAAGTAGGCACTCTCGACCTTTTTCACACTAAAAAATGTAGATATTGAGAGAGAAATCAGAGATTGGCCTAAATCCTTTACTTAGCCAGCGTGAAGAGGTGCCTGCAGAGAAGCAAGCACCGTAGGGGGGTCCACAAAAGAACCCACTTCAAGACCGTGCTAGTACCCGGCACTGAGGCACATCAGGATGATTCTGAAAAAGAATAAGAAGAAGAGTACTGAGACCCACCCAACACTGGTGAAGAAGACACCCCTACTAATGAGGAGGTGCACGTCAAAAGAACTAGGAAAAGGAAGGGCAAAGAGCCCATGGAGGAAGATGCAGAAGCATTGGGCATCCCGCATAGGAAGAAGAAAAAGGCCAACTAACCCCAAGCCATGAACATAGCATAAGAGGATCTAAATCTTCTTAGAGAAGCGGTACCTGAAGTAGTTGAGTCTAATTTGGGTAAGATCACAAACAGGAAAACCAACTGGACGATTTCCCTCACTACAAAATTTAACTAGCTAGCAGAGATCATCGCATAAGTGTGTGACACGATGCAGGATGAAACCTATGGTGTAGATTAAGCAGACACTCTAGTGACGCCAGTGCTGATCCCGCCCTTAAGAATAGAAATTCTTGCATAGGCATTTTCTATAGAAGAATCAGAAAAAGCGGCAAGTATCCATAGCTTGGACACTTTAATTTGGATTTCTCTAAGTTGACCTTGTCGTAGATATATTGCATTTAACATGCCGCCGCCACAGAGGTCGGAATCCAGGAAAATGCGGTTGCATATCGGGAAGCCAAGGAAACCGAGAAATAAAAAGAACGCAAGCAAGTTATCAAATGCTAGCAAGAATACCTGGAAGCCCAAGCCCAAAAGAAGGCTTCACTGGAACAAGCTATAAAGGAGGTAGTCGCAGAACTGTCAGATGAGGAGGAAGAAGTCGAGGCAGAATATGTGCACCAATTGAGGCGGTTATCCAAACTGGCCGTAGACTTAAAGAAATAGGTTCAGGACATGAAAACCAAACAACAGCTGAGCACACCCCCTGAAGTTGTGCAGAAAAGGCAAGAATAGACAAATAAAGTTGTTAGTTAGCTTAGAGAATCTGAGAAGATCTACAAAGATGTGGAGGAATCAATTGTCACAACATGGGAGAAACTCATTGATGATGAGACTGCATAGCAGCTTGCCGAGCAGGCACAGCAAGCAGAACTACAAGTACTCGTAGTGAAGGAAGAGATTAAGAAGAAGCCAATAAAGCAGAAAATTTCCAAAGACACTGAGCTCAAGCAGCTCCTAGATACGGAAAGATCCTTGCGCAACCAAGAAAACATGTGCAACAAGGATATGGATGAGAAGCAAGCCGAATCTGAAAGGGTGACAATGCTACTTCAACCTATCCAATAAAGAATCCATAAGTTCACGCAGGTAATGGCCATTGCTTCTTTGGAACACCCTAGCTCCAACAGAGTGCAAGAACTAGAGCAACAGGAAAAAGAATCCTACTAGGAGATAGAAAGGCTTACGCCCATTTTTTCCCAATTCCAAGAGAAGGTTGGAAGTGTAGAACAATCTACACCGAAAGATGCACCAGAGGATGTGCAAGAGGAGGAAATAGAAGAGGAAGAAAAAGAAGCAGAAGAAAAGGAAGGTGAAGAGAGACATGAATATGAAGAAGATCAAGAAGAACACCATTAAGAAGACTCGGAGCACACATAAGAAAAACCCATGGAAATAGACTCTTTAGATGAGGCCGAAGAAGAAACTGTATAACTCCATGCTTCATCATCTAAAATTTTCCCAAGCTTCATCATCCAAAATTTTCCTAAGTATGGGATGAGCCCGCAGTGGGGGAAACACCACCGAAAAAAAAAATCAATATAAGGAACGAAACGCACAAGGTAGGAAGCAGCAGAAGGTGCGCAAGAAAAAAAAATCAGCAAAGAGAAGGCCGCGTAGGTTGCACTGCCTCCTTTGTCCATTGCTTCATGGCTTGGGATGAGTCACAAGTGACTATTGGGGGCCTATTGGGCCTAAGGCAAGCACATAAGGAATAAGTGCAAATAAAGAAAAGCGCAAAAATCAAGTCATCGTGCAAGTACAAGAAAGGAAAAGGTAGCATGCAGCGGGTATATAAGGAATCTGCACAGGCCAAGAATGCCGCACAAAATAAGGAGTAGGCGCAAAAGATTTCACCTACATAGGAAAAGGAGAACTGCACAAGTGCAGTATAATGGCTGAAAGCGACCAGACGATCATGGGTGCTGAAGTCAACTTAAGTCAGCGGATGCCACATGAGTGAACACATGTTGTAAGTAAGGCCGTTAGTGCCTTGTGTTAAGTCATGATCACCACAGTTGTAGCTTGATGGTTGGCTGATAGTGACAGCTAACACAATGCCTATATGCAGTTGACCATGCATGGCCATTTAAAATAGTTTAAATAGGAGGGATTCAATAGTTATAGGGTTGGTCCCTGGTTGGTTGTGATTTCTTTTTAGTCATTTTTCTAGAAACGGTTAGTGGTTGTGTTTACTTTCAGTTGTTTTGAGGGGTTAACAGAGGGGAGATCTCTAGGAGAGCTCCGAGTGGTATATTAGTAGGAATTTAGCAAGAGGCAATCGAGGTTAGTACAATAGAAGAGAAGCTCTGCTAGAGAGGTGCAGATACTAGAGAGGTCAATCCAGGCTGTGTGTGGATCATTAGATGGTAGTGGTAGATTACCAAAAATAAGACAGAAAGCATGAGAGCTAGAAAGAGTCTGATCTAAAATCTAGATCTAAAATGGTCTATAGTCAGAAGCAGACTAAAGGCACCATATATTTCTCATGCCAGATGAAGAGTGCCTTATGGTTTTTCCCAGATGGGTTTCCACGTGAAATCTCTTGTGTATTGATGATTGAATGCGTATGGTTGTTTATGTTTCTATTATGTTATGCTTATGATGCAAGTCCTTCCTGGTTGAATGAATGTCATACTGTCAATAGAAGTCTGAATGCATGAATAAGTTAGTATGCATTGCTTTTGAGTATTATCCTATGTCTATGGTGCAATCACTGTCATGCGTCTGTTATAGTGCACATGTCTATTAGCTTGCTTTATATTTCATTAAGGTTAAATTACTAAGGCTGTCAATGTCGCGTCATTAGTAGTTAATAATATATATGCATGGTGAGTGCTACAGTTCAGCGGAAATGACCCCATCCTTGCGACTTGGTTGAGCTCCTTGGCTACGCACCAAGGGACTATAATCCCTCTATAATCGTGGAAACATGGTTTCGGTGGTTACCCGTTAAAGAGATATCTCGGGTGAGACTGTGCCTGCTTTGTGGGTGTTGTCGATGAGGCTTGCTCTGTTTAGCCGGTATGTTAGGTGTTTGTTGGGTTGACGGGCTGCGCAAAACCTGGGTTTTGCGAGTTAGGAAAAGTGGCCAACACCTAGCTAGAGATGTGAATGGTACAAAAGAGATACAAGATGAGAGGAGTGAGCCTTAGAAGGGCTACAATTTCCTTGTAAATACATGGACTCCAAAAATTAAACCTCAACAATAATTTTTGTGTGCCACCCCAAATTGATCATACCTTTGATGACGAAGAGAGAGAAGAAATACCAACATAACCCCACGTATTATCTTCTTTTTTATTAGGGTTAAAGATCATGAATGTGTGTAAATCATATGAGAGTGATTTTCTATTTCTAATCCATCATTGAGAGAGATAAATCCATAAGTTGAGGAAACCACCTTTCAAAAACCCTTTTTTTGTAATTTTTAATTTTACCAAATTAAAATTACTTTAATACTTTAATTAGGGTTTCACATAACTTCATGTTGGGATTTTAATGCTTGTTAGGGTTCATTAACATTTTACTTGGGCTATTTACCCATTATTCTTAGGAAAGTGGGGGTTTTCTCCCTTCTCTTGATTTTTATAGCCCACACATGCCAAATCATCATATACAAGAAACTTAGATCATTAAAATCTCCTCTTCTAATTTCTCATGAAGGCTGAGATAAATTATCTTCTAGCTCCTCTTGGTCTCGACGATCAAATGTGCCCTAGAAACCTTAGGGATTTCAATACCTTTTGTCTTGAGTCCTTATGACTCAAACAATAAGTATTGGTCCTCTTTTCAATGGTCAACTTGTCTTCTCTAATATTCATTATAAGAAATGTTTTTTGTTGATTTGCACAAGGGATATCATGTGACCAGTGTCCTGGTCCTTAACCAGGTTCTCAGCCCTAGGTTGAATCCAATTCTCTTAGAGAATGGCTCTCGATGCTGCCCAAAAAATCAACACTTCCTTCATGTCATGATCTTGCTTCTAGATGCCCTAATTAATTCTTTCCATTTCTTCCTGGATGGTAGTGGGAACTAGATATTTGAAAATTAGGGTAGTTTGGCCCTTTCTTTTATGGTCTCTAGTGGCCTGCATACCTAGATCTCATACCTCACCATAGACAGACTAAGGACCACACATCACTGCTCCTTTATAGCATGGACAATTGCAAACATAAAACCATAGAAGGAAGGATTACGCCCATCCCCTAGACTGAATCCCTAAATAAGAACCCTTGTCGCCACCCTTACTCATAACTTCCATAATCATTTCCCCGCAAGTCACTCTATCCTTTGTACTTGCACTGGATCATCCAACCTTCTTCCTCATCATCCATAGAAGGACATGTACATTCCCATTCCCTAAACATCTGCACTACCAGCCTTCACTCAACATCTACACTCACCATCAAGGAATAATCAAAATATATTAACTCACAAATAATTAGTATTAGAGCCCTCATCATTCATATTTTGAATGTCCACATCCATTTGCATAATCCATTTGAATATCACAAAAAGATTCACTAAAAGTGATATAAGGAGACACAAGTATAGATTTAGTCACAAAGGGGACAAGTGTGTTGCAAATAATGAGTCAAGTGTATGAGTTAGCTATGTGAATTATGTGTAAAGGTAAGGTGCATGGACTAGATGTGCAATTAGGTGCAATGATCACATTGATTGTTGCTTATGTCCATGGGTGTGTACATATATGCATATGTTAGATGTCTCGATTATGTGTGTACATCACTTGTGTACATGTATTAAGTGCATTACTCATGTTAGGTGTGTTTCTTATGTATGTGGGCATGTGAGTTAGTTGTTTACGCAGGGTTCATAATTTAGATGTGTTGCTTATGTGCATGAGTGTCACTTATATGCATGTGATAGGTGCATGGATTGGATCCAAGGTAGGTGCACTAGTTAGTTTTGTTCATTATGTTAGGTGTATAGTAGGTATAAGATGCATGGTTAGTTTTGTTAGTTGTATTAGGTGCATCACTTATGTGCACGAAAACATTCCTTATGTGCAAGATTTCAGTGTTGTTTATTTAGTTGTGTGGGTAGTCATGTGCATATGACACATATGTAGGACCTCAAAAAATACCTTGCTACAGAGGCTAGGTTTCTATAATTTCATAGTCTAATGGTTATCACATTGAGTAGATTAAAAATGTATACATCCTATTTTTTCGTTATCACTATATGTGTTGTGACAACTCTTTTATCAAATTTTTACCTTAGTAATATCTTTTCAGAAAAAAGACAAAAAAAATACCAAATTAACTGAAATTTTCCATGAAAAATATATGGGCTTCCTTTGAGCTGCCACATCGATGGGTTAACTACTGATCTAAGTTGCTTTTCATCTACAAGATGGAGTTTTTTTGGCACTGCACATTTCCTTTTTCCTTAGGCTCATGCAACGATATGATCCTGGGTGTGGGTGTGGAATATTTTGGTTACAATGTTCAAATAAAACGCGGGCAAGGAGAAGAGAATCTCCAGGTAAACATAATCGTTGACGTAGGGAAAGGTTTTGGGGCACAATTGAGGGCACTGAATCTACAAAATTTGTTGGAACAATATCTCTTCAAGGTATGGTTGGAAAACACTCTGCCTCTATGTTGTTTTATGCACTCATTTTATAATACTTGGGGGCATTCTTTACATGTATGCTATGAATTAAGCTAAGAAACTGTTGATAATGGCTTTTGATGTTTTCATGGTGATAATTGTTATGATCCATGAGGGTCTGGAGGCTTCTCTTCATAAATAGCAAAAAAAGTGCAAATGCCAATATTTATAAGAAAATTATTGTGTTATTGTTCTCTTAATGATATTTTCTCTTGGCTCATGATAGTTTGGAATTTTTTGGTCATGTTAAGGTCATCCATACAAGGTTGTGAAATACGAATTTATTTCATGATAACCAAAAACCCTAGTATATGAATTTGGGTATTGTCATCCAAATCCTTTTGAGGGTTGGATTCTTGGAAAAGTTTCCTTTCTATTATTGCTTCCATTGAATAAACATTTAACTCTAATTAGACAAATTTACATACTAATTTTTCAAGCCTTTATATAGAATATCCCAACTTGATTAGAAAAATTATGGTCAAAGAACCCCATTATCCCCCTATTTTGAAGATTTTATGAAGAGAGAGATTTATTGTGTGTCGTGATCCAACAAAATATATTTGTTTTGGTGAGTGAGACCATTGACCATATATGTTTCCACATTAAATTTTGAAGCACATTGAGATTCTTGGAGAAGACATTGATAGCTTGCTTTGATCGAATATTTTTGGCTATCCCAACATCGAATATTTAGAATTGTCAATTTGATGGGAGAACATCCTGAGATATTTTTTAATAGAATTGAAGCTTGTTCTGAGAGAGGCTCCAAGGTTCTGAGGTGTTTCTATCCTTGTCATTTCCCTAAG
This sequence comes from Pseudotsuga menziesii, assembly GCA_001517045.1. NCBI lineage: Eukaryota > Viridiplantae > Streptophyta > Pinopsida > Pinales > Pinaceae > Pseudotsuga > Pseudotsuga menziesii. Next base: position 97,007 of record LPNX010134302.1, read on the forward strand.
GTTTTCCATGATGAGAAATCAACCAATTTTTTTACACTATTGTTGATGCCCCAATTTCAGAGTTCTTGTATATTCCATTTTGAACTTTATGAAGTTTCTGGCTATTTTATTAGATATTCCTTTTGGAGATAACTAAGCTAAAAATTGATAAATTGTTAAAGATTAGAGTATTGATCTGATAATGATTCTTTTACCAATCGGATTGGGCCAATGGCTGCCCCGATATTGAATTATTGTTGCCATCTTGTTTAGAGCTAGAAGATGAGATTGAGAGGTAAGCTTATGAAATGAACTTGGCATTCCCAAATAAATGAAATAAGTAATTTTATCAAATTAGAGAAATCCAAGGACTCTTGATATGACCCATAGCTTATTCCCTACAAAGTTTGATCCAATAAGCTTGCTTTTGTGACTATTTATCTTACTGGATGAGGAGCTTAGAAAAGTGTGCAAAACTCTTTTGAATATTTTTTCAATGATAGATGAGGATGTGATCAGAATAAGTGTGTCATCTGCAAATTGAGAATGGTTGATTTCCTTGATTCCCTAAGTGAATTCTATCCTAAGAAGTCTTCCCATTCTTCTTTCATGTTATAATTTTTTGCTTAGGGATTCAACCATAAGAATATAAAGAAGAGGGGATAATGGGAACCTCGTACTTAATCCTCTGCTTTACTACAAGAAGGTATAAGGTCATCCATTGGCCATAAGGACTATCCAAGAATATCTAGTACATGATTGTATCCCATTAATGAATCCTTCATCGAAACAAAAATTTCTAAAAACTTCCATAAGGAAATAGTGCTTTACTTGATCAAATGCATTTGCGATATCTAGATTTATTACCATTCCTTCTGTTGAGTTTTTAGTAGCATCGAGAGCCATAGTTTGGGACAATGGAGGAATATAGTCAGTTACCAGGAACTTGATTCATTCTGGGACTGAAAAATCATCCTAGGGATGAGAGCCACTCTCTGGGAGAATGGAGACACTTGGTCAGTAACTAAGTCATTGACCTTCAGTCAACTTGACGTAGCCTAGGGCTGAGGCACTTCGTTAGTTAACCAGGTCATCACTAAAATATCTAGACTGGGTTTAGGTAGGTGATTTACTCCTCCTCTTGGTCAATGAGACATGGGACCTTCTCAATGGAATTACCACCCCTTGGTGAAAATACCTAGCACATGACCATGAAGTCAATTAGGAAAATAAGATAAAACACTTAATAATCCTCCTTGTTTTTGTGATGTACTTAGAGTTGTCATGAAGACTAAGAAGAAATCATGAGATAACTTAATGAACCAAGAAACCCTTTAAGGGTCCAAGCACTCTTATTATTGGTCCAAGTACCCTCTAAGTAAAGCACCATATGGTAAAAGAATAAAAAGACTATAAAAATCATAAAGGATTAAAATAAAATAAAATTCAAATGATCAAAAGATTAAAAAGACCATAAAAGACCATAAAAGACTAAAAGGTAAATGTTAATGTCCGAAAGGTTAATAAAAGATTAAAAGGTTAAATTGATTCCCAATTTTATGGATTTAAACTCCATTAATTAACTATAAATTAAGATGATCTTCATTTTCTTTTAGTCATGATCTGATCTCAATATTTCCGAGGAAATTCATGGTGTTATTTGCTGGGTATTTTCTCTCTCTATCTCGTGAGTATTTGGAATCTATTGCATCCATTAAAGGACTGGTTCAAGTACTCCTATAGCTCACGGTATCCTTAATAGGGTTCTTCCACTGCTTCCCACACCCTACAGACTGGTGTTAACACACTAGAGCCCTGTTAGGGCCTGTTGCAATTTCATCAGAGCCCTATTTGGGCCTACTGCAGTCCACATAAGCCTGACTAGGGCCACCCACAATCCACTACAACCTTTCTAAGGACACCCATAGCCCACCTGAGCCCTATATAGGGCTTGCTCCTTGGTACATCATCCCTACTAAGGCATCCACAATTCATGACAACACTTGCTGAGGTATGTACTAGCATATTGTAGCATTCAGATCCATAACCAATAGTTCTAACTCCTAGTTGGTGGATAGTGGAGCTTGAATACACATGATGGGATTTCATGAAGCTCTTACCAACTACAGAAAGAATAATTTCACTACTTGAGTAGAAATTCGAGATGATACCACCTATGAAATCGAAGGAGTTGGTTCAACATCACTTCAACTTGATTCTGGGACTACTCTGCATATTGAGGACATACTATATGTCCCTGGCTTGAAAAATAATATCCTCTTAGTTTCTAGATTAGAAGATAAAGGGTACAGATTAACATTCATGGATAAAAAGTTTATCATATGGTCAAATAAGGAAATATTGAGTTCAACTAAGGTGATTGGAGATCGAGAGGGATGCCTCTACAAGGCATTTAGACATTCTACTTAGGCATTGGTTCACAAAAAAAACAATCCATGTGAGTTATGGCATCGAAGGCTTGGGCATATTCATTGTAAAGCTCTTCCTACTCTTCAAAAGATGGTAACATGTATGCCTGAGTTTCCTTATGAACATGATGGTATTTGTAAAGGATGTGCCTTAGGAAAGAGTATTAAGAAATCCTTCCCTAAGAGTAATAGTATATCTGAAGGAAATTTGGATATAATTCACTTAGATATATGTGGACCTATGAATTCACCCTCTTTAAGTGGTTATCTATACTATGTATTGTTTATAGATGATTACTTTCACAAATCATGGATTTACTTCCTAAAAGTTAAAAGTGAAACTCTTGATAAGTTTAAAGAGTTCAATGCTCTGATTGAAAACCAGACAATAAGGAGCATCCACACCTTAAGATCAGAAAATGGAGGTGAGTTTGAATCTAATGAATTTGATGATTTTTTCCAAGAATAAGGAATCAAGAGGGATCTAATAGTGCCATACAACACTCAACATAATGGAGTTGTAGAGAGGAAGAACAACACAATTTGTGAAGTTTCCAAAGCTATGTTATGTGATCTTGATTATCCTTTATCTTTGTGGGTTGAGGTTGCCAGAACTGTTGTCTACATTCAGAACAGATGTCCTCATGCCATTTTATGGGAAAATACCCCAGGAGAAGTATTAATAGGTAGGAAACCCACAGTTGATCACATGAGGATCTTTGGCACTCTATTTTATATTCATGTGCCAAATGAAAAGAGTCCAAAGATAGAACATCCGGAAAGAAAGGGACATTCACTGGTTACAGTGAAAACTCAAAAGCTTATCACATCTATGTACCTGGTCAAAGGTACATTAAGGTTAGTAGAATTGTGATATTTCAAGATGAAGTTGCTTTTTGTCACTGTAGATAGCTTCTAAAAAACCCAAAAGAATTTTCTCCCAAAATTTCAGATTCTCCTCATTCAGAAAGTCAACAAGAAGAAGAATATGAGCCTTCTCTCCTCCCTTTTTGATATGATTTAATAATCATAGAATGGCATGTTTGATCTCCACTTTGTTACTTTTTATTAGGATAATCATTGTTCCAAACAGTAATCAAGTATTTCATGATTTGTATTAAAACACTTTAGATATTGGTTGTAGTATTTAATGTTAAAGTTAGTGCAGCTGCGAGACCCATTCTCAGGGAAGATGGTACCCTAGTTAGTTAAATAGGGCAGACTATGACCCTAGAAAGTACCCTAGGGAACCCAGTATTCTCCTAGGGTTCTTGGTCAAATCATTAATTGAATCACATCATACTTGGCCAAATTCTATGTCTAGTATTATTTTTTACCACAAGTGAAATTGATTTGAAGTTCAAATACTTTTCAAGCAGGTCAAGGACCATATTCAAGAACGACCACTTCCACAATGTTCAAACACATTTGTGGTAGTTGAAAAAAACTAGTTATGCTGCTTGGTTTGGATTTTAAGCCCCAGAAGAAAATTCACAAGTTGTCCCTGAATGGTCCCAGGTGGCTACTTACAACTAACCATAAAAAAAAAACCGTAACTCGAATCATGAAACCATTGATTCCTATAAATTCAATAGTTTCACCTAAGGGAACCCCTCTATTGTGTTTTAATTTCCTAGAAATGGTCGTATTATACCATCTATGAAAGGAGTGTTTTTCTCAATGAGGGCCAATGGAAATTTTGCATAAGGTGGTAAATTTTTAATCAAAATATCCGAGGAAACGATGGGTAGAAATACCACATCCAAAATTACCAAACACATATGTGGAAACTTATTGAAACTAGTTAGGTTTCTCAATTCAAGTTTCGTGCCCCAAGATAAAATTCACAAGTTGTCCCTGAATGGCCCCAAGTGGATACTTACAACTGGACATATAACAAAAATTGTAACTCAGATAATGAAACCATCGATTTCAATGGATTCAAAATTTCAGGTTTCACCCACAGAAACCTCTCTACCATGTTTTAATTTCCCAGAAACGATCGTATTATACTGTCTCTGAAACTACGGTTTTTCTTAGTGAGGGCCAATGTCAATTTTCCATAAGGGGGTCAATTTTGAATGGAAATATCCTAGGATACCATGTCAACAATGGAAAAAAACATATGTGGTAGCTGACAAAACTGAGTTATGTTGTTCGGTTCAAATTTCATGCCCCGAGAGAAAAAGTTCACAAGTTGTCCAATGGCCCCAAGTTGCTACTTGCAACTGGCCGTAGAAAAACAAAATTCTATATCGAATCATGAAACCTTTGACTCTAATGGGTTAAGGATGTCATGTTCTTGTAAGTTCTTGGAGATATTTATCTTACGTTCTTGGCCTGGGAAAGGGGCATAAGAAGGAAGCTCACACGCGCAACCAAGGAAAATGCACTGCGCTTGTGATAGAAGCCAAGGAAGATCACGAAGGACAAAAATGGCCCATGAAGGTATAATGGAGGAGTGCATAGCAAATGAAAGGTGATCAAGGGAGTGTACAAGGGAAAAATGGTCAGAAAGCGACAGAAGCAGAATCCATATCATGGCCATATAAGACAGCGTAAGCCTGCAGCTATGCACGTATAAGAAGATATTTGTAAGTCAGGCCGATAGTGCCTCGTGTCAAGTAATGATCACCATAGATGTAACCAAATGGGTGGCTAGTGATGACGGCTAACATATTGTCGTCATGTAGTTGGCTCTACATGGCCATGTAAATTAGTATAAATAGGAAGGATGCAATTGTTAGAGGGTTGGTCTGTAGGGTTTTCATTGATCCCTATTCAGTTTTCATTAGTAGTTTGATATTCAAGCATAAATCCATGGAAGGGGATGCCAATTAGGTTTTAGTTTCATAGTGATCAGAAGAGAAGTAGACTCAGGAAGAATATGGTAGCATTAGAGGGGCTGTTGAGCCGCAGATTTGACTACAGTGAGAGCAGACCGCTAGGAGTAGGAGTAGAGTAGGAGAGAGAACCAGAGAGCATGAGAACTATGAGTCTAAACTTAAAGACATATCTCAAGATTATTCTACATCCCGTATATGGAAAGGTGCTATAACCTTTCTCATGCCAGATGAAGAGCACCTTGGTGGTTTTTCCTAGATGGGTTTCCACGTTATTTCTTGTGTCTAAATGAATGATTGATGTGGCGAATGTTTATGTGCTTGATTACTAGTTTCTTTCCATATAATGTTAAATATGGTTCAGTTCCTGTTTGTCCTAAAATTGGTAAATGGATGAACATAATTCCTTTCTGAATTGGAACTGTTATCACTCCAGGAAACTCCTCTAGGTTGCAGCTCGAGGATGCCTCGTAACTTAAAATGTTTTTATGTTTTTTCTAACTGGATCAAGTCAGGTGACCTACAGGACCTCACACTCTCAAGACATGCATGAAACACAATCAAAGGTAAGGCTTCTAACTACCACTGTTCAGAGGTTTGATAATAGGGGGAAGAGATGGATAACTTATTACGCTGGTAGATTCATACATAAAACAGTTATATATAAAAATGGCTAATCATAACAAGGAAAGTACTTACAATTCAAATCATCAACATGCAGATAGGATGACAACTATCAGACATCAAGCAACATGAAGAAAGTTGAACAACACATTCAATCATAAGCATAGAACTGATAAGAAATGGAAGCTGAACATATGATAGAAAAAGAGCTTATATTAGGTCATGAGCAATACGATAAGATTGATAATAATAATGGTTAAAAGGTCCCCAATGTTGAACCTTTTCTATGACATAATTCTTAGGCTTTATGGCCTTCACAAAAATATTCATATCCTTAAAAGTTGGATCTGTTTATACTAAAAATAGCTAAAAATAAATGTTTTTGCAAAATTAGGTCAGAAACCCTAATTTAACTACTAGTCTATCTAACTCTAACACTTGTTCACTTATTGAACCTTTTGAGGACTGTTGTGAGTACTAGAGAAAATATGTAACCTGTGTTTTTGATAGATAAACCACTATTGGTTAAAAAAAGTAGGGTTTGTGATCCTTTCCTCCTCAATGTATCTTGAAAAATAAAATAGACCTTCTCTGATGGTGTTCTTCAGCAATTTTCAGCTTTACACTTCATCCCTGAGATAGTGGTATTTTCCCAAACTAGTCTTTTGTGCAAAAATATCTTTTTGTGCCTCTTTTTTCTTTTGGTGGTTAAGGAATCAAAATCTTGGGTCTGTTAGCTGCCGAAAGCTCTGCTTTTGGTGGCTAATGAACCACTTCTACATTTGCCTAAGCTACTGAAAGCCCTATTTTTGCAAAAATTGTAATAAACCTCCCAACTCATCCTTTTCAGCTATGTTGATGATCTTCTGACACTTCTCCAGCTTACCCAATGTTTGGAAAATCAGCAGCATCCTAGGCTGCCTCTGGATTTTGAAGGCTTACTGTTGCTTCAGGTAGGGTTTCTAGTGTAAAGTGAGTCTGAGAGCTAGGGTTTGATCTAGAATTCTTCACCTATAGCCTCAGAAGCTTGATCATACTCTACAACATGGTGTTTTCCTTCATGAACCTCTGATTGCTTTTTTGCAGTAAAAAATACCTTCCTTTCATTTCTAGTCGGGAATTATTCAATTGAGTGTTTTTCTTGCTTAACAGTGCATTAGTTCTTTTTATCTCTGTCTCTAAAACTTCTAGTTCATATACTTGCCTCAGCAGATGGTTGACTCTTTGTGACCTGGGATTGCTAGAGGAATCCTTTTCCACTAGTTCACCCTGGTCTTCTTTTAGTGTGGGTGATGGAAGTTCTTCATTTTCTGCTACAACCTGCTCTGCTAGGTTAACTTCCTCCTCCCTTTCTCCTTCTGAGTCTGAGTAAGGTAAGTTCAGGATATTTCCACTTTGTGATGTGACCTCCTTATCTTTTCCACTGAATTCTAGGGTTCTTTTAGCTTGGTTGGTTTTAGCAGTGGTGGAAGGCTGATCCACTGTTATAGGTGAGATAGCCCTTCTTTTTCTCTTTCCACTCCTGGGGGTGAAGGATTTATTCGAAGGAGACTTTCATTTCTCTTCTAGTTGTAGGCCTGTTTCAAACTCATTCTAGAACAAAAAATATGTCCATGCTATGTTCCTCCTCTACAACAATTCTTGGACAATGAGTTGTATGACGCCATGGTGAGACAACCTTCCTGCATTTTTGGTGGGATGGGCCTTTACCTGGTGTGCCATTTTTTTTGAGCTCTTGTGGAGGTAGAAAGGTAAATTTAAAGGGATTCTTCCTGTAAAATGGTTCATTAGTTTGAAGTAATATATCATTTCTTTGTTGTATCTCCCTTCACAGGTTATATACACCAAAATGGATTTTAGTAATTGCTGTCATCTCTCTTACTAATGGTAGTATTAAACCACTTCTCCCCAACTCTTGGGAGTTTTGTCACCTCTGCAATTAGGGCTACATCCACTAGGAACTCCTCCTTTCCTATCAGGACCTTGCATCCATCAAAAGAAATGGAAAATGCCTCTACAATTTGCTGGCGTGACCCTTGAAATTTATCCCAAAACTTGTAGCAGCCTGCATCTCTGAAGAGTTGGTAGAATTATGGATGTGAGTCAAGATAGCTAATGTCTCCTAGTTCCTATCTGAGGGAAGGTCCTCCTTTCTTCATCTCTGAGCTGTGCTCCTTAGTATACTTCAAGAAAAACCAAAATTTGAACTTTGTAAAGGAAATTAGTGCAGTAGTTTCATGGGATGGCCTTGAGTAGTTAGTATGGATGCAAGAAATGAGGAATGTACTGGGGCTGTGGTGCTGATTTTGAGGGGTTAACAACTAGATAGGTATTCGAATGATATGATGGAGGATTCTGGTGATATCCATGATATTGTTAGCTTAGTAATCATTTTTAGTTTGAACTTGGTATTCAGTGGAGGTTTATTGCAATCGTGGGACAGATGGAGGGTATATTAGGGTTTTGATTCCCATTAGTCAGGTCAAATCAATAACGACCTCTTTAATCATCAACTTATGCCTTACTACAGTTTCCTCATCCTTTCGGTGGTTAATCATGCTAAATCATGACCTATCTTGTGCTGATGAGTTTGGTTTGATGGACAGGTAACTATTTTCTCTTTTTGGCCTTTTCAGTGGTTAAGAGTATCTAGGGTTTAGTTTCCTATCTTCCAAAAACTAAGCTTTCGGTGGCTAATGAACCACTGACACATTCACCCAAGACACCGAAAACTTTCTTTCCAAAAAACATGTGTAACAAGCTTTCGATGGTTTAATGTCTTTCCGGATCTCATCATTTAGTTGCCGAAAGGAAGGCCTTTCGATGGCTAATGAACTATTTGAAAGTTTTCCCAAGCCACCGAAAGTTTCCCTTTCCAAAAATGTATTTCATTTGCTTTTGATGGTTAATGTCTTCTTGAAAACACTCGCTTAGCTATCGAAACCAAGGCTTTTTGGTGCCTAATGAGCTGTTGGAAAGCTCACCTATGTCATCGAAGGTCCTTTTCCCAAAAATTTATAAAGAATGTGATGAGCGGGATTTTGGTGGATAACATGGTCCTACGTTAAATTATTAGCTTCTGAAATCTAGGATTTTTGGTGGCTAATGAGTTGTTGAAAATATTTCCTAAGCCACTGAAAGCTAAAACTCTCGAATTTATTAAATAACAGAACATCATATATCCCAACTTTCTTAGTCACCCCAATATCTTTCATAATATGACTTGAAATATTCATCCTATAAAAAAATAAATTATCTGAGTGAACTTATTGAAAATAAATTTATTTTAGGAGATAACATTTGGCTCATACTCGGGGATGGTAACCTTCCTATGAGGTCCTAAGAACCAGGGATGGTTTTAAGGAACCATACTTATTTAAAAGTGTATAAATGTTGGCTAATATTACCAATTCTTATAACGACAACTATAAAATGATTGGCGATATTTTTCAAAAAATATTTAAATTTACAAGGTTTTTATATTGTTTATATAATAATTTGGTGATTTTTAGGGTGAAAAAATTTTACCCCACCAAAATTGGGCAAAACAAGGCTTCAAAAAATGAAAAATGGTGAATATTTGTTGGGAGAAAAACATGGAAAAATAACCCACTGGGCTAAAATTCGTCCCTAAAATTATCCCTACTAAGAACCCCAGACCAAAATGCCTTTCCTAAAAAGAAAATAATATTTAAACCTATCTTCTACTATTCCATTGCGAATGGAGTTTATTTTGTAAGAAAAAACAACCTACTAACTAATATTTTACAATAACAAGGCCTCAAAACCTTAGATAAAATAGAGTTTCATAAATTTCCCATTTACTGGGCCATCAAGCACCTCCTCTCCTTCCATATTTTCCAACTTGAAGGTGTTGTTCTGCTATATCCAAGCTATCACAAAAGGGCCTATCCATAGAGAGTCAAACTTTCCATGTTTTCCCTTGTCTTTCCTGAGAGTATCCCACTTGAGAACCCAATCTCCAACTTGAAAGTTGTCCACTTTTTCTCTTTTGTCAAAAATAATCTTGATCTTCTATTGATGAGCTTTTGAATTTTCTATCACTTGTTCCCTGACTTGCTGCAACTCCACCAAATCCATCATCCTCCTCACCATATCATTTGGTTCATCCTGCTCCTCCTGGAAGAATTTTTCCACTGGCAGAATTAGCTGAATGCAAAAAATGGCCTCAATACCATAATCTAATTTGAAAGGAGAAGTCCCTATGGATCTTTTGTCAGTTAATCTATCAACCCATAGTGCAAACTTTAGCTTATAATCCTAGCTTTTCTGATTTGTCTCCAATAGTTTTCTGATGATCCTAACTAGGATTTTGTTGGATGACTCAGCCAGGCCATTTCCTTGAGGGTAATAAGACATGGAATGCACTAGCTGAATCCTCATTGACTCACACATGTTAACCAATGCCCCGGCTTTTAAATCTGGTGCATTATTAGTTACTAGCCTTACTGGGAAACCAAACTTGATAAAGATGTTCTCATATAAAAAACATCATGATGACTTGATGAGTTGCGTTCCTAGTAGGTACTGCCTCTATCCACTTGGTGAAATAGTCTGTGGCTACTAGGATCCATTTGCGTTTACCATTTGATGAAGGATTAATTTCACCTATGAGATCAAGACCCCATTGCTGGAAAGGATCGTTCACTACAATATGTCTAAGGGGAAAGAATCTGAGTTGTTGCTTCCCTATGAATATTTGGCACTTGTCATAGGCTCTCACAAAGGTACACACATAAAAAAAAAGAACAGGCCAATAGTACCCAACCCTCAAAATCTTGTGGGCTGTGGTACTCAAGTAATGATGGCCTCCACATGTGCTTGAATGAAACTGATGCATGACATGAACTGACTCTTCTTTATCTAGACATCTCAACAAAACACTAGACAGATATTTCCAATACAACAGTTTATCAATTACACAAAATTTAATAGACTTCAGTTTAAGAGCTCATGCTTGATTTAGAGTGAGCCCAGGAGGAATTTCTAATTTTGTAGGAAATGAATAATACCTGAGTACTACTCACATGAGGACAAGTTGTCAGCTACTTGTTGAATGTCATTCTGATCCTGAACTGCTTCTGCTGCTACTTCAGTTTGCAAATTTGCTGAAGTTACACAAGTGAAATTCATCCCCAAAAGATCACAGTTTTCTTTAGCCATGAGTTTAGCCAAACCTTGGCATTTCACTAACATGGTGGACTTTACTTCTATGTAAAACTCAATAAACTTCACAATCCATTTATCTCTCTTTCCATTAATGGCAGGTTGAGTCAACACATCCTTTACGGCAGCTGAAGGGACATATGTGAGGACTTTTGCATGTAGAATGTAAATCTTGAAAGTTTTCAATGACTTGGTGAGAGCATAAACCTACTTTCAATGGGATCATACTTCAGTTTAGCATCCGTCAATGTCTTACTGAAAAAATGCAATTGGGTGATCAAGACATTCATCATCCTTTTGTAATAGTACTATGGCCACTATGCCATAGGATGCAAAGGAGAATATGTAGAAACCCTTGGTATAGTATGGACTAATCAAAGTGGGAGCTTCCATGATAGCCTTCTTGATGTCTTCAAAAGAGCTTCTTGCTTGCTTAGTCCATTTGATTTCTGCATCCTTTTTCAACATAGATTTTATGTGTTTTACCAACTCAGAAAAGTTAGGGATGAACCTCCTAATGAAATTTATCTTGCCCAGAAATGGCTGAATATCTCTTTTCGACCTAGGTATGGACGACTTCTGGATAGTTTCAACTCTAACAGGATCAATCTTCACCCCTTCAGCTAAGACAATGTGACCTAGGAGTTTTCCGTCCATGAGTGCAAATTGAGACTTCTTCGAGTTCAATGATATCCCAAACTTTCTACATCTCACAAATACCCTCCTCAAGTGCTGCAAATGTTCTACATGGCTGTGGGAGTACACAGTGAGGTAATCCAGGTATATAAGCACAAATTTGTCTTTCAATCCTACAAAATCTAGGTCAATGGCCCTCTGAAAAGTGGCCCCAGCATTCATCAACCCAAATGCCATTTTAGCATACATAAAGGTGCCCTGGGGAGTGGAAAAAGTAGTTGTAACATCCCCGACCCTCCGACCAGTGAAGACGACACTACTATACATCAAATCCTCCAGTAATCTAGCCCCATGAACATGAACATACATACAAACAATGCTGAAGCATGCTATTTAAAAACATAAAACATATTACTGAGCATAATTATTCATATACACAACAGAAGCAAAACATATCAATCAACACTCACACATATACAGATCATCATTTAACATGTATATCATCATTCATCAATGGAAATATAATTGAAGACACAAGTCAGGCAAGAGTACTTATCTTATAGAGAACTTGTTCCGCAACCAGCTACGTCATTGCAACATTCCACCCAACCATAGGCCTGCGTGCTCCTTAATCTCTCAGCAACACTGCCACCCCCGAGTCGAGCATGATTCCCCAAGGAATAAGGAACTAACAGGCTTACACATAGCCAAGGGAAACAACACCACAAGGGTACACAGTTCAGCCAAGTCAACATAGTTGGGTTTATCAGGCGAACAACAGATAAGCCAAGCCAACAAAGTTGGGTTTATCAGGCCATCTAGGAGCTGGAAAAGGATAAATACTAAGCTGGTGAGCTCATTGAAGAGCTACAGACACCAACACTAGAACCAACCTGGCTTCTAGAACATCCACACACACCCAACACAAGGAAATCAGTCCCTTCTCTACAACGTAGTCCCTTAGACTCTGATCTCCCTTCCACTACTATTCAGGGGTTGTGAAGAAGAAAGCCTGCTCTATAGCTCTGTCTGTGTGGTTCTCAACCCACCAAGTTTATCAAGCACCTCAGGCCGTCATTCACCACTCCAATGCAATCCGAGGACAAAACCACTGCATGCAAGTAGCCAACAGCTATTCAAGATTTTACAAGGGAAAACACAGTCAATCAGATGTGGGAAACAACAGCCTGCAACAACTATGAAACCACAACTTTCGATCCTCAAGGGAATCGATTCTCAATTTGTGCATGAAGGGGAAAATTCACATCCAAAGAAAAATGTGGAAGAGACCACCGCCCACACAACGTAGGGACTCATAGCACCCAATTGATTCTTAATGCACTCGCTGTAGAATTTGCATAGACCAAAAAAGGGTAGAGGAACAGACTACCACTCTATATGGGAAAGACAAAACGCAACCCCACCGAACTATTGATGCCATTACAGCCTCGAATCAACAGTGGACATAACAAAACAATACACAGTCTGAAATTGATGGGGAAAGATACAAAACTCTGTGTGAACAGAGGAAGAAAGTTTCTCCGATTAGCAAGCAGTGTGTGAAGGAATGGTGAACCCCCACAATGGAAAAGTGGATTCCTTTAACTCTGTCACGTGAATAAACTAAACATACTCACGAATTGGTTAGTGGGAAAACCATCTGCACGTCATGGTAGTGGTCATTTTTCTAGTAAATCGCTGCCCCAACTAACAATGGAATAACTAAGGGTGGTGGTTTAGGGAGACAAAAAGAGAGTGGGACACATGGCTTCCCCCCCATGACTCAATGTTCAGCATTCCCCTTCCTTGTCCTTTGGAATCATGCCCCTTCTCAATTCAGTTGCAGTGAACATCGTTGTTTGGGTTATTTAATTAAAATGTGTGTTTACATGATGCCACAATTTAATATATTGCATATGTCCCAATATACCATCGGTGACAATTCCAAATATGAAACACAACATAACCAAATCGATGTTGGGGCCTTGGCCTCTAGCTCCGCACCATGATTATTTACAATATAAGTATCATGTATATTTAATGCAAGAGGGGTTAAAACTGGGGTATTATATTCCCCTCCATCGTCAATAGCATTGTCCTCAGTGCTTTACAAATTTTGAACAAAATGCTACACTGGTACCGTCTCAGTGTTCCGCAGGTTTGAACAAAAATGGATATGCCAATCGTATGGCATCCTCCAGCTCCCATGTAGCCTCTTCAGGTCTGTAGTGCTCCCATTGCACCTTTTCCTGCCCTATGGCTCAGTTCCGGAGTATTGTGACCTTCCTGTCAAGGATGCACATTGGCTCGATTTGGAACTCTCCCTCGGGTTCCACCTGAATCACATCCCAATTTATCACATGGTTAGGCTCATGTACATATTTCTTAAGCAAAGAAACATGAAAAACATTATGAGCTCTATTATTAGTAGGCAATGCAAGTCTATATGCAATTGGCCCTATTCTTTCAAGCACTTCAAATGACCCATAGTATCTAGGTGACAACTTGGCACAACTTCCAAGCTTCAAGGAAATTTTCTTTGCTTTTACTCTGAGGTAAACATGATCCCCAACACTAAACTCTCTGTTCATCCTATGCTTATCTACATAGCTTTTTTGTCTATCCTGTGCTGCTTTCATATTCTACGTAATATTTACAACCTCTTGCTCCATTTCCTTCAGCAACTCTGGTCCAAGCACAACTCTGTTCACTGGGTTATCCCAAGTCACTAGTGTCCTACACCTTCTTCCATACAAAGCTTCATATGGACTCATCCCCAAGGATTCATGTAGTCCATTGTTGTAAGCAAACTCTACCAAGTGTAAGTAATTTTCCCACTTGGTTGGTTTGTCCATCACATACATGCGAAGCATATCTTCAAGCACTTGATTAACTCTTTATGTCTGCCCATCTGTCTAAGGATGGTATGCAGTGTTGTAGTTTAACTTTGTACCCAAATCTGCAAACAATCCTTTCAAAAAATTGGAAGTGAACTTGATATCTCTGTCAAAAACTATTGCCTTTGGCAATCCATGCAATTTGAAAATCTCCTTCATGAATATATTTGCAATATCATCCGTATTATGCGTACTTTACTGGTATAAAACGTGCTTATTTTGTCAACTTCTCTACCACAACCATGAAGGAATCATGTTGTCTCCAAGTCATTAGCAATCCTATAATAAAATCCATGGAGATAACTTCCCATTCCATTCCAAAACTGGAAAAGGCTGCAATAATCTTGCTGGATGTTGATGTTCAACCTTTACCTGTTGACATTTCATGCACCTTGAAATGTATTCAGCCACGTCCTTTTTCATTCCTGGCCAAAAAAACTGCTTTCTAGCTGTAGCAATTGTCTTCTGATATCCTGGGTGACCAAAATATGGATCTTGATGGATTTCATCCATAACAACTCTCCTCAAATCCACTACATTCAGAATATAAATTATGCCTTTATAAGTAAGAAGTCCATCTTCTTCCAATTTATATACTTCATAATTCTTCTCAAGACTTTGTTGCCGTAATTTGTCTTTTACCTGCTCATACAATTCATCTTCGACAACGTGATTAACAATCTACTGCCTCAAATCTGATTAGCAAATACTAAGAGATGCCACATGCATTTCCTGCACCTTCCTGCTGAGTGCATTAGCTACCTTATTCTCTTTCCCCTTTATGTTCTTGATTTCAAGATCAAACTCACAAAAAAATTATAGCCATCTCGCTTGCCTAGCATTCAGAGTAGGCTGATCAAATAGATACTTCAGACCACAATGGTCTGTCCTAAGTTCAAATCTTCTACCCATCAAGTAATGTCTCCACATTTTGAGAGCATGTACTATGGCTGCAAGCTGTAGATCATGAGTGGCATAGTTCTTCTCATGCTCCTTCATCTTTCATGACTCATAACATATCACTTGGTTGTCCTGCATAAGGACTCCTCCAAGCCCTTGTCTGCATGCATCGGTACACACCACAAAATATTTCTCTGGATCTGTAACTTTCAATACTGGTGCACTGGTGAGAAGATTCTTCAACAGATGGAAGCTTTCTTCACACTTCGAATTCCATTCAAACTTTGTCCCCTTCTTTTTCAAAGAAGTGATGGCATGTGCAACCTTGGAAAATCCTTCAATGAATCTCCTGTAGTATCTTGCAAGTCCCATAAAAGATCTTACATCCATCACATTTCTTGGAGTAGGCCAATTCATAATGGCTTCAATCTTCTCAGGGTCCACTGATATACCCTCTTCTAAGATAATGTGACCCAAATACTAAATTCTATCCCTATAGAAGTCACACTTGCTTAGTTTTGCATACAACTAATGTTCTCTGAGAACTTGTAATGTCAGTCTCAAATGCTCTTCATGTTCTTCTTCATTCTTAGAATAAACAAGAATGTCATCAAGGAAAATAATAACAAACTTGTCCAAATACTTACTGAAGACGTTGTTCATAAGGCACATAAATGTAGCTGGTGCATTTGTGAGACCAAATGGTACCACTACAAACTCATAATTTCCATACCTTGTCTTGAAGGCTGTCTTATGAATGTATTCATCTTTTTTTCTCACTTGATGGTAACCAAACCTCAAGTCAATCTTGGAAAATACCTTTTCTCCTCTCATTTGATCAATGAGGTCATTAAACCTAGGCAAAGGATAATATTCTTCATAGTAACCTTGTTCAACTGTCTGTAATCAATACATAACCTGATTGTACCATCTTTCTTCTTCACAAACAGAACCAGTGCTCCCCAAGGAGACACACTCGGTCGAATATACTTCTTTTCCAACAACTTGCATCTTCAACTCTAGCATCTCTGGTGTGCTCATCTTGTAGGATGTCTTGGACACTGGTGCTACTCCTGGTACAAGTTCAATGGTCAAATCAATCTCCCTCTTTGGAGGAAGCCCTGGAATCTCATTAGGAAACACATCGTTGAATTCCTGTAACACCTGATAGTCCTCCAACCTAGGAGTCTCATCTCTTGTTGGTTCCAGAATATGAGTTGCATACAATTGGCAACCTTTCCTACATAAATTCTTCAACTGCATCGCTGAAACTGGTCTTACTGAAATTACCTTCGAAATACCTTTCACAACTGTCGGATTTCCTTCTTCATTCATGCATTCAAAAGTCTTGTTATAACAGCCAAACTTCACTCGGTGAGCTTCTAACCAATCCATTCCAATGAGAACATCATAGAAGCCAAGTGGTAGAACATTCAGATCTACACAAGTGATCAATCCATTCATAACCAATGGTTATCAATTCACTGACTTTTCTCTTAGTCCCAGTGGCTAGCTGAACTAACCAAGGTTTTCGATGCTTGAGCTTCTTAAAAGCACAAATATCCACTACCCTAGGAGTGATATAACTGTGAGTAGAACTAGGGTCAATCAAAATAGAAATGGATTGTTCAACAATCTTACCTGCAACTTCAATCATAGTTGAATGATGATCTTCCTGGTAGTCCTCAAGTGCTGCATAAATTCTAGGGATTGCTTTAGCTACTTTACCCGCTGTTTTTGCTTCCTGAATGTTATAAGTTGGCATTGCACTTTCATTCTCGAGTGGGAAGTATCTGCGCAAGTGAGGTCCTTCACATTTCCAACATTTGAGTGGTCCTTTATTCTGATGTGGCTCTTTAGGCTTTCCACCTATCACTCCAACTGGATCACTCACAGCTTGGAATGGTTGCTTTTGTTGATTCCTGAATCTAGAAGGTTTGAAACCTTTCCTTCTTAGGTCAAAATTCTCATTCTTCTTTTCCTTCCATGCCTTATGGTAATCAGTTCTAGCTTTGATTTTCTCATAGCAATACTTAGCCTTTCTTATTGCTTCTTCAATATTTCTTGGTTCATAAAACTCAATTCTATCTCTGTAAGCTTGAGGCAATCCACTCAGAAACCGCTAGATCTTCACTTTTTCGTATCTGATGTACCAGACATACCTCAATAATTCCAAGAACTTATTTGCATATTCATCCATGGTCTGTTGTCCCAATCTTAGCTCATGGAACTCCTTGATCTTGCCATCGTAATACCTTCCAGAGAGGTATTTCTTCCTGAAATACTTCTTGAACTATTTCCACTTCAGTTTCCTTTCACTGATTCTCTTTACTTGCTTGAAGTCTTCCCACCAAATGGATGCTCTTCCATTTAGATTGAATATGGAAACTCTTGCTTTCATGTTTCCTAAATAATCCTGTACTTGGAAGTACTTCTTTATCCCAAGAATCCAAGCTTCAGCTTCTTGTCCCATCTTTATCTCACCATCAAATGTACGAGGTTTAGCTTTCCTAAATTCATCTCGAGAGCGATCCCTCTGGTGCCTTCTTATTTTCCTTTTATGAGAAGATGAGCTTGTATCTCCACTGGATTCTTCAGAATCAGATGATCCACTGGAAGTCCTTCTCCTTCTCTTGGTGCTTCTCTTACTACCTTCTCACCCAGACTCTATCCTTTTCTGCAATTCTATCAAACTCTGCAATATGGAAACATTCAACTGATGCTACTTGTCAAAACCCCATATTTTCCAAAAAATTTAAAATTTTTAAAATACAGATAATTTTCATAAATGCAGTCAACTAATTGTTTAATTAGTTATATGTTAATGAATTCATTATCTGAATTATCTATTTGATTAAGTTTATCTTAAAGAACGATTCTTTTTCACTTTAATGACTTTTTTTGCTTTGCGACCACAAGGTGGAACTGTCATGATATTCTGGGCTTACTTAGCTTTCGAGCTAACGCAGAAAGTTTTCCTGCTCTTACAGACTTACAGGTAAGAAGTTTGGGTGCTGCTTGTCAATAATTCTAAAAAATTCAGATATAAGTTTGTCACACAATAATAGCTTAGTAAAAGAATATAAATGTTATTCAAATTCAAGTGCTTTATGAGGTAAAACCAATAAATCATCATTCCTTTTAAGATGCTATGGAAATGAGATTTAGTTCTATCAGTACTGACGGCAACTGTTTTCTTTCTAAAAGACGTAAATTTATAGTTCTTAATGCTTACGAAACTCTTCGATGTCTATCGTAGTCGTCAAGTGTAAAAATGACTTAATCTTTCTTTGCATACATACTAAGAATGATAGGGTTAATACATTAAGGATCTATTTTACAAGTGAACTTACTCCCTTTTCATCCTGATAAATTTTTTGATTACTTTTTGCAATATGAAAGTAATGGGTAAAAGTTATCATGTTTCTAACTATTAATCCATCCTCCTCGCTTGAAGTTCTAAGGAATTATATCTTATATACTACCTCTAATCAGGCTATAATAGTGTTGACAGAACAAGTTCCTCTGCCCATAATTTACTTGGAATTTATTATTTAGTTAAGGTATTTAATTTATAATGACTTCAAATTCAAACTCAAGCTATTAAGACTTATCATGCTTAATAGCAAACCTTACTGGTTTACTAAATAAATATTTAAAGGTAAAAGGCTAATGCTAGCATGTAGGGTATATACCATAAATTGACTTTAAGAAAATTCTTTTATAAACATCAACTATCATATCTTTAGATAGAGTTATAGTTGGTTCAAAGATTGAATGTCATGTTTGTTATAAACAATGAGGTCATAGCTTAGACATCACCCATGAAATGTTTATGGTTTATCTTTAGATTATAGTTCTATAATCTTGTATTGAGTACCTCTTTTATTTTCATAATGTGCTAAGTTATGTAATGTATCTACCCTTGTCATGTTATCATTAATTGGTTAAATGATCATATGATTGAGGCACTAATCTCACCAAATAAACGTTAATTAATTCATTTTATACCATATTACAAGATTTTACTAATACCAAGGTTATAACTATTTGAGTGATAGTATACCATAATGTATATTGATGGGTCGTAAATTCTCCACGCCTTTTGTAAACTTTATAACAAGTTTATATAGTAATGATTCTTTTTTTATCATGCAACGTAAAATATAGGTTGACTTTGGAGCTAACGACTATGGCGGAACCTTCGTAATCAGCAAGAATGATTGGTATCATCGTCCTCTTGTGATTGCTTATCGAGACTATACGCTTTTACCCACAACATGTAAATTATTTGTTGACTAACGTGGCATCGTCTTGGCCATGTGTTGCACAGTTAAAAAGCACAGCATTGAACCCTAGCTTGTCATTACCTCCATCGCCTTCGGCCTCTTGCTGCTCTGCTACGATGTTCTCGTCTGCACTGTCGCTTGCATCTTACTGCTGATAGTCTCCCTGCTTATTCTACTACTCATGAGCTTGTCCCAAATGTACAGTAGAGAAGTGTTGTTACCAAATGTTTGTTGCTTGGGCATAGGTCAGTGGTTCTTTCTTCAGGGTTTCACCATCGTAGCGAGTTCAATCCTGAACCTTTCGACTATAAGGAGTTCCCTTCCTCTTTGGCTTGGCACTAAGAGTCGTGGTCTTTCCTTTCAAAGCTGCTGGGGTATAGGGTTTCACCGCAGAGAAGTGTCTTTAGCTAGATAAGAAGTGACGATCCAAGCATATTTACTTGCTAAGCTTGTTGTTCCCGTTCTCCATCACTGTAGGTTATTTTCTAGGTTAGTAACTCCTTCTTTCTCACAGCAGATGAAGGGTTTCATCCTCCACACGCTGGTGGTTTCTTTACTACTCGTGGGTGGTCGCGCAACAGTAAAATTTTAGGTAAGAATTTCTATTTCAACTTCGTTATCGTTGCAGTTTTTAATTTCCATACATAGTTGTTTATTTTGTATACCGAAATTTAACATTATCGTTCTTATTGTTCACAGGTCGACCCATCCCTCTGCGTGGTTGGTGCGAGGCTGTGGCAACTGCTTGTTGGTTCACGGGTAAGCCCTGGGTTATCCATGGCAATTCCTCCTTGTTTGGTCCCTTATGGTTCCTTTAACGGTTGGCCATCATGGCCTACAAAACCCTTGTGGTTTTGGTTTATTTGGGTTTACTGGTTCGCTGTTTGTTTGTTGATGTTAAACCCTTCGCTTGATGCAGGGCCTCCGGCTTAGGCCGCAACTGTAAATTTTGGTTTTGTTCTGATTACTGTGTAAATATATATGTAAATGATGGAAAGGCTGTAAAAGCCTCACTTTGTGTATTTTTTTTAGGCTGTGAGTACATATACTGAATTAGACTCTTTCAGTTTGTTAACTCTGTTGTACATTTCAATGCTAGTAGGGTTTTACCCTAACTCGAAGATATATAATAAGTATTTACAGTTTTCCTTTTAAATAAAAATATTTTATTACAAAGCACTTCTGTAATTTGTTGGGTTATTGGTTATGTTGAAAAACGATGGGTTAGGCTTGGTGAATTGAGCATATTATTATTCTGTTAGTTTATTTTTTGTGCGTTAATTCAATGAGTTTTACCCTGTAATATTTTTAATTATTACCTGCTAGGGTTTCTATACATTGTTTTATATTAGTTTAATTTATTATAAAATCTGTAAATGTTGTTATATAAATTTAACCTTCAGAAAATAAGAACTTCATGTTTTTAGTGATGTACTTATGTAACTGTCAGTTACATCCTTTGAGTACAGAACTTATATTTTATTTAATGTTTACTATTATAGAATGAGAACATTACTTTATTTAGATATTAATACTGTTACTATAAGTATACACATTATCTATGTATTTAGTTTGTTTATAGATATAAAATAATAAAGTGCTTTGTCATTTTAATCTTATACCGTCTGTACTAAATATTTTATATGAGGTCCCTTCAGTATTCAGTATTATTCTATTTAGGTTATAATACTAGTATTTATAATATAAAAGAAAGAATAATACTATCTATATTTTGACCTGTAAACTATATGTTAGTATTTTTTTAAGTTTCTAAAAGGTAGGATAGTAGTTATATAACTTATTTAAATTTAGTTAGATAAAATGAAGAAGTTATTTACATTGCAGTGTAATTAAAAATCTTACATCTTTTAGTTTTAGCTCTAGAAATAAGTCTAAAAAAAACAGTCTATCCTCCCTCACAGTGCAAATGTTATAAAAGAAGAATACAGTAATTATTTATTCTATACAGAGAAGAAATAACATGTAGAAATGAATGGCATTCTAAAATAACCTGATACTACATATTTTAACTTTTATATATACTCTTCCTTTGTTTCAAGTAGATAAAAAGGTTTCAAAAATGAATAATGTAAAAGGAACTATTCATTTACCAAACATACTACTAACAGTAAAAAGATATAACTTCTTTCTTTGTTTCTAAAATCTGTCATTCATAGTCTAGGTGTCTAACCCTAATCCTTCTCCATACACAGAATGCTATTTCTTTTGATACTAGAATACAAGTAAACATTCCCTTAATAGAAGTAACATTGCATCATACTTCCTTCATATAATTTCACCACCTATGCTAGAGTACGATCTGGATCACTCCAGATGAGGAAAAACATTGTTAGGGTTTGTTTCTCATTAAGCATAATTTCATTACTAAAAAAAATGAGTTATCCTATCCTATAAGTTTTCTACATCATAAACTACAAATGCATCATTCAATCATACACTGATAATAACACAGAAATTAAATAGTAACATAACCTGTTCTTAGAGCTTGGTCGACAATAGCAATGGGAAGTTGTTCCTCCCTACCAACTCCCAGAGAGCGCTCAAACGGCGACTCCTCAGGACCCTCGAGCTTGCTCTGGTCTCCCTGGCTGGAACTAGGTGCAGCAATAATCAAGTACCAATCTTGAAACTCAATACCAATCCAGAACTTATCAATCAATTCTCTCAGCTAGCAAGCTATATCAAACCAAGTTACTGCAGTTTATCTCTCAAAACACCTTCCTTATAGTTTTCTCTTTTTCCCAATGAATTCCTTGAAGTGCATTCCACCTGAATGAATCTTCTCCTGGAAAATATTTGAGCAGCCTCAGCTCTCTACATTGGGTACTTTTACAAGATTGCCTAGGTATTTTTGGGTTGGTTGTCATTTATTGAGCCACCCACTCTGATCCCACTTTCTTGGGGGATCATGACCCCAAATGTAGGGAAGTTGCCACCTGCAAGATAGGAAGTGTTTGAGGATGCTGCCACTTGTCTTTTTCTCTCCACCTAGTTCCTTCCACCAGTTTGACTAGTAACACTCTTATTAACAGCTCTCCCAGGCTATTGTCTCCACTTTTTATTTATTAATAATAAAATATTCAGAATTACATTCCACATATTTTTGACTCTGCTGAGTCATCAGTTTCTACTTAGCATTAAACTTAACATAATGTCTTAGGAATCAAATTAAAACAAATAACATTATTTTACAAAATTGGGGTATGTGACATACACACCCCCTTAAAATGTAACATCGTCCTCGATGTTACTTATTCTTCATCCTATATAGTCCCCTGGAACAGATTCGGGTATGCTTCTTGCATCTTACTTTCCAGTTCCCAAGTGGCCTCTTTAGGACTAAGGTGCTTCCATTACACCTTCACCTATCCAATGGTGCGGTTCTGCAATGTAGTTTCCCTCCTCCCGAGGATACAGTCTGGTTCCACCAGAATTTCTCCTTCTGGTTCCACTTGTACAACATTCCAATCCACCATATGAGTAGCATCATGAGCATACTTCTTCAAAACAGAGATATGAAAAACATTATGTAATTTCAAGTTAGGTGGTAATGCTAGCTGGTATGCAACTTGACCAATCCTATTCAAAATTTTGAATGGACCACAGTAATGTGGTGCTAGTTTTGCACAACTCCCCAATATTAGAGAGCTTTCATTTGGCCTTACCTTGATGAACACATGTTCACCTACCTGGAACTCATTTGGAGTTCTTTTCAAGTTTACTTGACTCTTTTGTCGATCATGTGCCACCTTCAAATTTTCCTGCACTTGTTTCACAATTTCCTCCATTTCCTTCAATAATTCTGGTCCTAACACCAATCTATCTATTGGATTATTCCAAGAGATAGAAGTGTTACATTTATGTCCATATAAAATTTCAAATGGACTAAATTTAGTTGATGACTGATGGTTATTATTATATGCAAACTTTGCTAGATGTAAGTAGTCTTCCCACTTACCTAGCTGATCTTTCACATACATCCTTAATAAATCCTCCAGCACTCGATTCACTCTTTCAGTCTGTCCATCTGTTTGAGGATGGAAGGAGGTACTGAAATTCAGTGTTGTACTTAATCCCTTAAACAAGGACTTCCAAAAATTTCCTGTGAATTTAGGATCCCTGTCTAAGATTATAACCTTCGGTACTCCATGTAACCAAAAAATCTGCTTTAAGAAGATATCATCTATATTGGTAGCCTTGTAAGTATTTTTAACAGGAATAAAATGTGTTTCCTTGCTTAACTTATCAACCACCACCATAATAGAGTCATTTTGATTCTAATTTCTGGGCAGTCTAGTAATAAAATCTAAGCTAATCACTTCCCATTTCCAACTAGGCATAGGTAAAGGTTGTAACAAACCAGCTGGGTGTTGGTGTTTGGTTTTGACCTGTTGGCATTCTAAACACCTTGCAATGTATTAAGCTACCTCAGATTTCATGTTTGGCCAAAAATATTCTTTTCTTAGCATGGTTACAGTCTTTTGATAACCTGGGTGTCCTGAATATGGTGTTTTATGGACTTCGTCCAGAATTAACAACATAACCTTAGGCACATTAGGTACATACAATTTATCTTTAAATAATAAAAATTCATCTTTATTTAAACTATAACCTTTTATTAAGCTTTCTGTAGGTTCTCCTTTAGCTGTAATTTGCAATTTTTGATAAATTTCATCTTGTTTTACCCCTTCTTTAAGCTGTTCATTTAAATCAGAAGCATAAGTGCTGATTGCTGCTGTAAAGTTCAGTTTTACGTTTCTGCTTAATGCATCAGCCACCATATTTTCCTTACACTTTATGTGCTGGATTTTGAAATCATTTTCACTCAAGAAGGCTAACCACCTCGCTTGTCTTGTGTTTAAATTAGGCTGATCTAAAAGATATTTCAGTCCTTTATTATCAGTCATTAGAATAAATTTTCTGCCTATTAAATGATGTCGCCACATTTTTAAGGCGTGTATTACAGCTGCAAGTTTTAGATCATAAGTTGCGTAATTATTTTCGTGAATTTTTAACTTCCTAAACTCATAGGAAATGACATTCCCGTCTTGAGTGAGAACACCGCCTAAGGCATCATTACAGGCATCAGTGCATACTACGAAGTCCTTATTAGGATCTGCTATTCTTAGAATAGGTGCACTAGTCAATAAGGTTTTTAATTTCTTAAAACTTTCTTCACATTTTGAGTTCGAGTCAAATTTCTTTCCTTTCTTTTGCAAGGAATTGATCGGATTTGCTATTCTTGAAAAGCCTTCAATGAATCTCTGGTAATAACCGGTAATTCCCATGAATGACCTAACATCCATTACATCTTTAGGAACCGACCAATCTTCGATTGCCCAAATCTTTTTAGGATCGACTGAAATTCCTTCCTTAGTCACTACGTGACCTAAGTACTGGATTTCATCTTTAAACAAGTCACACTTGCTAAACTTCGCGAAGAGTTGATGTTCTCACAACTCTTGTAAAACTATCTTTAGGTGTTCTTTATGTTCTTCTTTTGTTTTAGAGTAAATTAAGATGTCGTCGATAAACACGACCACAAACTTATCTAAATACTTATGCATTATATTATTCATTAAGCACATAAAGACAGCTGGGGCATTGGTAAGCCCAAATGGCATTATGACAAACTCGTAGTGTCCATACCTTGTTCTAAAGGCTATCTTGAATATATCTTCATCTTTAATTCTTACTTGATGATATCCTGACTTCAAATCTATCTTTGAAAACATTGTGGCTCCACGTAGTTGATCGAACAGATCATCTATCCTGGGAAACGGATATCTATTTTTAATAGTCATCTTGTTTAGTTGACGGTAATCTATGCATAATCACATGGTTCTATCTTTCTTTTTAACAAAGATGACCAGTGCTCCCCAAGGAGACACACTCGGTCGAATGTACTTCTTATCTATTAACTCTTTTAGTTGTGATTTTAGCTCATTAAGTTCTAAAATATTCATTTGATAAGGAGCTTTTGAGCTAGGCACTGCACCCGGTACTAGCTCAATGGTGAAATCCAATTCCCTCCTTGGGGGTAATCCTGGAATTTCTTCTGGGAATACGTCGGTATATTCTTTTAAAACAGGACTATTTTCTATCTTTAACTTATCTTTTACCTTCCTCATCTGTAATAGTTACTACATAGGATTTACATCCTTTTCTAATAGCTCTTTTAAGTTGTAAAGCAGAAATTTGTCTGATTATAGTTTTTCTAGGAATACCCTTAACCTTTACTGGTTGTTCATCACTATTTAAACACGTGAAAGTTTTATCGTAACAATTTAAAACTAACTTATGTTGTTCTAACCAGTCCATGCCAATCAACAAATAATATGATCCAAGTGGCAAGACATTAAGCTTAACTGTAGTTTTAAATTCATCCATAAGTAAAGCACATTCTTTCACAAAACAGGTTACTTTTCTTTTTGCCCCAATGGCTAATTGAACTAACCAGGAATTCTCAAACTTATCGACATACAAATTACATTTTTCCACTATCTGAGGTGCAATGTAACTAAGACTAGCTCCTGGATCAATTAAAATGGTTACAAGGGTCTGATTAATCATACCTTCTACTTCCACCATGGAAGTCTGATAGTCATCTTGGTTGTTCTCCAAAGCTGCATTAATTCTGGGCATACTCCTTGCTAGTTCTCCAATGGTCATCTCCTCCTGCACAATATAAATATTGCTGACTGAATTTTTCCAGTTTGGACAGACCGAGGCATAGTGCGGGCCATTACATTCCCAGCACTTAATAGGCTCCTTACGTTCAAAACTCTTGGTAAAATTTCCATGGTTATTTGCAGCTTCCTTGACCTTAAAATTATTCGAATTATTAGAAGTACCATTTCTATTTCCTTGGAAATTCTTGTTGTTAGAATAATTTTTAGTCTTATTATTCTTGAAATTCCTATGGGGTACAAATTCCTTCTTCTTAAACTTAGGCTTATTGTTATTTTTCTTAGCCTTCTAGTTGGCTAAGCCTTCTTTCTTTCGGTTCTGCTCAAAACAAAAATTATCCTTCCTCATAGCTTCCTCCAAAGTCTTCAGGTTATCATACTCAATTCTGTCCTTAATATGATATGGTATACAACTGAGAAATCGCTGCACTTTAGGTTTCTCGTCTACCAGGTAAGGTACATTCCTAAGCAAGCTTAAGAATTTACTGTTCAAATCCTTCATAGTCATTGAATCTAACTTAAATTCATAAAACGCTTTAGCTCTTTCTTCGTAATATTGCTCGGACAAAAAATTCTTCTTGAAATACCTTTTAAAGGTACTCCAATTAACTTCTTTTTCTCTGATACCCTTGACTCTCTTAATATCTTGCAACCATATGTCAGCTTTTCCAGAGAGATTATATATTGCCATCCTTGCCTTTAACTAATTAGAGCAATTATATATATGAAAATACTTCTTCATCCTGGATAACCAGGACTCTTCTTCCTCCCCTTTTCCGGTCTCTCCATTAAAAGTTGGGGGCTTTATCTTTTTAAACTCCCCTGAAATTTCCTCATATGGTCTGTATTTCTTCTTTCTGTCATACAAATCAGCCTCGCTACTGCCACTAGTAGTATGGTAACTTTGTCGTTCACCAAACCCTTCAAATGATGAACTACTTTCAGTTTTCGCCAGCTTCATCTTTTTAGATCTTCTTTGATGACTAACATCCTCAGATTCTGATCTTCTGCTCCTTCCTTCTGTTTGGAACTTTTCTATTAAAATTTGGTTCAATTCTTCCTGAGCCTTCAAAATCCTCTCATTCTCCCTCTTGACTGATTCCATTTCATTATTCAAATCTTTTACAGTCCGCAACAGCTCTAAAGAGTTGGCAGTCACCACTTCTAACAAAGGTTCTCTGGGCAATTGTCTTGTTTCTATGTCTGGAGACTCCTCATGTGCATACTCTCCTAGATTTTCCATACCTACCTATTAAACTTCAGAAAAAGGAAATTTTATGTTCTTAACATAAAACAAAATATATGTTAGCATCTTATTTTAATTTACTGTTCTATGAAAGCTAGTTGGGCTGCATCAAGGCCTAGCGTTTGAACCTTGTGCTCTGATACCACATGTCAAAACCCCATATTTTCCAAAAAAAATTAAATTTTTTAAAATACAGATAATTTTCATAAATGCAGTCAACTAATTGTTTAATTAGTTATATGTTAATGGATTCATTATCTGAATTATCTATTTGATTATGTTTATCTTAAAGAAGGATTATTTTTCAGTTTAATGACTTGTTTTTCTTTGTGACCACAAGGTGGAACTGTCATGATATTATGGGCTTACTTAGCTTTTGAGCTAACGCAGAAAATTTTCCTGCTCTTACAAACTTACAGGTAAGAAGTTCGGGTGCTGCTTGTCAATAATTCTAAATCATTCAGATATAAGTTCATCGCACAATAATAGCTCAGAAAAAAGAATATAAATGTTATTCAAATTCAAGTGCTTTATGAGGTAAAACCAACAAATCGTCATTCCTTTTAAGATGCTATGGAAATGAGATTTAGTTCTATCAGTACTGATGACAACTGTTTTCTTTATAAAAGACGGAAATTTATAGTTTTTAATGCTTACGTAACTCTTC
This sequence comes from Pseudotsuga menziesii, assembly GCA_001517045.1. Classification (NCBI taxonomy): domain Eukaryota; kingdom Viridiplantae; phylum Streptophyta; class Pinopsida; order Pinales; family Pinaceae; genus Pseudotsuga; species Pseudotsuga menziesii. The sequence continues at coordinate 125,414 of LPNX010134302.1, forward strand.
GATGTCTATCATAGTCGTCAAGTGTAAAAATGACTTAATCTTTCTTTGCATACATACTAAGAATGACAGGGTTAATACATTAAGGATCTATTTTACAAGTGAACTTACTCCCTTTTCATCCTGATAAATTTTTTGATTACTCTTTGCAATATGAAAGTAATGTGTAAAAGTTATCATGTTTCTAACTATTAATCCATCCTCCCATCTTGAAGTTCTAAGGGATTATATCTTATATACTACATCTAATTAGGCTATAATAGTGTTGATCTACCCATAATTTACTTGGAATTTATTATTAAGCTAAGGTATTTAATTTATAAAGACTTCAAAGTCAAACTCCTTAAGCAATTAAGACTTATCATGCTTAATAGCAAACCTTACTGCTTTACTAAATAAAAATTTAAAGGTAAAAGGCTAACACTAGCATGTAGGGTATATACCATAAATTGACTTTAAGAAAATTCTTTTATAAACATCAACTATCATATCTTTAGATAGAGTTATAGTTGGTTCAAAGATTGAATGTCATGTTTGTTATAAACAATGAGGTCATAGCTTAGACATCACCCATGAAATGTTTATGGTTTATCTTTAGATTATAGTTCTATAATATTGTATTGAGTACCTCTTTTATTTGCATAATGTGCTAAGTTATGTAATGTATCTACCCTTGTCATGTTATCATTATATGGTTAAATGATAATATGATTGAGGCACTAATCTCACCAAATAAATGTTAATTAATTCATTTTATACCATATTACAAGATTTTAATAATACCAAGGTTATAACTATTTGAGTGATAGTATACCATAATGTATATTGATGGGTCGTAAATTCTCCACGCCTTTTGTAAACTTTATAACAAGTTTATATAGTAATGATTCTTTTGTTATCATGCAACGTAAAATATAGGTTGACTTTGGAGCTAAGGACTATGGTGGAACCTTCGTAATCAGCAAGAATGATTGGTATCATCGTCCTCTTGTGATTGCTCGTCGAGACTATATGCTTTTACCCATAGCATGTAAATTATTTGTTGACTAACGTGGCATCATATTGGCCATATGTTTCGCAGTTAAAAAGCACAGCATTGAACCCTAGCTTGTCATTACCTCCATCGCCTTCGGCCTCCTACCGCTCTGCTATGATGTTCTCGTCTGCACTGTCGCTTGCATCTTGCTGCTGATAGTCTCCCTGCTTATTCTACTCCTCGTGATCTCTTCTCGAATGTATAGTAGAGAAGTTCTATTACCAAACATTTGTTGCTTGGGAATAGGTCAATGGTTCTTTCTTCAGAGTTTCACCATCGTAGCGAGTTCAATCCCGAACCTTTCTACTATAAGGAGTTCCCTTCCTCTTTGGCTTGGCACTAAGAGTCGTGGTATTTCATTTCAAAGTTGTTGGGGCACAGGGTTTCACCACAGAGAAGTGTCTTTAGCTGGATAAGAAGTGATGATCCAAGCATATTTACTTGCTGAGCTTGTTGTTCCTATTCTCCGTCGCTATAGGTTATTTGCTGGGTTAGTAACTCCTTATTTCTCACAGCAGATGAAGGGTTTCATCCTCCTCACGCTGGTGGTTGCTTTACTGCTCGTGGGTGGTCGTGCAATAGTAAAATTTTAGGTAAGAATTTCTGTTTCAACCTTTTTATCATTGTAGTTTTTAATTTCCATACACAATTGTTTATTTTGTATACCAGAATTTAACATTATCATTCTTCTTGTTCACAAGTTGACCCGTCCCTCTGTGTGGTTGCTGCGAGGCTGTGGAAACTGCTTGTTGGTTCACGGGTAAGCCCTGGGTTATCCATGGCAATTCCTCCTTGTTTGGTCCCTTATGGTTCCTTTAACAGTTGGCTGCCGTGGACTGCAAAACCCTTGTGTTTTTGGTTTATTTGGGTTGACTGGTTCGCTGTTTGTTTGTTGATGTTAAACCCTTCACTTGATGCGGGGCCTCCGGCTTAGGCTGTGACTATAAATTTTGGTTTTGTTCTTATTACTATGTAAATATATATGTAAATGATGGAAAGGCTGTAAAAGCCTCACTCTGTGGATTTTGTTTGAGGCCGTGAGTACATATACTGAATTAGACTCTTTCAGTTTGTTAACTCTGTTGTACATTTTAATGCTAGTAGGGTTTTACCCTAACTCGAAGATATATAATAAGTATTTATAGTTTTCCTTTTAAATAAAATTATGTTATTACAAAGCACTTCAGTAATTTGTTGGGTTATTGTTCATGTTGAAAAACGATGGGTTAGGCTCGGTGAATTGAGCATATTATTACTCTGTTAGTTTATTTTCTGTGCGTTAATTCAATGAGTTTTACCCTGTAATATTTTTAATTATTACCTGCTAGGGTTTCTATACATTGTTTTATATTAATTTAATTTATTATAAAATCTGTAAACGTTGTTATATAAATTTAACCTTCGGAAAATAAGAACTTCATGTTTTTAGTGATGTACTTATGTAACTATCAGTTACATCCTTTGAGTACAGAATTTATATTGTATTTAATGTTTAATATTATAGAATGAGAACATTACTTTATTTACATATTAATACTGTTACTATAAGTATACACATTATCTATGTATTTAGTTTGTTTATAGATATAAAATAATAAAGTTCTTTGTCATTTTAATCTTATACCATCTGTACTAAATATTTTATATGAGGTCCCTTCAGTATTCTGTATTATTCTATTTAGGTTATAATACTAGTATTTATAATATAAAGGAAAGAATAATACTATCTATGTTTTGACCTGTAAACTATATGTTAGTATTTGTTTAAGTTTCTAAAAGGTAGGATAGTAGTTATATAACTTATTTAAATTTAGTTAGATAAAATGAAGAAGTTATTTACATTGCAGTGTAATTAAAAATCTTACATCTATTAGTGTTAGCTCTAGAAATAAGTCTAAAAAAAATAGTCTATCCTCCCTCACAGTACGAATGTTATAAAAGAAGAATACAGTAATTATTTATTCTATACATCAAAGAAATAACCTGTAGAAATGAATGGCTTCTAAAATAACCTGATACTACATAGTTTACCTTTTATATATACTCTTCCTTTGTTTCAAGTAGATAAAAAGGTTTCGAAAATGAATACTGTAAAAGGAACTGTTCATTTACTAAACATACTACTGACAATAGAAAGATATAACTTCTTTCTTTGTTTCTAAAATCTGTCATTCATAGTCTAGGTGTCTAACCCTAATCCTTCTCCATACACAGAATGTTATTTCTTTTGATAGTAGAATACAAGTAAACATTCCCTTAATAGAACTAACATTGCATCATACTTCCTTCATATAATTTCACCACCTGTGCTGGAGTATGATCTGGATCACTCCATATGAGGAAAAACATAGGTAGGGTTTGTTTCTCATTAAGCATAATTTCATTACTAAACAAACTGAGTTATCCTATCCTCTAAGTTTTCTACATCAAAAACTGCAAATGCATCACTCAATCATACACCGATAATAACACAGAAATTAAATAGTAACAGAACCTGTTCTTAGAGATTGGTCGACAATAGCAATGGGAGGCCGTTCCTCCCTACCAACTCCTGGATAGCGCTCAAACAACGAATCCTCAGGACCCTCGAGCTTGCTCTGGTCTCCGTGGATGGAACTAGGTGCAGCAATAATCAAGTACCAGTCTTGAGACTCAATACCAATCCTGAACTTATCAGTCAATTCTCTCAGCTAGCAAGTTGTATCAGACCAAGTTACTGCAGTTTATCTCTCAAAACACCTTCCTTACAATTTTCCCTTTTTTCCAATGAATTCCTTGAAGTGCATTCCACCTGAATGATTCTTCTCCTAGAAAATATCTGAGCAGCCTCAGCTCTCTACATTGGGTACTTTTAAAATATTTTCTAGGTATTTTTGGGTTGGTTGTCATTTATTGAGCCACCTGCTCTGATCCCACTTTCTTGGGGGATCATGACCCCAAATGTAGGGAAGTTGCCACCTGCAACATAGGAAGTGTTTGAGGATGCTACCACTTGTCTTTTTCTCTCCACCTAGTTCCTTCCACTAGTTTGACCAGTAACACTCTTATTAACAGCTCTCCCAAGCTGTTGTCTCCACTTTTTATTTATTAATAATAAAATATTCAGAATTACATTCCACATATTTTTGACTCTGTCGAGTCATCAGTTTCTACTTAGCATTAAACTTAACATAATGTCTTAGGAGTCAAATTAAAACAAATAACATTATTTTACAAAATTGGGGTATGTGACACTGCTCTTCCTGGGATTTTACCAAGCTTCTCATGGTGGCTGTAACCTTGAACAAAGTCCCCTGAAATCTCCTTCCATTAGACTCTATGTCATCATTTCCATTACAGACATTTTCTCCCATGGTATATTATGCTCGCTCGTAAGAATCCCGAGCATCATACCCATCATCGGTTCTCATGACTGAACCACCTCTTGCTTTACCACACCGTTCTTTCTAGAGTATTGCTCTTGGAAGCTGTCTATAATTCTACAATGTGTTAGTAGCAAACTGTTATATGCATGTCATTAATATAAATCAAAACTACTTACCTTCCTCTTTTATAAATTCATAAAACACGACTTTTCTTAAAACACAAAATTTTCCTCTTTTTCTTTTCAGCCCTATGACCACAGACAGTCGGCTGAAATCTGCAGAAAACCTACTGGAAGATAGTTGAAAACTATTTGCAAAATCACTGAGAAATTCCTTCAAAAAACCTAAATATTCTTAGACCCAATCGGACCTCCTCCCAACTAGCTCTCTGACACTACGATGGTCAAAATGCCTATCTCTTCGATGGACTATTGCTTATTTCTTTTCGGTGTTTCGACGGGAAAAATGACTAAACCCCCGATCTGCATCGATGAGAAAACCAACTATTGATTGGGTGAACAGTTACTTGAGCAGTCACAATGGCAAAAAGTAATCTTACTACAATTTATGTGGGAAACCGACTAGGCTTCCGATCGATGATGTCAACTACTGCTCATCGAGTGTTTCAGCAGTTGAAACTTCTAAATTCTTCCACTATATCGGTGAGTTACTCATCTGACTTCATCTGCTGCATCTGGCTTGTAGTGGTCTATTATCCTGCATCTGATCAATGATTCATTGGTCTATTTTCGTATGCAGTACCGGGTCTGCAATCGTCTATCATTTCGAACTTCATCGACGATAGCATAGACTAACCATGTTGCGTCAGCGGTTGGATGTCCTATGCATCGGACCGTTAGTCCCTTCAGCTTCCATAATGGTGGACCACAATCGAACTACATCTTTCGCAGCCACAAGTCTATCGATGGTCGGAGCCTCTAGAAGCTGCGGCATCAGCGCTTGGATGCTCTCCTCGTCGAGTGGTTAGTCCTTTTAGTCTCCACAAGGATGGATGCTTGATCAACGATTTTTCGCCAACATCCATCGGTGGTCTCATCAACTAATTGCTGCCGATGATTTCAACACTTAAACAAGATTTTGAAACTTCTTCTTCTGTCGGCGGTCGAAACCACTAAGCTCTATGCGTTGGTGTTTTAGTCCACACGACAGCCACAATGATGGGCTGAAAAACAACTAAATCCTTTTGTGGTGTCTGTCATCTAAATTTCACCAACGATTTTATGACTTAGAATAATTTTAAAAATTTTCTCTTTTCTCTTTTTTCCACTGTGTCTTTCTATCGGAATGACTAGCAACTACTGCATCAGATGGTTAGTTTCGTAGTCACCCACAATGGTGGCAATCCATTCAACTAATTCCTTCCACTGTTCATCAGTGATGAATACCACCAACATGATCTGATGGCCGATGAATTCAACACTTAGAAAAATTTCAGAATTTCTGTGCCATCGGTGGTCAGAGTCTCTACCTGTCAGAAGCACAATGGTCTATCCATCCGCAATGGTAGCACTCAATCAACTAAGCATCGGCGATCCATTTGTCTAATTGTACCAATGTGCCGATGGCCAAAACACTTAGAAAACTTTGTGAATTTTCTTGTCTTCACCCATGTTCCTGGTTTCTTCTGGGTAGTAGGAAACCTGCCACTGTTAACTATTCACATGGCCCTCTGAGGCCCAATGCTGCAACATAACTTTGTGATTGCATCCTCACATCCCATTGAGGCCAATGCTGTAACCAGAGCTTTGATACCACACTGTAATGTCCTTGAACTTTCAACCAATGAAGAGGATGCTACTATACATCAAATCGTCTTGGCATCTAGCCCCATGAACATGAACCTACATACAAACAATGCTAAAGCATGTTATTTAAAAACATAAAACATATTACTGAGCCTAATTATTCATATACACAATGGAAGAAAAATGTATCAATCAACACTCATACATATACAGATCAACATTTAACATGTATATCATCAATCATCAATGGAAATATAATTGCAGACACAAGTCAGGCAAGAGTACTTATCTTATAGAGAACTTGTTCTGCAACTAGCTATGTCAGTGCAACGTTCCACCCAACCATAGGCCTGCGTGCTCCTTAATCTCTCAGCAACGCTGCCACCCGTGATTCATGCATGATTCCCCAAGTAATAAGGAACTAACAGGATTACACATAGCCAAGGGTAACAACACCACAAGGGTACACAGCTCAACCAAGCCAACATAATTGGTTTTATCAGGCAAACAACGGATCAACCAAGCCAACAAAGTTGGGTTTATCAAGCCATCCAAGAGCTGGGAAAGGCTAAATGCTAAGCTGGTGATCTCATTGAAGAGATATAGACACTAACACCAGAACCAGCCTGGCTTCTAGAACACCCCCACACACCCAACACAAGGAAATCAGTTCCTTCTCTGCAACGCAGTCCCTCAGACCCTGATCTCCCTTCCAGTGCTATTCATGGGTTGTGGAGAAGAAAGCCAACTCAGTAGCTCTGTCTATGTGGTTCTCAATCCACCAGGTTTATCAAGCACCTCAGACCCTCATTCACCACTCCAATTTAGTTTGAGGACAAAACCACTTCATGCAAGCAGCCAAGAGCTATTCAAGCTTTTACAGCGGAAAAACACAGTCAATCAGACGTGGGCAACAACAGCCCACAACAATTATGAAACCACATCTGTCGATCCTAAAGGAAATCAATTCTCAATTTGTGCATGAAGGGAAAAATACATAGCCAAAGCAAAATGTGGAAGAGACCACCGCCCACATAGTGTAGGGACTCACAACACCCAATTGATTCTGAATGCACTCATTGTAGAATTTACACAGACCAGAAAAGGGTAGAGGAACAAACTACCACTCCATAGGGGAAAGAAAAAATGCAGCCCCAGCGAACTATTGATGCCATTACATCCTTGAATCAATGGTGGACATAACAGAACAATATGCAGTCTAAAATTGATGGGAAAAGATACAAAACTCTGCGTGAATAGAGGAAGAACATTTCTCCGATTAGCAAGCAGTGTGTGAAGGAATGGTGAACCCCCACAATGGAAAAGTGGATTCCTTTAAATCTGTCGCGTGAAGAAACTGAACAGAATCATGAACTAGTTAGTGGGCATACCATCTACATGTCGTGGAGAGTGAGAGCAGGCGTGGGCATGGTAGTGGTATTTTTGCCAGCAAATCGCTGCCCCAACTAACAATGGAATAACTAAGGGTGGTGGTTTAAGGAGATAAAAAGAGAGTGGGACACATGGCTACTCCCCCATCACTCAATGTTCAACATTCCCCTTCCTTATCCTTTGGAATCATTCCCCTTTTCAATTTAGTTGTAGTGAACATAGCTGGTTGGGTTTTTTAATTAAAATGCATGTTTACATGATGCCACAATTTAATATATGTCGTATGTCCTGATATACCATCGGTGACAATTCCAAATCTGAAACACAACATAACCAAATTGATGGTGGGGCCTTGGCCTTTAGCTCCACACCATGATTATTTACAATATAAGTATCATGTATATTTAATGCAAGTAGAGTTAAAATCGGGCTATTACAGTAGTCTTCTCTTGGTCATCAGGGTGCACAACAACTTGGCTGTATCCAGAGAAACCATCTAGGAAATACATGACACTGGCCCCCGAGACTCTTTGCAACAAATGTTCCATCTTGGGTAGGGTATAGTTATCTTTCTTGGAGTATTTGTTCATATTTCTGAAATCCACACATAATCTAATCTCCCCGTTCTTCTTCCTTACCACCACTAAGTTTGCAATCCATTTGTAATATCTGAGGGGAATTATGATTTTGGCTTTGAGGAGCTTATGGATTTCTTTTTCAATTACAGGAAATAGGAGAGTACTGATAGATCTTAGCTTATGTTTGAAAGGTATGGCGTCCTTCTCCAAGGGGATCCTATGTTGGATGATATTAGTGTCATAGGTTTTCAATTCACTATATTCCTATGCAAAGATATCAGCAAATTCTTTTATCAGGCTACAAAATTTGGAACTCTAATTAGCAATCAACTTAGTGGATAGATTTATAGGTTTGGATGACTTTGGCTATCTATGTTTTTCTCTTGGCTAGAAGGGTCTTGCTCCTTTTTGGTAGGTTTGAGAGGGATATCATTATGATCAAATATCTCTTCCAAGGGTACCAGACCCCAAGGTATATAATTGCTGGGTAACTGAACAATATTGTGTTCAACTACTTTATCTTTCAACTTGAGCTTTTGGGATTCTTCCATATTTAGGTTTTCTTGATCTATATGCATATAAAATAATTCATCTACTACCTGGAGGAATTTACTAAGCTCGTCATCATTCTCAAACACCTTCCAAAATTTTACATTATTTGGTAGGGAAGGTCTGTACTTGAATTGCATATCATAGCTGAGCCTAGGAGGTAAATGGGGAACAAACAGACTTGCAGAAACAACGAGGGAGTCAGCCAAGTGATTCATAGTTCTAGGTATATATGAGAGTTCAAAAAACATGAAGGAGTATCTGATTTTCCATACCTCATCTCTATATGCCTTCAATATGACATTCTTCACTTGAAAGGTATTGTTCACTTGCTGTATGATGAGATCTGCATCTCCGAAGATCTTAATGCACATGATTCCCATTTCTTTAGCAACCTTCACTCCCAGCAGCAACACTTCATATTCTACTATGTTGTTAGTAGTATTGAAATCCAGTTTATAAGATAGATGTATGGTTTCCTTTGAAGGAGAAATTAGGACTATTCCTTGCGCAGCTGAGGCTTGAGTACTGGCCCCATCAAAAAACATGCTCCAAACTGAGGTGGTTATTTCTCCAAGCTTTTCACATATGGGATTTATAAGCTGGACCTATGTTTGCTAGGAGTCATCAATCTGCAGGATGGATTCCCCAAAATTTGTGTCTATTGCATATATTGGATGGTTTATAGATTTCTTGGCATTACTGATGATATAGGTAAAATGGTTCTCTCTGTAAAGCATCTTAGTTTCCCCTCCAAACATTGGAATTGTAGCATATTTAAGATCCATCTGAAGGGTACCACCTAACCTTTTACTCCATGAGTGAGACAAAAGGAGGCCAAACTTAGGTGGGATATCAGCTACCACTATGTGCATCAATATACTTTTTGAAGGCAGCTGGGAGAGGTTTATGACAAGGTGTTTGATAAGACCCAGGAATTTGACCTTCCTGGAATCAAATGAGAATAGATCATGGTAGGGTTTTGTAATGTTGAGGCCAAGCTCATCCATCACTACTTTTGGCATTAGGTTATGGGAAGCTCCTGAGTCTAGCAGACAGTTGTGGAGGATTTTATCATGGATATTCAGAGATATGTAGAAAGGTGGGAAAGACTCATCCAATTATTTTATCATAGGGCCTAGGATTACTGTGGGCTTATCATCTTGCAAGTTCACAAATTCAGCATCTAGGGGAGTTCTTGGCTGAATGGATTTCAGTATAGATGCCTTGAAGGCCTCATTCTTCATCAACTCTATCAAGGGGAAAGGGATCTTTAACTTCTGAATTTTAGATTCAATATTGAAAGCACAGGACATTTGTTTAGATGTTCTTACCTCTTATGGTGTGGCTTTAAGTTGAAGAGAATCATGAGATGATGGTGGTGATTTCCTTTGCTATGTTTTTGGAGGAACAATCATCTTCTTTGGAGGTGCAACAATATTCTTATCCCAAGGAGCAAGTTGCTTTGTAGAGGCATGAGTCTTCTTCATAGGAGCCACAATCCTAGATCTCAAATTATACCCTTCTTTATCATCTGCATGGTATAGAGATTCATTAGTGATATGTTCATTCATGAGGTCTTCCTCATAGTTTTCCTATGTCAAGTAGGAGTAATAAAATTCATCCTCCATTTAGTTGATGTTGTCTTCTGCCTCTCCTTCTTCTTGGGTGAAGTCTGGTTCTTCTTCTAGTACAATATTCTAAAAGGGAGCCTTGATTCTTTGATCCTTAGCCTGATTCCTTTCTCTTTAAAGGATCTGAGCTGGGGGATTATTTATTTTGTAAGGGACAAAATTAGGGTTTCGAGGAGAAAAATCATTTGTCCATTTACCCCTTATAGGTATTTTCCCTCGGTCTTTCAACCAGGACATTTCAGCAGTCAAACTATCCAACATTTTGGCTGTTTTGTAAATTTTGTTCTCTGATGAAGAGGCCCCAAGAGGATCTGTGGGCTGCTTCTTCCTATCTATCTTTCCCTTGACCTTCTGAGATGCAAAAATGTTGGATTCTACCTCTAGGGAAGCATCCTACATGAGTGACAGAGAAGCAGATCTTCTTTCTTTGAGTAGAAGGCAAAACTCAGAGTCAAAGGCATTGGCATAAGTGATCTTGGCTAAGGTGTCAGTGGGCTTGATCTCAGCAGGGATCTTTCCAAACATCTTGTTAAACCTTTTGGTGAAGTTAGAAACATACTCACCACTCTCCCTCTTCAGATTTCTAAACTCGGTGATAATAAAGGTGGTCTCTTCTCTTCCTCTAGTGTTTCAAAAATATGTCATATAGGGCTTCAATGCCTGCTATCGATCTAGCAGGCTTCTCTTTGAACCACTTCCTAGCTTGACCATCTAGGATTTGCACAAAAAACCTAGTCCACACATCTTCTTGTTCTATGTTTATGTTCTCAGCATAATTGTAGAATGATTCTAGGTGTTCTTCAGCTATGAAATCTCCCTCTCCAGTAAATTTAGGCATGTATTTGAGATAGTCTCCAGTAGGCATGACCGAGAGGGGGTTAGGTAAATTCAGTGGGGCATACCTATCTACTAGGATCCTTTCCATTTTGGTCAGAGGGGCATCCATGTTGGAAATGGGTATGGAAAGGGCAACAAAAGATACTACTGGTGTAGGTGGTAGCTGAGAGAGTGCTTGTGGTAAATTTATCTCAGTGGAGTCACCAAGGATTGGATCTTCACAAGAAGCAGTGTTGGAAGATCCCTCAACCCTAAAATTTTCTAATGTATTTATAAATTCTTGAGAATTATATGTTTCAGTAGAAGAAATAATAGCAGGAATATCTCTTGAAATACTTGATGTAGCTTCCTTTGCAGTACTAGAGGTTTTCCTTAGTGAAGCCCTAGCTCTTCCTAGAATCTCTTCTGGATCTGAAACAGGTGTTACTAGTGGCCCTTGAGGGTTTTCTTTGGTACTTGGTCTTCTTGAAGCCACCTTATTCCAATGGAGTTTCCAGATAGATGATTACAACCAGAATAGTGTCCAGACTTTTTCTATCATCAAAGTAGGATCTATGTCGTCTCCCAAGGAAGCTGAGATACAATCTCCTCTCCCCAGCAATGGCCCCAATTTGTTATCACTCAAGGAAAATCCTCTAGTTTGCAGCTCGAGTATGCCTAGTAACTTAAATGTTTTTATGGTTTTTCTAACTGGATCAAGTTAGGTGACCTACAGGACCTCACACTCTCAAGACATTCATGAAACTCAATCAAAGATAAGGCTTCTATCTACCACTATTCAAAGGTTTGATAATAGGGAGAAGAGATGGAGAACTTATTATGATGGTAGATTCATACATAAAAAAATTATATATAAATTGATAATCATAACAAGGAAAGTACTTGGAATTCAAATCATCAATATACAAATAGGATGAAAACTATCAGACATCAAATAACATGAATAAACCTGAATAACACATTCAAGCATAAGCATAGAACATACAAGAAATGGAAGCTGAACATATGATAGCAAAAGAGCTTATATTAGGTCATGAGCACTATGAGAATATTGATAATAATAATGGTCAAAAGGTCCCCAAAGTTGAATCTTTTTTATAACATAAGTCTTAGGCTTTATATCCTTTACAAAAATATTTAGATCTTGAAAAGTTGGATATGTTTTTACTAAAAATAGCTAAAAATGAATGTTTTTGCAAAATTAGGTTAGAAACCTTAATTTAACTACTAGTCTATCTAACTCTAACACTTGTTCACTTATTGAACCTTTTGATGACTGTAGTGAGTACTGGAGAAAAGATGTAACCTATGTTTTTGATAGATAAGCCACTGTTGATTAAAACAGGTAGGGTTTGTGACCCTTTCCTCCTCGATGTATCTTCAAAACTGGAATAGACCTTCTTTGATGGTGTTCTTCAACAACTTTCAGCTTTACACTTCATCCCTGAGATAGTGGTATTTTCCCAAACTGGTATTTTGTGCCAAAATATCTTTTTGCACCTCTTTTTGCTTTCGGTGGTTAAGGAATCAAAATCTCAGGTCTGTTAGCTGCTGAAAGCTGTGCTTTCGGTGGCTAATGAACCGATTCTGCATCCACCTAAGCCACTAAAAGCCCTATTTTTGTAAAAATTGTAATCAACTTCCCAATTCATAATTTTTAGCTGTGTTTTTTATCTTCTGGCACTTCTTCATCTTGCACAATGTTTGGAAAATCAGCATCATCCTGGACTGGCTCTAGATTTTGAAGGCTTACTACTGCTTCATCCAAGGTTTCTAGTGTAAAGTGAGTTTGAGAGCTAGGGTTTGATTTGGAATTCTTCACCTACAGCCTTAGAAGCATGATCATTCTGTACAGCCTGGTGTTTTCCTTCATGAACCTTTGATTCCTTTTTTGCAGCAAAAAATACCTTCCTTTCATTTCTAGCATGGAATTATTCAATTGAGTGTTTTTCTTGGTTAACACTGCATTAGTTATTTTTATATATCTCTTTAAAACATCTAATTCATATACTTGCCTCAGCAATTGGTTGACTTTTTGTGACCTGGGCTTGTTAGAGGAAGCCTTTTCCACTGGTTCACCCTATTCTTCTTTTGGTGTGGATGATGGAAGTTCTTCATTTTCTACTACAACCTGATCTGCTAGGTTAACTTCCTCCTCCCTTTCTCCTTGTGAGTCTGAGTAAGGTAAGTTTAGGATATTTCCACTTTGTGATGTGACCTCCTTCTCTTTTCCATTGAATTCTAGGGTTCTTTTAGCTTGGTTGGTTTTAGTAGTGGGAGAAGGAAGATCCACTGTTATAGGTGAGATGGCCCTTCTTTTTTCTCTTTCCACTCCTAGGGGTGGTGTATTTATTTGAAGGAGACTTTCCTTTCTCTTCTGGTTGTAGGCTTGTTTCAATCTCATTCCAGAACAAAAATGTCTCCATGCTATGTTTCTCCTTTGCAGCAATTCTTGGACAATGAGTTGTATGAGGCCATGGTTAGACAGCCTTCTTGCAATTTTGGTGGGCTAGGCCTTTACCTGGTGTGCAATTTTTTTTAAGCCCTCGTGGAGGTAGAAAGGTAAATTTAAAGGGCTTCTTGCTGTAAAATGGTTCATTAGTTTCAAGTGATATATAATTGCTCTGTTGTATCTACCTTCATAGGTTATATACACTGAAATTGATTTCTGTAATTGCTCTGTCTCTCTTCTAGCCAGGTGGATGGAACACTTTTCTTCCATACCACATTTCTGTGTTCAGGTTTTGGATAGGATCTGAACTCCAAATTTTTAGTAATGGTAGTCTTAAACCACTTCTCCCTAGTTCTTGGGAGTTCTATCACCTCTGCAACTAGGGTTTCATCCACTAGGAACTCTTCCTTTCCTATCAACGCCTTGAATCCATCAAAAGAAAGGGAAAATTCATCTCAAATTTTCTGGTGTGGCCCTTGAAAATTCTCACAAAACTTGTAGCAGCCTGCATCTCTGAAGAATTGGCAAACTTTGGATCTGAGTCAAGATAGCCGATGTATCCTAGTTCCTGTCTGAGGGTAGGCCCTCCTTTCTTCATCTTTGAGCTCTGATCGTTAGTATCCTGCAAGAAAAACCAAAATTTGAACTCTGTAAAGGAAATTAGTGCGATGGTTTCACGGGATGGCATCGAGCGATCAGTATGCATGCAAAAAATGAGGAATGTATTGGGATTGTGGTGCTGATTTTGAGGGGTTAACAACTTGATGGGTATTCAAATGATATGATGGAGGATTCTGGTGATATCCATGACATGGCCATCGTAGTAATCATTTTTAATTTGAACTTGGTATTCAGTGGAGGTTTACTGCAATCGTGGGACAGATGGAGGGTAGATTAGGGTTTTGATTCCCATCAGTCAGGTCAGATCAATAACAACCTATTTAATAATCAACTTATTCCTTACTGCAATTTCCCCATCCTTTCGGTGGTTAATCATGATAAATAATGACCTGTCTTGTGCTAATGAGTTTGATTTGATGGATAGGTAACCATTTTCTCTTTTTGGCCTTTTCAGTGGTTAAGAGTATCTAGGGTTTAGTTCACTAGATGCTGAAAGCTGAGATTTCGATGGCTAATGAACCAGTGACACATTCATCCAAGCCATCGAAAACTTTCTTTCCAAAAAACATGTGTAACGAGCTTTTAGTGGTTTAATGTGTTTTTGGATCTCATCATTTAGTTGCCGAAAGGAAGGCCTTTTGGTGGCTAATGAACTATTTGAAAGTTTGCTCAAGCCACCGAAAGTTTCCCTTTCCAAAACCATATTTCATTTTCTTTTGGTGGTTGATGTCTTCCTGAAAACACTCACTAAGCTACTGAAACCAAGGATTTTTAGTGGCTAATGAGCTGTTGGAAAGCTCACCTAAGTCACTGTCAGTCCTTTTCCCAAAAATTTATAAAGAATGTGATGAGCAGGCTTTTGGTGGATAACATGGTCCTGTGTTAAACTATTAGCTACCAAAAGCTAGGCTTTTTGGTGGCTAATGAGTTGTTGAAAATATTACCTAAGCCACCGAAAGCTAAAAGTTTCAAATTTATTAAATAACAGAACATCAGATATCCCAACCTTGTTAGTGACCCCAATATCTTTTGTAATATGACTTGAAATATTCATCCTATCAAAAAATAAATTGTCTGAGTGAACTTATTGAAAATAAATTTATTTTAGGAGATAATAGGAACTGTATAAGTGTATATCATTTCGTGTAATCCTTGTTATGAATCTTGACTTAAGTCATAAGAGCTGATTGATTCAAGTCAGTTGTGGTACATGAGTTGCACTAGCTCCAAGGTGGAAACGAAAGTCAGGCCACCCGCGATGACATACAGTTGTGCTCATTCGTGTAGAACCGGCTCCTCCATCCAGTCGGCCTGCTACCTTTGTTGATCTCCTTGGTTTTGAGCTAAGGGAATATACTTCCCTGACAATTGGTAGGGGGAGAGGTCTAATTACATGCTATAACTATGAACAACTAGGTCACTTTTCTAGTGATTGTTTAGAGCTTGCAAGAACATGCTCATATTGTAAGGGACAAGACCATAATATTGTACAACATCCCTAGCTGATCGCAAAGTGGAAAGCAAGGAACATTGCCTCACCCAACCCCCTACCAAACCCAAACACAAATGCAAATGCGAATGTTCAGATGATCGTAGCTGAACCATGAGACCTGAACATTTCTGTCATAACTAAAGGAGGTGCGATGACTGGAGTAGAACAATATAACTCGCAAGAACAACCATAGCCACAAGTGAGGCCAGCGGCGCAGAAAAAGGAATCACCAACCAGCCAGAAACAAAAAGAAATATTATGGGATGTGTAATTAGACTTCATATTCCCAGATGTACCATCAACTTCAACCGAAGTCAAGGACATGTCTGAACGATTCCAACACCTATTGCAGAAGAAGGCTTCAGTTGAGGTTAGTAAGCTAAGACCTATTCTATCAAGTTGTTTAATGCTAATTGTTACAGCTAATTTTACCACACATGGTGGATCACACCTTTATTGACTTCCCTATCCCTCTGCAGACTCTTTGGACCCCATGGACCATTTTTTACCTTTGATGTTTCCAATATCATCCTTAAAAACATGCATTATTTGTTGTACGTGACTTTTAAACCTATTTTAATGTATATACGTAGATATGACCCTCAAACTGTTAGCTATAATATTTCACCTCCTACGGACAACAAGGTGTTTTGTTGGTCTGAATGGTTCAAATCCAGAACAAATAGATCACAGGGACTGATAACTCTCCCTAGATTCCATAGATATCTGGAATACAAGGCTTTGATAGTTCACCTATGTACTTGCAATCAAGCTCAACATGAAACAGATCAAAGCAACCAGAATATGATCTACTAATCTATGCTAGTGACTAAGGAATCTAGAAATATATGTTTGAAATCAAACATCAACAATATATATGGGACAGAAAATCAACTTGCATTATAAATATGAATAAGTTTACAACCAAGCCTTAGTGTTGACATGCATCTCCATGAAACTAGCTCTTCATACCCAAAATATCCAACTCTAGCTCTCTATGCTCTCTCCAAATGATCTTGGGCCAAGAATCAATCCAACAAGATAACAATACCTTCATTGTTCTCTCCTCTCGACCATGTCTATGAGCTCATATTTATAGGGCTTTATTGGATAGATATGGTTGAGAAATTAGTGGGTAAGGCGGCCTCTAAGATCCTAGGATGAGGGATCTCGAGCTCAACCAACCCACAATAGTAGGGATAAGGCAGTACACGAGGCTTATCATCTAAAAGCCTCGATAAACTTCTATTTTTCCCTTTTTTCCTAGGGTACCGTGATTCTACTTCTATGACAAAGCGATTTTGGTAATAACTTCCTATGGACCAAGGGTAACAGGAAGTGGCACCACTTGTGGACAACCGATGAAAGGCGGTGTGAGCAAGGGTACCACTCTTGGATAAAGGGGCATGCGCGGTGCTGGGAATTTGTATGACAGATTGATGAAAAACCATTTAGTTTCCACTCTAGAAGCTGGGATTCTGGGCAAGTAGGTATGTCAAATGTCTTATCACATGATGGTGATAGGATTTTGGTATAACAGGATGCCCCCCAAAGCATGAGTCTTAGAGTGAGATGATAAATGAGAGCTTTGAGAACAAGTCATTGCCAGGAGATGAAAATGTTGGCTCAATCGAAGCCTGTAGTCAAGTAGGAATCTATAGTACATCAGTATGTTGACTCATAGACACAAGTAACCAAACTCATAGCTACAGACCAATATAAGGCAGATCCATGAGTGGAATAAATAAGATGGCTACTAGAATACATCATAGATCCATGTGATAGAGGACTCAAACTTGGAAATAGCTACCAGACATACAACATATATCTATGTCATATAGATGCAAATTTGAGCATAGACACGACCATACAAATGTGGATCCATTCTAGATATACAAAACTCCATCACAACCTAGGGAAAAAGCAATGAGCACTTTTAAACAAATGCCTAGGGTCTTCGTCTCGTCTTCCACAAAGTACGATTCTATCCATATGATTACAATGATCTGAAGTTGAACATGGTAGAAACTACTTGATTACCAGCCAATGATGTGAACTGTTAACAAGTGCGAGGGATATCACCATTAATGTCAATGATTCCCAAGGTGCTCTAGTATAATATACTGAGTGCGAATAGATGTCCTGACGTCGAACACCCAGTCGATTCTATTGATCAAAGGTCAATGATGTGAACCTATGTCGAGAGCGAGAGAATATGTCATTAAGGCATACAGATCTCAAGGTACTAAATATTGTTTCTAAGACTATTTCTCGGATGATGAGCTGATGTTGATAGGAATAGTCTCGTCGAAGGAGGGACATGATGAGTCCCACATCGACGACATGAAACTCAGAACATAGTTCTGGGATGATGTGAATGTAGTAACCATATGAATGACTCAAAGATACTGACACAAAGACTGTGTATATTGCAAAGGTAAAAATTCTTCAGATCCCCTTTGAACATTGGGCGGGATGAAAAAATGACTTGATAGCATGACTAGACAGAACATATACACAATGCGACAGTGGACAATGCATTCTTTTGAAAGACTCAAAGGATTGACATGACTCATGAAAGTGGATCGTCACAGAGATCAGCTGAATACCCAATTGACTAACATGATTGTGTAGACAAGTGCCATGTTCAAAGGTAACGGCAAACAACTGCCATTATTTTCAAAATGATTCCCTTCCCATTTCCCCCATCATGATTGATGAGTCCCTCTTTTCGGTTTTACA
Organism: Pseudotsuga menziesii; assembly: GCA_001517045.1. Taxonomy (NCBI): domain Eukaryota; kingdom Viridiplantae; phylum Streptophyta; class Pinopsida; order Pinales; family Pinaceae; genus Pseudotsuga; species Pseudotsuga menziesii. The sequence continues at coordinate 143,875 of LPNX010134302.1, forward strand.
AGTTCAAAGAGGGTAACAAACACTCGATATAGCTTGTTAGAAGACAAGTCCAGTCTCATATGTTTTACGAAGCTGAGAGAGGAGGGGTTCATTCCCAAAACGGGTCTCTCAATGTTTAATTTAATGAGTCCACTGAAAGAAAACTTGGTATTGTTCATGTTTAGATATCCTGAACAAATACGGAAGAAAACTCCATGCGGGTCCTTTTTCATATGATTTAGTCGCTAAGGCCTGAAAAATTATAAAATCATACCTTGGAGAACTCTTCCAGTCATGATTGGCTGAAGTGTTCCTTTCTCATAAATAGTCCCATCCAAATCGAGAAAGAGATAACCTACTGTCCGACGGACGACTCTTCAAATACTTTAACGAGCATGAAGAAGACAAGATCGCTCGACGATCTTGTCATATTTAGGGAGCCTGAAAAGGGTTTAAAAAGAACTCCATTATCCTTTTTCATGTATGAATCTAGAGCACGAAAAAGTAATAAACTAAGCTCAAACCACTTTTCATGTTTTAACCAGAGCACAAAAAATGAAAAGTAAGCTCAACCCCATCTTACGGTTTTTACCGAGCTCAAATATCAGTTGAAAGAATGCTAGAAGATTGGTTTCATTTTTATGCAAGCTTGAAACCAATTGGTAAACTATGCTTGAAAAATCCCATTAACATGATATACAGAGGTTGGAATCTTGCCCCCAGCATGATTGCTAGCGAAAAGAAGGTTCAAGTTCTAACACTAAAGTGAAAAGAAGGTTCAAGTTCTAACACTAAAGTGAAGACTCGACTCAAGGGAAGGGGATCTGTTTCGTTTTTACACTAGATTGAAATAGAAGGTAACTATGCTGGGAACATGGTTTCATTTTTATGCAAGCTTGAAACCAAAAGGTAAACTATGCTTAAGGAAACCTACTTCATTTTTTAACGAGCTTGAAATAGAAAATTAACTATACTCAAGAATGATTTTATTTTTATGCAAGATTGAAACCAAAAGGTAAACTATGCTTGAGGAGATTCATTTCATTTTTTAATGAGCTTGACATAGAATGGGAACTTTGCTCAGGAAAAAATGACATGATTGTCAAAACCTGACATGATGGTCAGGTGCTATTTCATTTTTTAACGAGCTTGACATAGAATGGGAACTTTGCTCAGAACATGGTTTCATTTTTATGCAATCTTGAAACCAAAAGCGTAAACTATGCTTAGGGAGTGGTTTTATTTTTTAACGAGCTTGAAACCACAGTGTAAACTATGCTCTAGACATGATTTCATTTTTATGCAAGCTTGAAACCAAAAGGGTAAACTTTGTTAAGGAGTGGTTTTATTTTTTATTGAGCTTGAAACCATAGGGTAAACTATGCTCTGGACATGGTTTCATTTTTATGCAAGCTTGAAATCAAAAGGGAAAACTATTCTTAAGGAGTGGTTTTATTTTTTAACGAGCTTGAAACCATAGGGTAAACTATGCTCTGGACATGGTTTCATTTTTATGCAAGCTTAAAACCAAAAGCGTAAACTATGCTTAAGGAGTGGTTTTATTTTTTAATGAGCTTGAAACCATAGGGTAAACTATGCTCTGGACATGGTTTCATTTTTATGCAAGATTGAAACAAAAAGGATAAACTATGCTTGAGGAGTGGTTTTATTTTTTAACGAGCTTGAAACCAAAAGTAAACTATGCTCTATACATGGTTTCATTTTTATGCAAGCTTGAAACCAAAAACGTAAACTATGCTTAAGGAGTGGTTTTATAATAAGCTTGAAACCACAGGGTAAACTATGCTCTAGACATGATTTCATTTTTATGCAAGCTTGAAACCAAAAGGGTAAACTATGCTTGAGGAGTGGTTTTATTTTTTAATGAGCTTGAAACCAAAAGTAAACTATGCTCTAAAACTTGCTCCTACCAAACATGATATCTAGAGGTTGGTAGGTTTCCCCCTTACATAAGAAGCTAGAAACTTAACTCCAGTATGAATTCCAGAGGCTAGAGCCATGCCCCCCATTTTACCTACGATGGGAAGAAGCTAACTAGAATAAGGGGAAGGAACCACAAGAACATGCGGCACATTCAGGGCAGTCTGATATCTAGGAGTAATGCGATGGTCAAGTGTAACAAAGGAAAGATGATCAATGGTCACAATATTCCCATCATGGGGAATATGCATAACTCTAAAGAGTGTGGACACATCAGCCTTCATGGCATAAACATAATCATGTCCAAGGAGAAGATTGAAATCTAAAGGACCTTGGACCACCATAACATCAATACAGACAGTTTTCCCTCCTAATGTAATAGGAAAACAAGGAAGGGTCCCTAAAGGTGCAGTAGGCCTACGATTAAAATCCAATATCTGATCGGTGGCTGGAACAAGCTGAGGGGAACCTAAAGCTTGCCAAGCAATAGAGGATAGAATACTAAAAGAATTCCCTTCATCAACAATAGTGTGAAGTATCTGCCTAGCAGTAACATTCACAACTATCTGGAAAGGAACGCTCAAATGAAGACGAGACTCTATTAGGTTACTCCACTCAAAGGAAATAAACTCATTACTTGGAGAGGGTTCTGTCGCAACAGACAAAATTTCCTCTTGTCGAGAACAATCAGAATGAAGCATAACAACTTTGACAGGTTTTGGTTCATTCTCTATTGGAAGAGAAGAACAAAACAAATATTTGGTCAAAGAGACTACTTCAGTCTTAACACTCTCTTATGAAAGAGTGGGATTAGGTGGAGATGATGTTGACTCAACCACTTTAACTTCACTCTCCGAAGGAAGAGTGGGATCAACCAAAGATAAATCTTAGTCGACCACTTGGTCAACCAGTGGGGGATCGAGGGATAACTTACTATCACTTGTTGGAATCACCTCTTGATGATCAATAATATTTTCCAACCAATGTGAAGATTCATCCATGCTTGGACAAAGAAAAGTACGGTGCATAGCCTTGCATATCAAACAAGGATACAAGACTTTACCCTTATGACCTTTTACCAATGGGTCATTAGTTGAGGGAGTATCGTCAACATGATGGTCAGAGGTTGATGACACAGATGGTTTGGACCTTTTATACCACTCTTCTTGTACACAAGAGAGACCAGGACACTCCTTAAGAAGGTGGTCCCCCTTGTAAAGCTTATAAGGGAAGTTGGGTTTTTTGGGTGTTCTCTTAGAATGAGCACCACCGAGAGCAGATGGTTGCTGATTTTTCTCTTTCTTATCCTTCTTATTTTTACCCTTCCCTTTCTTCTTCTTCTTACCCACATGACTACTAACCATAGAGCTTTGGTCAAGTGAAGAAGAATAAAGGGGTGAAGCCACAACCGGCGAAGAAGGAGCAGTATTAGGTTGAGGACGATCCTCCCCTAAAGGAGAGGTGGCATTTGAGACATTAGGTGTAATAGAAATTACCGGATTAAACAACCAGACTAGTAATCCTATAGTTAACCCAGGAATATTTAGAGTGGCAATAAAGGGAGGAACAATACCTTCACTTGGAGGGAATACAAAGGTATGCCTTGGAAAGCGACCTCTTGAGTGGTAGTCCCAGATGAGGATGACATCTCTAAACTCTCTAATAACCCCCTAACTACAATGCACAAACAAGTACTACTCAAACTAAAAGCAACAAGAAAACATGTGAAAGGAGTGGATAAGAGTCAGGAACCTCACATGACAGGAAAAAAGGATAACTCAGATGGTTTGAGGATTCCTAAAAGGGTCTCCTGATATACACAAGGTACAAGGGAGCTCAAATCAGTAGTAGTGTTGTCTAATGCATAACCGTTCACAAGGGGCCTTTTGATATACAATCGAGTACATGACGTACCTTTCTATATACCTCAAGGGTAGGTGAAAGCCCCTTCGATATACCGACGGTATGTGGAAGAACCGCATGAGTCCCAGAATGTAATGTTGACAAATAACGACAGCTCCTACACTTAACGATGCCCGAACATGTCTCTAACTTACAACTCAAATTGCTAAAAGTTTTAACCTAGTACTACCATTAATTTTATCTTGTACATTTAGGTGGAACCATGGAGTGAAAACTTGAAATTAAAGAAGATGCACACTGATCTATATGATAATGCAAGTTTTCCTCTTCAATGAAATTCTACCTAAGAGAGGGACATAGATTTACTTTTCTTCCCAAAAAATGCACACCCAAATACAAATGCAATTCTATATTTTCAAACGAAAAGTAAAATATCAATGCACCCCAAACAATCTTCAAAGCAAATAAAAAAGAGATCTAGAGAACATCAAACATAAATAATAAATGTTTCCTATGTTTTCATGCTTGAAAAAGACGCATAAAAACTTAATGGAAAGATTATTTCACTAACTTTTCCAAAAGAATCTAACTCTAATGCACACAAAGATGAAAACATATATTTCCTCTTAATGAAAGTAAGATCTATAATCTCGAACAATCATGCACAAAACAAGAAGAAAATTGCTCAACAAACTTGCAATTAAAGCAAAAGAGAGAGAAAAATAAATCTTATCTTTGAAACAGACAAGGAAACGAAGAACCAATATTTCTTACCAAGCACTGAAAAAATCTGCATGCAAAAGGAAACAAAAATCACCCCAAGCAAAGGAAGACTCAAAACAACATGGATCACTCATGCATTCCAAGTCCAAAACAAACCAAAGCCTACACATGAAAATGAAATGTATATTTCCAATTCCAATGAATAATATCTACAGAAAAGAGCAAGAGGTTTCAAGCAAAGCAAATAATGCAAAATCCAATGCAAGAAACATAAACTCTCTTTGAATGCAGAAAGAATACAAGAATCAAAGCGACTAGACTAACAAGACTCAGGCGGTCACACCTCTCCTTGCCAACAGAACATGTGTGGTTCCCTGTAAAAATCCAAAACACAAAGAGAATGACAGATCAAGTTAGAAAAAGGATATATCAAGGAAAATATTGTTGAATTGAGTATGGAAATAGAGCATAAAAGACCAAAATGACTCAGATCTAAACAGATCTAGAGGTTTCAAACCCAAATGGAGTCAGTCAAAGAGTATATCTGACTAAAGAGAGTTGAAGAAGGAGCCTGGATTCAGACAAGAGTTGCAGACTGAGGAAGATCAAAATGACTAATACACAACTTCATTCCATAGTAGAGTCACTAGATTTATTAGCTGGAATATTTCACCTCCTGTGGACAGCAAGGTGTTTCACTAGTCTGAATGGTTCAGATCTAGAACAAATAGATCACAGAGGCTGATAACTCTCCCTAGACACTGTAGATATATGGAATACAAGGATTGGATAGTTCACCTATGTACCTGCAATCAAGCTCAACATGAAACAGATCAAAGCAACCAGAATATGATCTACTAATCTATGCTAGTGACTAAGGAATCTAGCAATATAAATCTGAAATCAAACATCAACAATATATATGGTACAGAAAATCAACTTGCATTAGAAATATGAATAAGTTTACAACCAAGCCTTAGTGTTGACATGCATCTCCATGAAACCATCTCTTCATCCCCAAAAGCTTCGACTCTAGCTCTCTATGCTCTTTCCAAATGATCTTGGGCTAAGAATCAATCCAATAGCATAACAATACCTTCAATGTTCTCTCCTCTCAACCATGGCTATGAGTTCATATTTATAGGGCTTTAATGGATAGAGATGGTTCAGAAATTAGTGGGTGAGGTGGCCTCTAAGATCCTAGGATGAGGGATCTCGAGCTCAACCAACCCACAATAGTAGGGATAAGGTAGTACATGAGGTTTATCAATTAGAAGCCTCAAGAAACTTCTATTTTTCCCTTTTTACCTAGAGTAACGTGCTTCTCCTTCTATGACAGATTGGTTCTGGTAATAACTGCATATGGACCAAGGGTAACAGGCAATGGCACCGCTTGTGGAGAACCGATGAAAGGAGATGCGAGCATGGGTACCGCTCCTGGATAAAGGGGCATGCGCAGTGCTAGGAATTTGTATGATAGATTGATGAAAAAACATTTAGTTTCCACTCTAGAAGTTGGCATTCAGGGCAAGTAGGTATGTCAAATGTCTTATCACATGATGGTGATAGGATTTTGGTATAACACAAACCCGCGTACATCAGGATGTGTGCAAAAGGCCAAATGGTTTTGGAGTTTTCCTTGATGTGGATCCAAGTCGCTTGTCTCTTAGCATTCCATATGCCTTGAGATCGCTCGGATTTGACCTTCCATTACCCAATTGAAGCACTATACAAGGAACCCTTTGGATACATTGAAAGGAGAAGAATTGAAGAGTAAGAAAACTATAGTCCATTGTTGTCAGAGCTTATACTTGAGTCTACATCCCTTTGTCCCTTGGAGCACTTTGTGTTCTTCCCAATATTGCCTTTTTCTTTTGAGCTTGCTATCAAGAGATGGAGGATTGAACTGGTGGAGGCCCAGGTGGAGGACTCAGTTTCTCCGGTTCGCAGACGTGCCGACAGAGGTTGTCACTATTTTAATCTCTGATTTATATGAATAGAAATATCTTTTTCTGTCCAATAATATGTATTTAAATAAGTATTGAATCCATTAATGCTTTTAAATGCTTATATGTTATTCATTGTATATGCTAGAGTAGGTCTAACATAATTATTTACCATGCTTGTCTTGTTTGTTGAATGTTGAGAGAGAAAATTGCTAATACAAGTGAGAGTGGAAAAGCTCAACGGGGATCTACATCAACCATCTAGAATAATGTATGTTTCGAGATCCTATAGTGTTAGATGTTTAATTTCTGTTGCATATGGGAAAGGATTGATTTCTGCGGTTAATCTGTCTATTATGGTACCCCAATCCATAGGAAATTTTCTCTGTAACAGAATTGGCGACCATACTGGGGACGTTCTTTGTTTTCATTTGGGGTTTGGGGGCACAACGTTCTTGATATTCTTGACTTGCTATCTGTTTCTCCTTGTTTCTTTGTTGCATTTTATATTATGTTCATCCATTGACACTCCCCTTTATTGGTTTGACCCTCGGCCTACTTTTTACCACTGTCTTCTCTGTATACGTAGGTTTCTGGCCAAAAGTCCTGTACATATGCGTATTTTTGGCCAAAAGTCACATATACATGTAGGTTTTTGGTTGAAATCTGTGTATACATGTATATTTTTGGCCAAAAGTCATGTATATACATAGTTGTTCTTTAAAAAGTCGTGTACATCCTCCCTTTTGGTGAGTTTGATGTTGTGGGAAGTTGCTAGGTGGTTTGTGAGTGTGGTTGGGTCTTCCTTGGTTCTGATGTTGTGTGTTGGATGCTTCTTTTGTGACCAAAGACCGTCTTTTCATTGATTTTTCTTTGAAAGTAGTTTTATTCATTTATCCATTTTGTTTTTCCATTAGTGCATTACTCTTTTTTGTCTCAGTGTCTTGATGTGATTGTGTTTTATACTTGCTACAGAGACTGAGAGTTTAAGATGACTTTTATTGCATTTTTCATTCATTTATATTGAAAAGTACAAAGTATTTGCACTCTTTGTTGCATCTTAGATATGGATTTGAGGAGGTACTTGCATTGAATTGCTTGGATGAGAGTTGTGTTTAGGCTTTCATATAGGAAGGATTGCATTGGCATTCAGAAAGGAATATATATTTATTCATCTCATGTAGTGGCATACCCTATTTTTCATTCTACCATATTGTACTTGGCATTGCTTGTTAGGTGTGCACTTTTATTTCACTGCTGAGTCTTCATATAATTAGTTGCATGACCATTTCCTTTTGAGTAATTACAACCAATTAAAATCAATGCATAATAAAATGAATTACACTCTTTTCTTTTATAGGGTGCATCAACAAGATTAGGTTTTAGAGTCTTGGAATAGTTCATTGTGAGTTAATTCTCCAAGACCACTAAAAAAAAAATTAGGTTTCTATCCAAGTGAGAGAGAAATCCTTGATATAATTAGTGTTTCTCAAGATGCTCCTCTTACACAGGAGTTAAGCATGAGGAAGTGTGAGTGGTTATGATTGGGATGACTCCTAGTTGTAACTGAGTAGCACTGAAGATATTTCTAGGATTGTATTCGTATCTAGGGGATATTTTGAGAGTTTTGGGCTTTGATACCCTAGCCATACGGTTGATCCCACTTGTGACTGTCCGCCTGAGCATTGGTTATATTGAGGTGACCTTAGTTTCCTTACCTAGGTGTCATAGGGGGTACTTGTAGAGGTTATTCTGTGAGTGTCCTGGCCAGGTAGAGGTTGGACAGCACAATCAATTTATGTGTTGAAGATGAGGGCCACTATAATTGGTTACATACCTTCGCTTGTAGTGTATGGGAGTTTCGAGCCTCTCCTAAGCGAGACATACCTACTACATTCGGGAGCTCACATATCTTCCCATTGGTTTGTTTGTATTTTGGCTCTATATTTTCTTAGGAGTGTGCCCTTTTTGCGCTAGTTGGCCTTTAAGATCGCGGTTACTTGAGTATATTTATGCTCTCTTGAGTTTGGGTCCTTTTATTTTTGGCATGCCTAGTATCCTATCACTTGTCCTTGGTCATATTATGGACCCTGGTGTTGGACTTGGGGGCATCACAGCCCCTTACCGTGCTCATAGATTTGGGAGTGTTCACATTCCGCCCTTTACTCCATTTTTGGAGGATGTTCACTCCCTTCTCTTGGTCTTTACACCAGTGGTCATCCTCACGGGGGTGGTAGTGGATGCGTGAATGTTGGGTATACACCTTACTTTCCTTTTTATGGCCCATCATCCATTGCACTATTTCCTTTGAATTTATTTGTCATGATCATTCCTCCCTATTCCTTATAGTTTGGATTCTTTATTGACTATTTTGGGTTGTTTTGGACTAATATGGTTGTCATGTAGGGTCCAGGTTTTGTACACTCTCTCCAAGGTTTCGACCTGTTCATTCCTATCATAGGTATCATGTCTAAACTGGAATATAGGTTAGGATTTCACATCGGCTTGCATTTTGCATGACCTTATGACTGTTTCATTTTAACCTTAGGTATGAACCCATTCCATGGTATCACAGAACCTTCATGTTGTTGTTAGAAGTGGTACTATGTGAATGGTAGAGCTTTCCTATACATGGGCTTCCTATTTATCTCCCCTTTGCATTTGGTACCCATGTTGTGAGTCCTCTCTTAGGTCTAGGAGTCCTTTTTATAGTACATCCATGACTTTGTTCAAGAGCCTCATACTCCTCTTGATCTTTTTTGCTGGCCTTTTTCCTAGGACTCCCTTATGTCAAGTTGTAATTGCATTAGCATGAGTTTTTCTTGCCTTATTGATCCTTATGCCAACTTCCCTGACTTTGATTATTAGCTATATTGCCCAAGCTTGTCTCATGTCTAGCCATGCAGAGCCATTTTACATATCCTTAGCAGCTTGATTCCCCATTTTTAACCAGGAGGGGAATTTCCCCCTAGTGTCGCTATCCTACACATGTGTCCTTGCATTGAGCATAGGTATGTTCCACTACTTGGAACTAGTTTGTTTGCCCCTTGACACTTATCCTCCTAGTCTGTAACTATAAAGCACTTTTATTCTTTTTCAAGCTTTTCAAAATATTTGAAAAAGTAAAAAAAAATAAAAAAACCAAAAAGTCAAACAGGAAAAGATGTTATCTTTGGCAGTGGTCGAGTTGTGTCGCCTACGAACAGAGCACTATTTATCACATCTGTTGGTTGGGTTAATATTTTGACCTTAGGAACTGTACTCGTTTCTCTCAGTTTATCTCCACCAACTGGCTAAGCTTCCAGTCCCTGTGGAGCCTCTATCGATGCCTCCTATGTCACAAAGATGCCTCAGTTTTGTATATTGAGTCTATGCTACCTACATTCAGTCACCATTCTCCTTTATGCTCTTGTTCAAAGGAAGTTGAAACTTGAGTCGGCCATTCCTTAGTTCTCTTGATTTTGTATGTCTGCCATTCCTGGTACTGATACTGGTTGGTGCACATTATGATCGAGTCCTTCCACATTATACAGATTTTTTCAGTACCTTGTGTTTGATGATAAGGGATACATTAATGCCCTCCTTCCAGTGGATTTCATCCTATCGACTTCAGATCATTTATTCTAGGATAGGAATCTAGAGTCATTTTTGAGTGCCTTGAGACTTGCAGTCATCAGTGGCAGGTTCTCTCACCATCGACATTTTTGGGAATACATAAATGTCCCCTAATCAATGGATCCTTTCAAGTGTTCAACCTCAACACATTTATTCACACTTTTTAGTTTGCACTGTAGTACCTTGATTCCCATTTTCATTATCGGTGGGTGATCTCGTGTCTATTAATGGTATACATCAATGACCGGTAATCAGACAATGGACTACTATGTTTCACCTCGACACCTCTATTCACATAGTAGGATATGTAATCATAGTAGATTGTGTAGAAGACCTTCGACATTGGTGAAATTTCATATATGCTACCTCCTTGATCGTGCCATTGTTCATGAGATTTCAGCTCTCATGACTTGATTCCAATGTATGTCAGATATATTCAGCCATTATGGAGATCTTGATCCATTATATATCTTCAGCTTTCATGGAGATCATGTTCCTTTGTATATCTTCGTCATGGATATTCTGATCTATCTATATTATACATGGTGATGACCACACATGTCATATTTTGTATCATGCCTATTCATGACCATTGTACTCTTATGTATTCGGGGCTGCTATATCTACTTGCAATTATGTGCAGAGTTTGATTATTGTATTATACTATTGGATGGCTGGTTCTTCCACCTAGTTCTTCATCACTCCACTTCTGGGATGGACTTATAATGTATTTTGGCCATCGTATCACCCCTTTGACCTCACACATTAGGGGGCATATGTTACAGCTGATTTTATCACACATGGTGGATCACACCTTTATGGCCTCCCCTGTCCGTCTGCAGACTCTTTGGACCCCATGGACCATTTTTGTACCTTTGATGTTTTCAATATCATCCCTAAAAAAATGCATTATTTTCTATACATGACTTTTAAACCTATTCTCGCGTATATATGCAGATATGGCCCTCAAACCCACATACATTGAGATGTGTGCAAAAGCCCAAATAGTTTTGGAGTTTTCCTTGATGTGGATCCAAGTCACTTGTCTCTTAGCCTTCCATATGCCTTGAGATCACTCATATTTGACCTTCCATTACCCCATTGAAGCACTGTATAAGGAACCCTTTGGATACATTGAAAGGAGAGGAATTGAAGAGCAAGAAAACGATAGTCCATTGTTGCTAGAGATTTTACTTGAGTCTGCATCCCTTTGTCCCTTGGAGCACTTTGTGTTGTTCCTAAGATTGCATTTTTCTTGTGAGATTTCTATCAAGAGACGGATAATTGAAGTGGTGGAGTCCCAGGTGGAGGACTCAATTTCTCCAGTTCGTAGACATGCCAACAGAGGTTGTCACTATTGTAATCTCTGATTTATATTAATAGAAATATATTTTCCTGTCCAATAATATGTATTTAAATAAGTATTGAGTCCATGGATGCTTTTAAATGCTTATATGTTATTGATTGTATATGCTAGAGTATGTCTAACACAATTATAGAGCATGCTTGTCTTGTTTGCTGAATGTTGAGGGAGAAATTTGCTAATACAAGTGATAGTGGAAAAGTTGAAGGGGGATCTACATCAACCATCCGGAATAAGGTATGTTTTGAAATCCTTTAGTGTTAGATGTTTAGTTTCACTTGCATATGGGAAAGGATTGATTTCTGCGGTTACACTGTCTGTTGTGGTACCCCAAGCCATAGGAATTTTTCTCCATAACAATAACCCGAGATAAATATGTTATTGCAGAGCTACAAGCAATAATAGACAAAATCCCTATAGTACAACAAATTGAAAATAAGGTTAACCAAGTGCGACAAAAATGTAAGGCTGGCCGCAAATTGAGAATGAATGCATAGATTAGTGATTATGACATGGACTATATCATTTTAGCTCTAGGGTCAAATGTCAATATCCTAACATGCTAGACCTGGGAAAGCATGCATAAGCCGCACTTGGACTAGTCTCCTATTCAGTTGTGTTTTTCCAATCAGGCAAAGGTACTACCCTTTGGATGACTAAGCAATGTCATTGTCGATGTTGAAGGATTGCACACATATGCAAACTTTGAGGTCATCAACATTGTGGATGATAAAAATCCTTACCCTACGAAACTAGGGATAGATTGGCCTATAGACAATCAAACAGTTATAAATTTCAAGAAAACAATCCTCTCCTTTGAAGATGAGGAAATGAGAGTCATTTCACCCATTGATCCATTTGAGGGGAAAAGATATGTTGAACCTGTTTATAATGAGGGGTAGGTCAATTATCTCGATTAAATCTACAATGTTACAACTATGCACGAAGATCATATCAGTTCGGCAACAAATGGGAACCTAAGCTGGAAGTGTGCGAGTTCATGTACGTCTGATTCATAGGAGGCTTTAGAGAATTGGAAAAATAGGTTACATGAAGTCTCCATGAGAAGGTGTGCAAGAGTCACAAGGTCTGTGCGACGGGTTGAGACTGAGTCAAGGGAGTTACCCACCTATGAGAATTTCATATACACTTTGGATATGGTGACCAAGACCTGTGATAACTCTGAGCAGTTGCAACAAGGAACCTAGTAGGTCGCGTATACAGTTCTAAATGTTGAAAAACACCCTATAATTCATAATACAATCTAGCAAGAATAGGGGGGCACAGTCGAGAATATCAACGACGCTAATGCTCACCAACACAGTGTAGCTACTCAGCAAGACACTATACCTAGGGACACCGAAGATAGCCCAACTAACTCCAGTGGGCCAAAAATAGTGGAACTAAGTAAATATCGCAGAGTAATACATAAACACTCACAAGATGAAGCATTTGTACAAATCGCAGATCTCCTGAAGGAATACCAGACACTCTTCCCTCTAAATGACACAAACAGAAAGGGAATGGTTGGAGAATTAGAGCGGATACATATACCTTTTCAATTACAGACTAAGCCAAGTCCACAACAGCTGCCGGCATGGCCTTATCAATATATCAGGGTGAAGCCATCTACAGAAGGAAGACTTATCCTACACTATGACAGTAGAGTATTCGAACACCCACACAAACTAAAGGCAACTTGGTTAAGGCCATATACCATCGCACAAACTATGGATATAGGCACAACACAATGCTAGAGAAGTCGATGGTACCCATGTCACGATTTTGGTAAATGGAAGTTGCCTGGAACCTTACTACGACAGGTGTAAAAATAAATAAGTAAATAAATAAATAAAAACAGCCCAAAGACAAACTATTTTGTTGTAGAATTGCGACAGAACCAATAGAAAGCATGAGAAATAAACTGCCCAGTAGTCACATCATCGCATGTACCTAAGTGGGCAACCTAAAGTGATCAATGGGAAAGACAACTAGGGGCCATGGAATGCAAAAATCAGGAATGACAGGCTGGCTAGCAATAACCAGCGTATCCATACCAAAGATTTGTATGACTAGAGAACCTGCATGGAATTAAATCAATGCAGTACGAGGAGCAAGGTGGCATACTGTTAGCTCTCATCAACCGTCTTAGCACTAATTACCATAACTAGTCTGACAAGTATAGCCCGAAAGGCCAGCTGCAGAAATTAATGGACAAAGCATTGGAAAAGGAAACCTGAGAGCGTGATTAGAAATAAAAATTCTTTCAAATGATGATTGAAAGACACTATCCAATATCTAAATATTCATTTCTCCATCAAGACATTTTTCTGTTACGCACTAAGAGCACCAAAGCCGAGCCATTGGAGAACTGCATCCTGTCACCTGTCTTCCATCTTGTTCAATCCCATGATAATTAACATTCCTAGTGAGAGTGAGGCTTCAGATGCCACTGTCATCTCTATCTACCTCATTGATGAGGAAGTAGAAACATAGTCATCCAAAGGCCCGCACCTGCAGTAGTCACCAGAGACCGACACAATGGCAAGAACAAGGAATCCAAAAACAATTCCAACCCCTAGTTCACGTCCTGTGCCGAACCTATTCTAGGGGATACTAGTTATTCTAGGCGAGTCATATACACAACCATAGTCAAGACAAAATAAATGTAAGGTTCCAGGATGACGCAACTGAGAAAATAAGCCAGCGCATATAAGAGATAGATGAGCACATCACTGCTACGAAGGTGGACATGCGGACATTAGAGGAAATTTGGGGTCTAAAATGGAACTTATAAGAAAACGTGCTAACAATAAGTTCTTTTGAGTTGGAATTCAAGAAACAATAGAATTTCAATAAAATGAGTCAACCATAATGGTTGAATTGACATATTTGTCATCAAAATAATACTTTTTTTGTTCGTATTTTCGACATATCTCCCCGTGTTTTTACTCAAATTTCGATCAGGAGAGCTCCTTGGATGTGGAATTTGATTCTTCATCCAATGAGTACCCACACCGCATAATTTTGATGGACCCTGCTACCCCAAAAACAAGAAATACCTGAAAAAACGTGATGATGACATCATCATCACGTTTTTCCAGGTATTTCTTGTTTTTTGGGTAGCGGGGTCCATCAAATGTATGCAGTGTGGGTACTTGTTGGATGCAAAATCAAATTCTGCATTCAATGAGCTCTCTTGATTGAAATTTGAGTAAAAACACATGAAGATATGTCAAAAATACGAACACAAAAAGTAGTTTTTTTCTTTCTACCTCCAAAATTAATGAATATTATTTTATTATTTTAACTATTATTTTATTATTTTCCTTCAGTGGCCCATTTTAGACCCCAAAATTCCTCTAATGAGTTTCTTCTCTAGCAAAAGGTCATTAAACATGCAGAGATCAAAAGTCTCTAGCAGGAAGTCCAAACCCTTCACGAGTAAGAGAAATCTAGGGAAGCCAAGGTTGAGGAACTTCAGTCACAAGCAGAAAATCTCAGAGAACATATTTAGCCGATGCAACAGAAGCTTCAAATCATACTGCAGTCAATAGATAAAGGCTTGTTGGAGCATGTATAGTTTGACCAGGTGGAGCAAATGGATAAGAAAGTAGAGGAAGATGTGGAGGAAGTTGCTAAGATCGAAGCAATGGTGCAGGCATTCTAAGGCAATGTATGTGCTACTATGCAAACAGACCCAGAACCAAAAAGTTCAAAAAAATGTATGCAAATGTGACCAAGGAACTCGGCTGAAAAAAAAAATGAATTTTGAAATGTTTTGGAGGCAACCATAGCACCACGTGTGCATGACAGGAAGGTTGAAATTAAGGAAAAAGTTGTGTAGAAATGATGACACACATTACAAATGCCACCAAAACCAGTTATGAAGCAAGTGATGATAAATCTGAGATAACTAGAAAGTACTAACAAACCATTAAATGCATCAAGATTCAACAACAATTTGGTGCTTGGATCAAGACAACGCTACAACCGGATCAAGTGTGGGGAACACTATAACAGTGGCCATCTAGATCATCCACATGTGCTCACGACTGTCCATATGTAAAAGTGGGGATGCCGGTAATCATAGCATATCTAAGAAGGAAATATGGTACACAAGGTGATGGTATTATCCTCATAATTCCACTGGATAAGCCTACATGAAAGAAGACCCGGTGCTCTTCCTATAAGATCGAGGTTCACTTGCACCACGCAGATATCACCGTGTTGTGCTACTCACCCACAAGATGCAGTTACAAATGAATTGGAGAGTCTCTTTTCAAGCATCCTTGAGGGCTAAAGCTGTTGCTGCAGCTTTAAGTATGTCGGGTGTATCCAGAGACAACAAAAAGAAAGATGGTGATAGTCACCCAGTTGCTTCAACCCATTGACAAGCCTTCGGTGAATTCATCCTTAGATATTAGTAGATCAGTAGAGTAGTGACCCTGTCGGTGGCACCAAAGCGAACTCCTATAGGGACCAGAGACCCAAACCATTTTAACAAGCTCTACGGGGTCCAAACCAATGTCCCTGCTATCATTCACAAATTTTGCAGGCTTGAAAGATGATCATGGCTTTGACCCCTCTAGGTGGGGTCTCCGACTCTTAACAAACTGTGGGAGGACCAACGGGCAAGTGTTGGCTTGTACTCTATGCTACTCAGGTGAAATTTGTCAAAGTTTGGAAAATCACTCACCTCCACCACCCGGGATAGCAAGGCTTGTCCCGTTTTCAATATGGACCAGTATTTAAAGTTCATATATATGGAAAAGAGGGTGGTAAAGACAAAATTGTAGAAGAGAGAAACTTGAAGAAGAGTAGCAAGAGAACAAGATGTAGCAATCCACAACAACCATGCATCAAGCCTAAAGAGCATGAGAATGGTGAAAGAACCAAGGCCATGAGGATTGCTATGTCGGAATGGGACACTAAGCACCCTTGGTGAAATTGGAGACGGACTATGACAAAATGATGAGAGAGTCCTAGAGCAAAGACAAAATTCCTCTTCGTAGTGATATTGGTCTCAATAAGAAGTGCATAAGCTTACCTTGTTGGCTCAAGCGAAATTTTCCATTGAATCCTCCATAAACCATCCTCTGAAATGGTTCCAAGGAACAAGCTATATTGGGGTGCTTATCCTGCAATGCACTTGGGTCTGTCAAAAATTTGCTTTCAAGGAACTTGAAAAAAAAAGAGTAAGGAGTGGAATGCACAAGCTAAGATGCAGCCGAAGTTGAAAAAAAAAATCTCTATATTTTTCAAAAGATACCACGTAGATCAGGACGCTCATATGTCCCTTTCTTTGTGGCTTAGGACGAGCCATAGGTGTGTGTTGTGGGCCTATTGGCCCAGAAAAGGGGCATAAGCAAGAAGTTCATGTGCACAACCAAGGAAAATGTGTTGCACGCATGATAGAAGCAAAGGAAGACCATGAAGGATGAAAAGGGCCCATGAAGGTAGAAATAAAAGTGTGCGGTAAAGGAAAGGAAAGCATAGAAGTGTGCAAGGGGTAAATGGCTGGAAAGAGATAGATGCAAAATCCAGATCATGGCCGTATAAGACGGTGTAAGCCTGCAACTATGCACATATGAGAAGATATTTGTAATTCAGGCCGATAGTGCCTCATGTCAAGTCATGATCACCACAGCTGTAACTAGAGGGGTGGCTGATGGTGACGGCTAATAGACTGTTGGGATGGAGTTGACCCTGCATGGACATGTAAATTAGTATAAATAGGAAGGATGCAATGGTTAGAGGGTTGGTCTGTAGGGTTTTCATTGATCCCTGTTCAGTTTTGAGCAGTAGTTTTCTATTTAAGAAGTAATATTTGGAAGGGGATGCTGATTAGGTTGTAATGTCATAGCGATCAAAAGAGGAGTAGACTCAAGAAGAGTATGGTAGCATTAGAGGGGTTGTTGAGCCACGGATCTAACTATAGTGTGAGCAGACCGCTAGGAGTAGGAGTAAAGTAGGAGAGCGAACCAGAGAGCATGAGAACTATGAGTCTAAACTTAAAGACATATCTCAAGATCAGTCTGCATCAAACAAAATGCAAGGTGCTATACCCTTTCTCATGCCATATGAAGAGCACCTTGGTGGTTTTCCCCAGATGGGTTTCCATGTTATTTCTTGTGTCTAAATGAATGATTGATGTGGTGAATTTTTATGTGCTTGATTACTAGTTTCTTTCCATATAATGCTAAATATGGTTCATTTTCTGTTTTTCTTGCAATTGGTAAATGGATGAATAGAATGCCTTGCTGAATTGGAAATGTATAAGTGTATATCATTCCGTGTAATCCTTGTTATGAATCCCGACTTAAGTCATAAGAGCCAATTGATGCAAGTCAATTGTGCCACATGAGTTGCACCAGCTGCAAGGTGGAAAGGAAAGTCAGGTCACGCACGATGACATACAGTTGTCCTCATTCGTGCAGAACCGTCTCCTCTGTCTAGTTGCCTTGCTTCCTTCGTTGCAAGCTAATGGAATATACCTCCTCAACAATCACAAAAACATGGTTCCAATGGTTACCCATCTATGAGATATCTCGAGTGAAACTGCACCTGCTTCATAGGTGTTGCCGATGGGGCTTGCTCTATCGGCCAGTATCTCTGGTAGTTGTTGGATCAGTGGGATGCTCAGAACCTGGGTCATGTGAGAGGGGAAAAGTGGCCAACATATGTCATGCTACAAATATCTATAATGATGACTAAGGTTTTTGTTATACATGGACATTGAAAAACATAGATAAGAACACGAGCTTAAAGACGACGATTCTTCTTATCCCTCTTATTGTAACACTAACGTTATTTCTCTAGTAGAATAGTTGGAGAGTGGAGCTAATGCCTTACATGATTTTGGATGATAGCACTAGATTTGTCTTTCCATGTACTTGTCTGATGTAACATGTCTAGGGTTTGCAAACCCTAAGAAAGACAATCATGCTAGTGGGAAGAGATTGACTGACATAAGCTTATTGTTGAAGCCAATGAGGACTTTCTACCTATCTTGGAGATTATAGGGTTCATGAGGAAACCTTAGGAGTTATATGTTGGGGATCATGAAGATATAATAATGGGAGAATATAAGGGGAAAGAGAGACATCTTGGATGTTCTTGGAGCGATTGCTCTTGTGTGATGATACAGATTGCTCTTGTGATGACTAGTGTTTTTGTTATACATGTAAATCCTAGGAGAGAGTATGGTGCTAAAAATGATGATAGTCCTTACAGCTCTTATTGTAGCACTAAGGTTTTTTCCCTAGTAGAATACATGGAAAATGGAGAAAGAAGCCTATTATCTTAGAGGCAACAAGGGTTCATGAGGAAACCCTAGGAGTCATATTCTTTGGATCATGAGGCTACCATATGAGAAGATAAGGGGAAAGAGAAGCATCATGTATGTTCTTTGAGAGATTCATCTTGTGTCATGCTAGTAATTGCTCTTGTGATGACTACGGTTTGTGTTATACATGTACATTGAAAAATGTAGATAGGAACATGATGTTAAAGATGATGATTCTCCTTATGCCTCTTGCTATAATACTAAGGTCACTTCCCTAGTAGAAGACATGGAGAGAAAATCTAATGCCCAACATGATTTGAAAACTTGATCTTTTGGGATGTAGGGATTGGGAAAGATCATGGAATTTTTGTATTATTGATAATCCATGGGGATCTGTTAGGATATTTAGACACTTAGGAGTTAGTTAAGATAAACTTGTGTAATATATACGTTAGGTAAAGTGTGTTTATTTAGTCTACATTAGTATGCATTTGTAAATATTTAATCCGACAGTCACGATATGTTCTAGACATAGAGTGATCCGACGGTTCAACTTCTCTTAGATCATACCTACCCTTGATTTGCGACTTAACACCAGATTGGTCCATGATCTCTTTTTAAAGAGCATGGTGAGACCTTGGCTATTTGATCGATTATGAGAAGCTCATTTGTAATATTCTTTATTTTACATAATAAATTGCTCCAAGTAGCTATTTGGTTGGGGCCATGGACTGTTTTCCTCTTGGGGGTCTTAACCACGTCAAAACATCGGTGTGTTGATCTATCATCTATTTGTGTGACTGGATGATCTAGGTGTTTGGTCCTTTGGGAGTACCCTGTGTACCCAAACATGGTATCAGAGTGTTTATGAAAAGCTACTTCTGGTTATGATCTAGTTCTTGAACTGGTGTTGTCGAAACTTTGAAAGGATTTATGGTTTTGGAATTTCTGTGCATTTTTGGGTTATGGGACGTGTTCCATTGCATCATGAGCATCGTTTCCATTGAGAAATAGTTTTCATTTCATCGAGAACTATTTCTGTTTTCTCCATATAGGCCGATTTCACCAGATCTAAAGGTATAATGTTACAGTGACAGTTTTGTTTTAATTTAAAAAAAAATCTATCATATTTTTATCAGTTTTATTAATATATATTTATTGTTTTTAGTCTTGGATTGTTTCCTTTCTTGGATGTGTATGCTCTTTTTCGTGCAACTTGTACGATCACAGCGAATCAAAAACAAAAAGGGAAATTGTTTTTCTCGGATGCGTATGCTCTTTGCTGTGCACCTAGTGCGATCGTGGTGAATCAGATAAAGCTTGGGAAAGGTTGAAATCTGTTTTGGGTAAACACAATGAAATTCAAGGTCATCAACTTGAGAATGAGTTTATTTCTTTAAGTCCAAGTGATTTTTCATGCATTAAATATTATTTATCTAAGTACAAAACTCTTAGACTCTTATGTGAAGAATGCAAGATTAAGAGAGAAGAAAAAAATGCATTTATCATATTCTTTCTAAAATTGGACCTACATATTATGTTTTTGTATAGAAATTTTACTCCATGAAAGAATCCTTGACTACTGCTAGCTATCAAGAGCCTAGTCTTGAATCATTTTGTGATTCCTTAATTAGAGAGCAAGATAAGCTCATTCATCTTGGAATAATTAACAATGCAGATACANAAAGAAAAAAAAGTCGATGCCTCCCAAGAAACAAAATTTTTGCAATAATAAGAAAAACAAAAGTCCCAAACCCTCTCATTTATCTCCTTCTTTAAAAAATGATAAAGGATCCAAGCCAAAAGGAAATAAGATTTAGCATCATTGCAACTATTGTGGGAAAGGTAATCATGATGAATCTAAGTGTTTTAAGAAGATGCCATCCTTGGAAGCAGCAATGAAGAAGCATCACATCAACCTAGATTCGTCTTCAGAATCTACCTCTCATGGACATGCAATTTGTTCTTCTGTTTATTATTATACTGCATCTTCTTCTTCTACTCAAAATGAATGGCTCATTGATTCTGGAGCATCTTATCATATGTCTAAGGACCAAGCCATATTTTTGACTATGCATGAATGTAACACCAAAAAAATATTTGTTGGTGATGATAGATCTCTAAGTGTAGTAGGATCTAGAATAGTTCCAGTAGAAAATGGTCATTTTAATGATGTACTATGTGTTCCAATAATTTCCTACAATTTGTTGTCAATATATCAAATCACTCATTCTGGTGAAAGTAAAATTGTAACGTTTACACCTCACCAATTTGTAATCAAGTATTTTAAAGATCCTCAACATGTCCTAGCTACTGGAATTGTTGATGATATTACCAGGTTGTACAAATTTAACAACTTTGGGTCATCACCTTTTCCTTAAGTTTTTGTTTCTCATAGTGATAACTTGAGCAAACTTTGGCATGAGAGATTCCGTCACTTAAATTATCACTCATTGCAACAACTATGTATAAACAATATGGTGATAGGTCTTTTGATGGTAACTTGCAGGGATGGTGTTTGTTCCAGTTATGTACTCGGAAAACATCATTAGGAAATTTTTGACAAACATGTCGCTTGGCATGCCTCGTTTCCCTTGGAGCTTCTGCATAGTGATTTTTGTGGTTCTCTTCCATCTGTTTCCTTTTCTGGTTTCAAATATTTATTAAATTTCAATGATAATTAATCTATACACACTTGGGTTTATTTCCTAAAACTTAAGAGTGAATTATTTAACATGTTCTTGGCCTACAAGGCCCTTGTTGAAAAAGAATCTTGTCATAAAATCATTAAGTTAAGATCCAACAATGGAGGAGAATATGTTAACAAAAAGTTCACTACCTTCTATACTAACAAGGAATCCAACAACAACACACTGTTCCATACACACCACAACAAAATGGTGTAGCTAAATGGAGGAACTACACTTTAAAAGAAATGGATAATTGTATGATCCAATCTAAGGGACTAAGTCTTCAATTTTGGGCTGAGGCCATAAATTGTGCAAATTACATAGTTAACCACACCGCCACTAAATATGTACAAGGTATAACACCCGAAGAAGCATGGAGTAACATTAAACCATATGTAAATCACTTCCATGTGTTTGGTAGTGAAGCATGGGCTCACATTCTGGATGAAAAACAGAAAGCATTGCATCCTAAAAGTGAAAATTGCATATTTGTTGGATATACTAAATTTGTAAAAGGCTATAGACTTCTTCAACCACATTCAGATGATGTAATAATTTGAAGAGATGTTAAATTTGATGAAAATATCTTGTCTTGTGAGCCTAACTCGATGGTTGTGCCATCTTTGGTTTGCGAGCTTGATTTGGTGATTGTGCCTTCTTCTACTTCCAACTTCCTTAATAGAGTTCCAACTCTAGAATCTGATGATGATAGTGAGGATGAAAATCCACCTCCATATGCTCATATTCCTCCAGTTCCACCAGCACCATTGCTTCCTTCATGGGTCCATTCAACATGTGAAGCAGATGGTGATCTTGCCGGTGATCCTAGAGATAAACGTCGAACATGTTCTCAGTTCTAGTGAGCCTCTTCTCTTTTGGCTCAAATTTCCAAGAATCATGATCTAGAAACTTTTGCAGAAGTTTTAGGAAATTTGGATTGGGATGCAGCTATGGATGACGAATACCATTCCTTAATGGCGAATGATACTTGGGATCTTGTACCTCTTCCATAAGGAATAAAACTTGTCAGGTGTAAATGGGTCTATAGAACTAAGTATTCATCAGATGGAAGTGTTGAAAGACTTAAGGAAAGGTTAGTTTCTAGAGGTTTTTCCCAAGTATAAGGGATTGACTACAATAAAATCTTTTCTCCTATCACAAAAATGAACTCCATATGCCTTGTTCTTTCCCTTGCAGCCTTACATAACTAGGAATTGCATCAAATGGATTTCAAGTCTTCATTCTTACATGGTGATTTATACGAGGAAAATTACATGGAACAACCTCCTCTATATGTTTAGAATAACTCTAGCCTTGTCTGACGCCTTAAGAAATCCTTATATGGCCTTAAGCAAGCTCCTACAGCTTGGTATGCCAAAATGGATAGCTTTATCCTTGACAGTGGATTTTCTAGATTCCATTCTAACCCCAATGTCTATACCAAGAAAGTAGGAAACCATCTCATCATACTTTTTATTTATGTTGATGATCTTATCTTTACTAGTAGTGACCCTAAGCTTTTAACCCATGTGAAATCCAGTCTTAAGCAAAATTTTGAAGTGTCAGACTTAGTACATTTGCATTATTTTCTTGGTATCCAAGTCTTTCAAACCAAAGAAGGAATATTTATTTCCCAGTCTAGGTATGATTGTGACCTTCTTCGTTTCTTTCACATGGAAGATTGTAAACTAACCCCTTCTCCCTTCCATTCTCGTGTCAAACTTTCTGCCACTTGTACTTATCTTGAAATAGATTTCACCTTGTATCATCAGCTTGTTGGTAGTCTATTATACTTGACTCATTCCCATCCCTACCTTTCCTTTGCCTTTGGTCATGTTGCCCATTATATGCAAACACCTCATGAAAGTCACTAGAAAACAACAAAAAGAATACTTTGATATATTTGAGGTACAATTAAGTTTGGGATTCATTACAATATAGGGGGGACACCTTTGTTGGTTGGTTTCACTGATTCAGATTGGGCTGGTGATCCTAACGATCAAAAGTCTAATGCGGGTTATGTTTCTAGTCTGGGATCTGGACTTGTCACTTGGGCTTGTAAGAAACAACAAGCTCTTTCTCTTTCTTCAGTAGAAGCAAAATATTGAGCCACAGTTAATGTCAATCAGGAAGCTTTATGGCTTCGACAAATCCTATCATAGTTTGGATTCGAGCAGCAACATCCTAATCCACTTTGGTGCAACAATCAAAGTGCCATCAAGCTTGTCAAATATCCACTTCTACATCAACACAGCAAACACATTGAGCTACATATGCACTTCATCAGAAATCTTGTTCATGATCATGTTCTTGAAGTGCTCTATTTCCCTACAAATGATCAAGTTGTAGACATCTTCACCAAGTATCTTACAGAAGTGGATTTTTCTAAACTTCGATCTATGTTAGGAGTTCAAGAATTTTTCAGTAAGGGGGGATAGGATCTAATGCCTCCTTCCTTCTCCTAATAGTGTCACTTTTGTAAATCTTTCAATCCTATCCCAAGAAGTTCTTAAGGGGGTATGCTAGGATATTTAGACACTTAGGAGTTAGTTAAGATCAACTTGTGTAATATATCCATTAGGTAAAGTGTGTTTATTTAGTATGCATTCGTATGCATTTGTAAATATTTAATCTGGCGGTCATGATATGTTCTAGACACTCTATGGACCACTCTAGAGTGATCACTCTATCAATCAAGTGTTATTTAGTAGCTATTTGGCTGGGGCTATGGACTGTTTCTCTCTCGAGGATTTTAACCACGTCAAAACATCGGTGTGTTGATGTGTGTTCTATTTGTGTGAGTGGCTGCTCTAGGTGTTCAGTCCTTTGGGAGTACCTTGTGTACCCGAATAGGATATTGGTTCTTGTGATGATGTAAGAATAAAATACCTAGGGTTTGAAGATTGAAATACCAGGATCGACATGTAGACTTGGATGCTAGCACTAGATATCTATTGTGATGTACTTGTGTGATGTAACATCATTTGGGTTTGCAAAACCTAAGAAATGCAATCATGCTAATTGGGAAAACTTGAGTGACATAAGATTATTGTTGAAGCTATACATGTAAACCCTAGGATAGAGCACAATGGTATAAACAATGATATTTCTTACATATCTTATTTTAGCACTAAGGTTTTTGCAGCATTTATAGAAAAAATTATTGTGGATTTCATTGAACGAAACCATAACTTCTCAAATGTCTAGGAAAAGAAAGCTTAGGGACATAGAAAAACTTAGCTTATCATTAATTTAAAAATATATTTACCCATGCATTTCACCAGCAACCTTAACCCCATGAACAACATCAGTATATGCAACTTTGGCCAGTGATAGTTTTTTTTAAGAAGGATCTCACCTGGAGTGACGTGGGGGATGTTCAATGTAAACTTATCATTCCCATGAGGGATACTATTCTTACAATTTGGATGCCTGATATCTAATGCGCCTAGATAAACCTCTTTCAACAAGATAATCATAAAACCATGAATGGATACCCTTCCTACTTGTGATTTTATTCCACATTTAATAGTTGATCCCTTTGAGTAGTGTTCAAGCATAAAACATGGATGTAACATTGTTAAAGTGATCCTTTGATTCACTAAAACAAAAGGTTTATTCTATAGTTAGTCTTCAATATAGATCACTGATCCAACAATTAATATTTCATAAATTGATTTCAAGAGTCAACATCATTTACAACTGCATAACAATTTTCCTTGAGATTTTACTTCCATGCATTTTTAAGTGCCCAACCATTATGCCAATTAATCAAAAGCTGCTACTACAAGTCTACAATTTTTGTTGATCTACTCATTCATGAATCCATGATATCATTCTTGGTTCTAAATTTCTAATCATTATCTATAGAAGCTGTCATATTCCCATTATTTCTCATGTTGAACACCACATATGAAAACATATCTGATAGGGCGAATTTCATCTGGATTTGGCACAAGATTAGCAATTGGAGTTCAAGTGATCCAACCCTTAGAAATACTTCTTAAGTGTTGTCACAAGATAATGATTTGGTAGTCTAAGAAACTAAGATAAGCCTGATCCAACGCTAGTTACAATCAGGTATCCATGCTACCTTTTTGCACATCTAGAAAACACTCAGGATTTGTGGCATCTTTGCTCTGCTAGACCAAAAATATGAATTTGGCTCCATATTTAGGGGGAAATGGATTCATGTTCATTTGGAAACTCAAATTTATTATTAGGACCAACATTCCAATACAAAATGACCACCAACAGTCAATAGTATTTCTTCAGAAATCTGGAAAAGAATCTCAAATTCTCATAAAGTTGCCTCTCGCACTTGTTCTCTTTCCTAGTGACATGCTATAGAGCATTGTTCCAATTGGTTTCTAGATCTTGAAAAGAACTTATTTCATGCATCCTTTTTCTTTCAAGTTTCATACTCATGACATAAAATCCTTTAAGGACTTAATTATACCATACTCTTTTATTGTTGTTTCCATAATTTAAGGACTTAATTATACCAACCATGCAGTTTCTTTCTTATAGTTGGAAAACATCAATGATCACTTTCGTAGACTATCCATATACTAGATCATATCCATACCTGGATATAGCCTTCCATATTCTCAAATGCAAGGAATTTAATGGTGAATTGGTGGAAATCATCATATTTTGAGTCTTTATATTTTCTTGAGAATTTAATGGTGCAATGGTGGAAATCAGCACATATAACTTTTGCATTATCAAGGGAAACTGTCAAGGTGCAAGTTGCAATAGAATGCTCTAGGTATTTTTTCTTGTAAACGAACACTTAAGTTGCCATTGGTAGAATAAACATTGCTTATCAAATACACAAAGCAAATGACAAGTCATGATATGCATTAGCCTCAGTTGAGTTTCTCTATGTGACTGGTATACCATTCATTGTTCTTCTCTCTCCCTATTGCAATAACAAGAATAAGTCCATTTGTGGAAAAAAAAGAAGGCCATCAGCACAGCCCCTAATTAGATCCATGGTATAAGAAAGATAGAACTATGTTACTAGGAAACAAGAAAGCCAAAGTACAAGGAGCTCTAGATAGTAGAGCTATAGAAAATGACTGGGAAGAAAGTGGGGTATCCATTGTCTCTAATAATTGGACAAATGTAAAAAACTAGCATTTCATAAATATTCTTGGTTTGTCAGCTAGTGGTGTAGTATTCCTTATAGCCCATGACTCATCATTTTCCACATTCACTCACAACATCTCAAACCTACAATTGAGATCCATTAACGAGGTTGGGTTATGTAAGTGATCCAAGTAATTAATTATAACGTTAAATGCTTTGAATAGTAAAGTAGTAGGAAAAATCATTGAGAAAGTACATCCTCACATATTTTGGTCTAGGTGCTTGGTGCACACATTGAACCTTTTGATGAATGATATTCTTAATCATAAAGAGTGAATGGATTAATGATTTGGATAAGAGAAGGATTATGATCGTTAGACTCATCATTGAGCATAGTTCTATCCACTATATTTATAGCAGTGACTCTAAGTTGCATATACATAAGCTTGCACAGACATGAATAATATGGTAGTTACTGAATTATGGGAATAGTTGAGGGTGCAGACCATTGATAGAAATGGTGCTTATGCAATGCATGAAACCATTCTTGAGAGTCCATTTTTATCATAGGTTAAGTATGTTATGCAATTCACCAAACCAATTTGTAACACGATTTAGTTTGCAAATTCATATCAGATAATCACTAGGAAAATGTATGAGAATATCAACACCAAGCTAGGTCAAATTAAGGAAATTTCTAAGCATAGAGATGTGAACTTATAGAGCCATATTCATATCAATCCTGAAAATGGTGGGGAAAACTAAATTGTCCACTCCATACTTTACTCTACATCATGGATGGCACCTGAAGTTACAATGCATGTGGTTCTTTATTTGTGTGCTAGGCTATTAAATTCACATTCCATGGCAATGCAGTTTCTTGAGAGAGGTGTATTTTCTTCCCTTTTAAGCCTTCCTAGAGCTTATTTTCTTTGTAGTATGGAAATTGCGTTTATATGACATATTCTATAGGATGATAAAACTGAAATGATAAATTTTGGCACCTGAAGTTGAGGCTCATGGCACATTTAAAACTTTTTTGACTACTTTTGAAACAATGGGCCATTCCTTGTGGATAGCACCATTCATGTCACAATGAGGAATGGAAACTAAAAATGACAAAGGGAGTGAACATATCAAGCTAGAGCATGCATGTTGGTTTTCAAAACATTACAAAGCTATTGTAGGATTTTGGATTACCTTGTGAATTATTCTTTGTAGTTAACTATGGCCTCTATATCACACTTGTTAGTGCAAGTAGTTGCTGGAGGATGTATCATTGTTTGAATGGAGTGGAAGAAATAGGTATTAACATCACATAATTCATCTAAGGTAATTGAGAGTAGAGAGTAGATTATTAGGGATAATGTAATAATTGATCTAATACACCAAAAGGGAGTTATGATTGTTTAACAATACTTTGAATAAAAAAATGATGGTAAAATCTAACTAGAGATGGTCATCATCATTTAATGGATGATAACATGAACATGTTTTATACACTCATGGATCATTTTGAAACTAGGGATATAGAAACAAATATTGTTCTCAAGTAGGTTTGTAGGTTTGTGTAGAATTTTATTGTGGATGCACTTAGGACTATTTGTAGGTTTGTGTAGAATAATGAGTAGAAGTATGTGCTAAGATCTATGTCAACCGTTTCGGTGACCAATGTGAAAATTAACATAATTTCAATGAACAAAAAAACTATTCAAAGAAGAAGCACTATAAATCTAATTAGGACAACATTGTGTAGCCTAACAAAAACCCAAGAAGCTCACATAAGTTGATGCCAACAAAAAAATAAAAACTGACTTTGGTAAGTGGCTGAAAGATATAATTACTCTAACCATGACAACAATATATCATTTATTCCAGTTTCCAACCCATTGATTATATTTTTGTGTATGATCCACTATTACAACCATCCATTTATGGTGCATAATCTCTACTTTTTCTATAGGTCATTGCTCAATTAGAGCTTTGGAACAAGAGGAAATAAAGAAAGTATGAGAAGAAGTTCTATGTTCTACCCAAGCATGTAGATGAGAATGTGGCTACGTTAAAACTTAAAGGGATCGATCCAATAAATTTGGACATAGAGGATTTTCCCACCTGGGAAATTTGCAGGACAATACACAACTAAAGAAGGGTATACTCTTTTCCACAACCAAAGGGTCCCAGAAATTTCCTTGGATCCCAAATGGAGAAAATATTGGTCATAAATATACATTCCAAAGAACATTTTCCTTCTTCTAGTTAATGGCTTATCAAAATATTCTAATTTCAAAATATCTCATCAAGAAATGCATCTTAGGTCTGTCTTGGTGTCTTATTTGCAAAGAAAAAAAAGAGAACTCAACTCATTTCTCTCTACAATGTCCCCTTTCAATTTAAGTCACTAAATAAGGAATGGAAGAGCTTAGCCTTGACACACCATGGTCCTGGCTTGAAATGAAATATTTTCTTAAAGTATGTATAATATTCCAGTACTGCCATTTAAATGTGGAATCTATTCTTTAAAGAAGGTATTGACCCAAACTGATGATCAATTATAGTTAGAAAACAATATTTACATGTCTCATTTCTTTCAATCATACCAATCTACTTATTCTTCTTGATATCTCTATTATTGTAGCGAAGGTAGTGTTTTCAACACTTGTTTTTATTAAGTTATTGTGGAACCTAATTATTGTGCAATGTTTATGGAAATATACATAGTTGAACTCTTGTACGAAGCAAGTTTTGTATTTTTTTTACCTCTAATAGTGGCTGGAAATATGTTGCACTGAGATATGCATACCACCACACATAAAAATTCAGAATAGTCATTATGAACACCAGTGACATGGTAACTCTTTCTCAGTGTAAGTAAATTTCTTATGCATAATAGTTCAGTCACAATATTTGTAGAGTGCTTGTGTAATTTCCATAGAGCTTTGTTGTTTTGTAATGCACGTGTCTTACATTACATGTTATATAGTTTTGTTTGGTTGTTTGATAGCTTAGAGTTATAACTTAGGTGGTGGAATGTTTTGAGGGAACCAAGGATTGCAAACACATACATCTGGCATATTATTTTCGATTTATCAAGGAATAAGTCTTCAATATCCCTAACTCTAGTAAAATATCAATCTCGCCCTTATTTTAAATGCTAAGAGAAAATGTGTTGGGATGAATGTAGAATATAAGAGTACATTATAATAGTGCTCAACTCATTTGAGATAATTTAATAGAGATTGAAGATTGAAATGATAAAGAACTCCAAGGTTTTGTAAGCTACTAGTCTCCCTTACATGCAAAAATGCATTCTATAATATTGTGCATTTTAAAATTTATATTTTGTTGCACCAATGATTACTCCCCTTTAGGAGGTATAGAAGTAAAGATAGAAACCGAAGTAATTTTAATCGTATGTGGAAATGATAAGCAACAGTAAGTATCCAATCATCTATTATAGCAACATTTTAACAAGGTTACATATGGTATACACGTATGGTCACTCAACCAACCTTGCATTTACTAACCAACAACCAAGTCTTAAGTAAAAGAGGATATGGTTGACTGTTAGCAGACTGTATGTATTTAGTAAATACAGTATTATGGTGCCATTTCAGTGATTTATATCAAATAAAATATGCACATAAATTACCCTAGGTGTGTGTTCATAATCCAAACTTGTCACAACTTATGAGGTTGTAATCTAAGTGCACGAGAGAGTGAAAATCCTATTGAAATTCCCCAATTGATGAGAAAACAAGGTAGAAAAAATCCTGATTTTCTTGTTTGGGATTCCAGGGTAAAATCTATGTTGTTGAAGTGTGATTCATATATGCATCGATCCATTTAATTGATTGTATGCTTGTTTATTTGTTGCTGGTTGCTAATTTTGGCATATGTTTGTGTGTTTTCTGTTCAATTACCAAACCAAACACTGCATACAGTAATTCCTCAAGCCATTGTGAGGGATACAACAATTGATTATATCACACTATTCAATTAAGAGCTAGAGGATATGGCTAATTTAAGGAACATAGCTATTGGCTATTGTTTTATTTTCCAGACTAAATTTATATAGGCTTTGTCTATAACATTTGTACTAGCTCTATCTATAAAATTTGTACATGATATGTTAAGGATTCTATGTTGTTTTTTGTAGACTAATTGTGTAACATTTGTACAGGATTTGTTAAGGATTTTATGTTGTTTTTTGCAAAACTAGTTTTGTTTTTGTATGTAGTTTATAAATCACTTTTTTTCAATATATCTTCATGTTTCAAGAATACTTTCATCTTGTCAAAACATACATGTAGTGAATATGTTTCTTAGTAACATATATCCAATGAATACAACTCTCGATATATCTTTCATCTCTTTTAGTTTTTTTTTAATTGTTAATTATATTCAATTTGATCTTGTCAATAACATGGATATTGTTATAATGCCCATATTACAAATCAGGTATTGTCATTTTGTACTCCTTATAAAAACATATCCCATACTTTTCATATGTATCTACTTGAACTTGTTGAATTCATGCTATTTCTTTTTCATAATTACGATCCTGTAAAAAATTACAACATTTTATTTGTTAATAAGACCTAATGTGTCTAAGTCACATTAGAAGGAAACTCTATGTCGACTACTTTCTAGGTAATGCTTCTATTTTAATGGGTTTCTCATCTTTATTGGCCACTTACTTTTATCAGGTCAATCATAAATCCTTTACTCCTCTAGTCAAGCAGTTAATATTTTCAGTTTATATCCCCTTGATGATTGTAGTGCAAGTATTCCAAACCTAAAAGAAGGACTATAAGACACCAATAATGACTAATGGTTGAAGAGGAAATATTAACTTATATTTCCCTTAAATTTTTTTATGGAATATCACCTATGCAGCTGCCACAAATACAAGTCTTAAACCCTTTTAAGCTAAAGGGAAAATGTTGATCCTATATTGGATATGGACATGTATATAGAAATGTGGCAAGAAGAGAATGAGGATCACTAGATCAAGAATGGAATGGTTTGGTAAACATTAAATCTTGTGGATCAATGCTTCCTATTTGTTAATTTTAACTACTGGTCTAAGGGTATAAATCTTGAATTAAGGAAACTAAAGGGATGATTTGAAGAATGGTGAGGACAATACATATATTCAAGTTGCAAACAGGACATCCAAGGAAAGCTTGTACAATCGACAAAAGGGAGAAAATACAAAGCAACCTCCATCAAAATAAGACTAAGCAAGGAAGGATGGTCTTCAAAAATGCACATGTCTCATGGAAAATAGGAAAAAGGGAACATGTAAGTCACCGAAATGTTATGTATGAGGAAATCTAGTGCCCAAATTCATTGTGAACAAGATGGATAATACTTGTAATTTTAAATATTTTGTTTAAAATATATGATCATCAACCAACTTTAGGTTGAGCAAGGAGGTCTCACCTGACCATAGGGAAGGTGAGGAAGGGTGAGCAAAAAATGGTTAAAGTGGGATAGTGAGGCCAAGAGTCAAGTAGGTAGAATGTCAAGAGTCATTGGTTAAACTTGTAAAGGGCGAAACTTTTCATTATTTAAATAGGTTATCTTTTTGATATTGTATGATATCTTCACATGTTAAATAGATAAACTATTTTCTTGGGTTCTTGTATTCTTACAAGTTGTGGATGGTTGTGGACTATTCTCTCCATTCATGGTTTTATCGATGAATCATGTTGGGAAGTATTCCACAATATATAGATGATATTCTAATGCTTGTAATTCCTTTCCTTACTTATATTATGCATTGCTAATAGTAACAACATGATGTTAATCAAGTATCCCTCAGTGACTTGTAGGATATCCTTTATTTTTTCATAAATACCTCGAGGTTTGTGAAGATGATAGTCATTGGACTATTCTCTCTGCTCTTTGTAATTCTCTTTTTGTTTTATGTCAATAAGTTCTTCAAATTCATGTACCTATGTTAGAATAGAATATATTAATGTTATATTAATTTCTAGAATAGTTCCATAATGAATTATATTCTTAGATACATTTCAGTTGAAACCATAAACCCATATTAGGGTTGTTCATTTTCTATAAAGGAATATATATTTGGTCCCTTTGGCAGGGTGAACCTGTGAAGTTGACGAGGAAAATTTTACCACATAAACATTTTGTTGAAGTTAGGGAAGTTGTGAGACCCATTATTAGAGAGGATGGTACCCAAGTCAGTTAACTAGGGCATAGTAAGACCCTAGAAGGTACCTTAGGCCCCCCACTAGTCTCATGGGGTTTTTGGTATGGGACCAAGTAGGTTGATGCCATGGAAAATCCTAGCATGTGGCTAGGGACCCTATATACCTCTAGGGTATTCTAGTATGGGACCAGGGACACGATGTCCAAGTAGAAATTGTAGGTAGAGGAAGAGACATATTATAGTCTGGGACTAGGGACATGATGTCCAAGTAGGTCTAGAAAGTAGTTGATCAACTTTCAGTATGGGACTGAAGCTCAGCTTAGTAATGAGGACCGGTCTCTAAGAGAATGGAGGACACAGTTGGGGTCAAGGAGTTGATGAATATGATTCAATATAGGACTGAAAATTAGCTTAGTATTGAGATCCATTCTATGGGAGAGTGGAAGAACCTGGTTAGTTACCAGGAATTTGATTCAGTATGGGATTGAAACTTAGCCTAGAGCCGAGATCCATTCTTTAATAATGGAAGATGTGTGATGTACTCTCCTAATAATTACTACTAGGTTGCTTCTCAAGGGACTGGCCACCCCTTGATGATGTCACTAGAAACTAACCCTTAGGAGCAGTATTGAGGACCAAAGGATCGAACCATCTGGTTTTGATCTTCCCCTTATACAGTCATGACAAAAATATACAAAACAATGTACTTTGAGAGAGATAAAATATTGTTGGTCTTGTTGATCCCTAAAGGATTTTTTTTCCACCTTATATGGTTCACCTTGATCTTGTTGGTTTGTGGGTTGTTTTATTGTGGCCCCCTTTACTGACTCATGGTCCTTTATCTTACTTGGTCCTAGCACTCTTATTAAGTGTGCACCTTTGACTCTTACCTAATGGGTTTTATCTTAAGTCATATATTATGGTTTTATTAATAAAACCTTTGACCTTTACTTATTTATTTTATTTTGACCTTATGATTCTAACCAAAGTCACCCTTCTTATTTTTATAGTTTACTCTATAATTTCATTGGACCATTTTGTTGAGACATTTGATTATAATCTAAGGTTTAATGTAAACTTAAAACATGGATCTAATCCCCATGAATTCTCTGTTGGGATACCTTGCGTGTTTTGTCTACTGGCTCACCTCTGATCCACATACTCAGCATGATGTACCTCTTCAACGCGACCCATAGTTGCTTCTACCTCTTTCTGTCTTACCCACAGTCTCTACCTAAGCGTGGTTACAGTCTTACCCAATGCGACCGTGAGCCTGTATTTCATGCAGACTGTGGGTTTTCACTGTGGTTGATTGTTTCCTTCTCATGACTGTTGCTACTGATCGTGACTGATATCTAGTGACTGTACATGTGTGATTGTTCTTCTTGCGGGGTCTACTCCATCTGTGTGGTCTCTTCCCAACTTAATCATGGCCCTATTTGGTTATACTAGAAGGAAAACTAACATATGAAAGTTAACAAGCATTAGCCTTGGTGATAATGTGGTTATGCTTGAAGGAAAACTACTTTTTGGAATCTAGTCCATGTTAGATTTTATGACAATGTTATTGTTAGAAGGAAAGCTAACACCCCTTAGCTTTCATTCACAGTGAAATGTTGTTGTTAGAATGAAATATAACACGTGTTAGCTTTCATTGACCTTGCAATATTGTTATTAGAAGGAAACCTAACATGCATTAAAGTTCATGTTGTTGTTAGAATGAAAGTAAACATGAGTTATATTTCATGTTATTAGAATGAAAGCTAACATGTGTTATATATCCTTCATGGTACTAGAAGAAAAAATACCATATTAAATCTATCACACGTTAGCTTTGATGACAATGTGATTGTTCTAGAAAGAAAACTACCCTTTGAAAGCTAACACCGGTTAGATTTCATTCACCATGCAATATTGTTGTTAGAAGAAAATTTAACATGCGTTAGCTTTAATTGGTCGTGCAATATTATCATTTGATTGAAAGATAACATATGTTAGTTTTCATATTGTTGTTAGTGTTATAATTTTATCATTCAAGCTAGCATTATGTTAGGATATTTAACTGAGAGAATAACAAGTACAACAATCAAACACAAGAGACAATGAACACAATGTTTTTCCTCGGGTAAACAATAAATGGAGAAAACCCCACAACTTCCTCAGAGATAGAATCCGCACCAAAAGTAAAACCCCAAGATATTAATATGATCTCCCGACAGTAGTAGCCTCTTTCTTCCTAGCCCCAGTGTCTTCTTCTTCATCAGATATGCGCTACAACTGAGTGTGAGTGAGTGTGTGTTAAATATAGAGGCTCACTCTCTATTTATAATAATTCTTGACTTGGCAATAACTCAATAGGGCCAAATTCTAAAGGAGAGTCTAATAACCCTAGGGCCCTGAAACTGCGAGGAATTTAACCCTTGATCAATAGGAGGGTTACCCACAATTACTTGACGTGACTTGTTTACATTATAGAACCTCCCGATAGGAACATCGTGGTATGACATGACTCAATTACATTACAGATTCTTCTCGGAATAAACATCAGGGTACAATACATGAAATATACAAGTGAATACATTCCGAAGTTACATATACATCAACACTCCCTCTTAACTAGGAAGGTATTCTCTTGACACAATTTGTCAGCACTGCTCTTCTTCTCTGGATCATCTCGTCATCTGCATATTCAAGTCATCTTCATCTTCAAGTAATCTTCATCTTCAAGTAATCTTCATATTCAAGTCATGTTTATCTTGGATCTAGATCATTACTCAATCTGGATCATCATCACTAGATTTGGATCATCACTCGATCTAGATCATCATCACTAGATATATATCATCACTCAATTTGGATCATCACGAGGACATCATCACTGGATCTGGACCATCACTGCTAGATCTGGATAATCACTCGATCTAGATCATCACTGCTAGATCTAGATTATCACTCGATCTGGATCATCTCAAAGACATCATCACTGGATCTAAATCATCACTGGATCTGGATCATCATTGCATTATCATCATAGGTGTTATCTCATGATTCTTCACGTCACAGGAATTTCTATAGAGCCAACCCTTTTTCATGCTGGTTGTAGGCCTAACCTCCTTGTAGGTCTTCTTTAGAGATTATATATGACCCTAAGTTAGAATGGCCAGCACTCACATCTGACCATGAGAGGAACACATCCAACATCATGTCAAAAAGGCATAGCACTTACATTCACCAGCATGATAGTACACAACTACTATCATCTGTGAAAAGGAACAACACTCACATCTAACCTTCACTCGTTAGAAAGGAACAACACTCACATCTGACCTTCACTCATCAGAAAGGCACAACACTCACATTTTACCTTCACTCGTTAGAAAGGCACATCACTCACATTCACCAGCATGATAGTACACATATACTATCATTTGTAAAAAGGCACAACACTCACATCCACCGGCATGATATGACACAACTACTATCATCTATGGAAAGGCACAACACTCACATCCACCAACATGATAGGACACAAATACTATCATATGTGGAAAGTAACAACACTTACATCTGACCTTGACTTATTAGAAGGGCACTCAGCCCTAGACTGAGGGTTCCTAGTAACTGAACAGGTGCCTCCATTCAGAGAATGGCAGTAGCCCTTATATCTGACCATGTAGGAACCAATCCTATAGTCATATAAGAATGGCTCAGCACTCACATCTGACATGGAAGGAACCAACCCTCTCACCATGACAGAATGGAAACAACCCTTATATCTGATCAAGTGGGAACATATCCCTCAATCACATTAGAATGGCCCTGCACTTATACCTGATCATGCGAGACTACATCCCATAGTCATATCAGAATGGCCTCTAGTCCTAGACTAAGTATTCTTGGTAACTAACAAGGTACCTCCATTTAGAGAATGGAAATAGCCCTTATATCTGATCATGTAGGAACCAATCCTACAGTCACATCAAAATGGATCAGCACTCATATCTGACATGGAAGGAACCAATCCTCTCACCATGAAAGAATGGCTCGGCCCTTACATCTGACCATGGAAGGAACCAATCCTCTCACCATGTTAGAATGGCTCACAGACTCATAACTTCCCCTTGGGGGAAATATTGATCTGGAGAAAACCAAGCTTCTCCTTGAAGTACTCAAACTTCACTTTGGCTAATGGCTTCATCAACACATCAGCTATATGTTCATCTATCACAACATACTAGAGCTTCACTTCTCCTATCTGCACCATATCCCTAATATAGTGATACTTGATCTCGATATGCTTCGACTTGTCATGGAACACTAGGTTCTCCGACAACTTCACACAACTCTGGTTGTCACAATATATACAAGTATCATCCAACTGGAGATCAAATAAATCAAACAGTAGCTTCCTTAGCCATACTACCTCACAACTAGCTGAACAAGCTGCAACATACTCTACTTCAGTTGTACTCAGTGCCACACAGGATTGCTTCCTACTAAACAAAGAGATCACACCTAATCCCATACTCAAGCAACATCCTGAAGTGCTCTTCCTATTGATGGCATCGCCTACCCAATCTGAATCAACATAACCCTCCAGGTTAATTTTCTAAGTCACCTCATACTTGAGCCCATAATCAACTATACCCTTCAGGTACCTCAGAATATGATTTATAGCAATCAAGTGAACATGTCTTGGATCTGTCAAGAACTGGATCAAGGTGTTCACAGTAAAGCAAATATATGGACTTGCATTTGTCAGGCACATCAAGGACCCAATCATCTAATGATACATCATGGCATCAACTGCTGCTGATGAAGCATCACTCAATAGCTTCAGGTTTGATGCCATAGGTGTGGTCACGGCCTTACAATCCATCATCCCAAATCTTTTCAGGATCTCTAATGTATATTTCCCTTGTCCTAGGGAAATTCCATCTGCATTCTGCCACACCTCTATGCCTAGAAAATAATGCATCATACCCAAGTCCTTCATTTTCAACTCGGTATAAAGCTTCCTCTTCATACTAGCAATCAACCCATCGATACCTATTACAAACAGATCATCTATATATAGTAGGAGCATCACCGGGTTGCCATCTTCAACCTTGTAGTAAAGGTTGGAATCTGCTTTACTCTTGGTAAAGCCCAAACTAGATAGAAAGCTATCAATTCTATCGTACCATGTCTTGGGTACCTGTTTCAAACCATACAGGGATTTCTTCAATCTACACACATGAGAATCCCTGTCATGTGTCTCAAAACCGAGTGGCTGCTCCACATACACTTCTTCTTCCACTACACCATTCAAGAAAGAAGTCTTGACATCCATCTGGTTTATCTTGCATTTGATCATTGTAGCCAGAGAAAGTACTGATCTGATCAAAGTGTATCTGGCTACAAGTGCAAAATTTTCTTCATAATATATTCCTTCTTTCTAGGAGAAACCACGAGCAACAAATATTGCTTTATATTTTTCTATGGTACCATCTACAGCATGCTTGATATTGTAGATCCATTTGGAAGTTACAACAGTCTTCCTTTCTGGTCTTGGGACAACATCCCAAACATCATTCTTCATGATTGATTGATATTCTTCGATCATAGCATCCTTCCATTCTTTCCGTTCTACCGCTTCTTCATAATTGGAAGGTTCTTTATCGATAAAATCACATAATAATGCTACATAACCAGAGCAGGACCCGGTTCTCTTTCTTTCTTTGTGATTCTCTTCTAGAGCCCCATATATTTTTGCACCTTAGATAGCTTCTCATACCCAAGCAGATTTCCTCTTATGAGGATTCTTCTCTTGTGGCAGATCTACAGGTTCTTGAGGTTCTTCTATTTCCCGATCTTCTTCTTGATATTCTTCATTCATGTTTATGTCATGAATTCTGGGTGCTTCTGTTTCTTCAGGATCTTCAGCAGGCCTCTTCTTGGATTTGTTATAAGCTGAGTATTTGTCAAATTTCACATTCTTGCTGATGTCGATCTTCTTGAATCCTGGGAAGTATATTCTGTAAGCCTTCGAGCTTTCAGAGTATCCCACAAATATACCCTTATTTCCTGAAGGATCTAATTTTTTCCTCTTCTCTTTTGGAATGTGTATGTACACATGATAGCCGGATATGCTAAGATGGTTGACTTCTAGTTTCTTGCTGGAAAATACTTCTTCAGGTGTCTTGTTCTCGAGTACTCTGTGTGAAGTACGGTTATGTACATACACTGCTATTCTTGCAGCTTCTTCCCATAAATGCATGGGAATATCTTGATCATGAAGCATAGCACTTGTAGCTTCCATGATCGTTATATTCTTCCTTTCTACATCTCCATTCTATTGTGGATTAAATGGAGTGGTTAACTCCCTCTTAATCCCTGAGTCTTTCCATAAATCTTTCAATTCATTTGATGTGAATTCTCTGCCATTATCTAATCGAAAGGTCTTGATATTCTTTTCTGCGTGGTTCTCGATCAAGGTTTTGAATTCCTTCAACTTGATGAATACTTCATCTTTGTTTTTCATGAAGTAAATCCATGTATTCCTAGAAAAGTCATCAATGAAAGAAACATAGTATACATACCTACTTAATGAACTTGATGACATCAGACTGCATACATCGGAGTGAATTATTTCCAAGATTCCTTTTGCCTTTCTCTCACTACTTGGAAATGTCTTCTCTGTATTCTTTCCTTTCGTACATCCTTTTCAAAGTCCATCATGTTTTGCTTGAATTTCTGGAAGACCTTCAATAGCTTTGCTTACAAGTGGTAGTGCTCTGTAATGTACATGTGGAAGCCTTCTATGCCAAAGTTCATTTGGATCTACTATGTCATGTAACAAAGCTTGTTCTTGATGGTCCTTCAGCTTGTATAGACCTCCCTCTTGTTCCCCAATCACTACTGCATCATTAATAGTCTTTCCCTTTGGCCACATGACAACTTGGCCATCTATAAATGCAACTCTCATGCCTTTTGCATCTAATGCAGATATGGAGAGGAGGTTCTCCTTTAGTCCTGGTCAAACAACACATATTGTATCTTCATAGACTTTCTAGAGTCTAGCTTATAGGAGGATTCCCCACTACCTTTTATTGGATACTATTAGTCATCTCCAAGTTTCACCTTGTGGGGTGATTCATGTTCTGAAAGTTTTACAAAGGACTCTTTGAATATTGTCATATGCTTGGAATCCCCATTGTCTATAAGCCAATCATTGCCTCCATGTGTGATGTTTCCCATGAGAGTAAAAATCAAGACATATTCTTCATCACTTGAAGAATCATCACTTTCTTGTTTGATTCTCTTTCTAGAAGGTTCATAATCCTCTACAGTATGAGCATGATGTCTTCTCGTGTTTCCCTTTTGCTTATTTGGTATTTTAGGAAAATATTTTGCAAAGTGTCCTACTTCATCACATGTATAACATATGCTTCTAAACAAATCTTTTCTAGTGTTATTTTTATGGAAATGCTTACCTCTTGAGTGATCAGAACTTCTTTTTCTTTTCTTGGAGTGAACTATGAGAGCTTGATCTTCACTTCCCATCTTTTCTTCTCGAGCTACTATCCGAGCTTCTTCTTGAGAGCATTCTTCCCATAGTCTACTAAATTTGACCAACTTATTTTTGGCATAGATCCCTTGAATAAAGGAGTCCCATGATCTAGGGAGACCATTCAAGGTGGTCATCACAATCTCTGCATTCTCCACTTCTTCATCTACTACTTCTAGCAATTCCTTAATCTGAGAGACCCTTGGAAAGTAGGATTGTATGGTCTTTGCATTTTGTATCTTCACATTCTTTAGTTGGCTTCTTAGAGTCATCTTCCAGTTTATGTTCTTCCCTTCAAATAGTTTGGTCAGGGCATCAAACATAGCTTTAGGTGTCTTTAGGGAGGACACCTATGGTTTGAGGTGATCCTTGATTGAATCAGCAATAATCCTCTTAGCCATGACCAACTTATTTTTGTGTAAGGCCTTAGTCTCATATCCCTCTGGAACTGGAACCTCCTCATTGATATAGGATTCCAACTCATTTTCTTCAAGGAACAGGGAGGTCCTATAATTCTAGGCTCGAAATTCATCACCTCCTCAAGATTTTCATCAATATTGGTATGATGAGACATCTTAACTGGGAACCCAAAATGGAAATACAAAAGATTTATATCTTACCAGGTCAAGATGTCGGATCTGGATTTGGAGCTGAATTTCTACTATGCTGGTTCAGGAGTAGATTAGGGTTTGGATTTTCTAGAGTTATGTCCAACCAAATGATTTGGTATTGAGATATAAACTTTTATTTTGATGAGGATATCAATCCAAGATTGGGATCACTAAAAAATTCCACTTCTATGGAAATCCCTAATTTTCGGTAGTAGTGTCGGGTCCAAAACTGAAAAAGTTTAGAATTGGATTCTGCTTCAACAGAAAGATGCGCCCTAGGGAGGAGAGTTAATCCAACCTTATTTTGTTGAAAATATGTGGGGAGAGATATACAAAGTAGGGAGCCCTAGTTCTCATAGCTGCACAGTGTCTTCTTCTCAGGTTAGCTCTGATACCATGTTAGAATTTTATTATTCAAGCTAGCATTATGTTAGGATCTTTAATTGAGAGAATAACAAGTACAACAATCAAACACAAGAGAGAATGAACACAATGTTTTTTCTCGGGGAAACCATAAATTGAGAAAACCCTACAACTTCCTCAGAGATAGAATCAACACCATAAGTAAAACCCCAAAACAGTAAGATGATCTCCCGATAGCAGTAGCCTCTTTCTTCCTAGCCGCAGTGTCTTCTTCTTCCTCAGTTATGTGCTACAACTGAGTGCGAGTGAGTGTGTGTTAAATAGAGAGGCTCACTCTCCATTTATAATAATTCCAGACTTGACAATAACTCACTAGGCACAACGTCTCTAGGAGAGTCTAATAACCCTAGTGCCCTATAACTATGGGGACTTTAACCCTTGATCAATAGGAGGGTTACCCACAATGACTTGACATGACTTGCTTACATTATAGAACCTCCTGATAGGAACATCAGGGTATGACATGATTCAATTACATTACATATACTTCCTATAATAAACATTGGGGTACAATACATGAAATATACAAGTGAATACATTCTGAAGTTACATATACATCAACAGTTAGAAGGAAATATAACACGCATTAGCTTTCATACACCTTGCAAAGTTGTTGTTAGAAGCAAAGCTAGCATGTGTTAGATTTCATGTTGTTAGAAGGAAAGATAAAACGAGCTAGATTTCATGTTGTTGTTAGAAGGAAAGCTAGTTAGCTTTCATACACTGTGCAATGTTGTTGTTAGAAGGAAAACTAACATGTGTTATATTTCATGTTGTTGTTAGAAGGAAAGCTAACATGAGTTATATTTCATGTTATTGTTAGAATCAAAGCTAACATGTGTTAGATCTGCTTCAAGGTGCTAAAATAAAAACTATGTGAAAGATAACACGCGTTAGCTTTTGATAACAATGTGGTTGTGGTAGAAGGAAAAATATCATATGAAAGCTAACACACATTAGATATGGGGAAAATGTGGTTGTGGTAGAAGTAAAACTACCACATGAAAGCTAACACACAACAGCTTTTATGACAATGTCGTTATGATGGAAGGAAAAATATCATATGAAACCTAACACCCATTATCTTTGATAACAATGTTGTTGTTCTAGAATGAAAACTTCCATATGAAATTTAACAATCATTCGATTTCGTGACAATGTGATTGTGCTACAAGGAAAAATACCATATGAAAGTCAACACACATTAACTTTGATGACAATATGGTTGTGCTAGAAGGAAAACTATCATATGAAA
Organism: Pseudotsuga menziesii; assembly: GCA_001517045.1. Lineage (NCBI taxonomy): Eukaryota > Viridiplantae > Streptophyta > Pinopsida > Pinales > Pinaceae > Pseudotsuga > Pseudotsuga menziesii. The sequence continues at coordinate 186,399 of LPNX010134302.1, forward strand.
TCTAAGATCTGTTAGATTTCATTCACTGTGCAATGTTGTAGGTAGAAGGAAAGCTAACATTGGTTATATTTCATTGACCCTGAAATATTGATATTAGAAGGAAAGCTAACATGCACTAGATTTCATGTTGTCATTAAGAGAAAAACTAACATGTGTTATATTTCATTTTGTTGTGGGAATAAAAGATAACATGCATTAGATCTCCTTCATGGTTCTATAAGGAAAACTATCATATGAAAGATGACACACTTTAGCTTTGATGACAATGTGATTTTTTTAGAAATATAACCACCGTTTCAAAGCTAACACGTGTTAGATTTCATGCACCATGAAATGGTGTTAGTAGAAGGAAAACTAACATGTGTATCTTTCATTGATCACGTAATATTTTTATTTGAAGCAAAGAGAAACATGTGTTATATTTCATAATGTTGTTAGAAGGAAAACTAGCACGTGTTAGCTTTCATACATGATGCAATGTTGTTGTCAGGAGGAAAGATAACATGTGTTAGATTTCATGTTTTTGAAAGCGAAAAAAGATAACATGCATTGGATTTGATAACAATGTGGTTGAGGTAGAAGGAAATCTACCATTCAAAACTTAACAATCATTAGCTTTGGTGACAATGTGGATGTGCGATAAGGAAAAATACCATATGAAAGTTAGCACACATTAGCTCTGGTGACAATGTGGTTGTGTTAAACAGAAAAATATCATATGAAAACCAACGCCTGTTAGCTTTCATTCACTATGCTATGTTGTTGTTAGAAGGAAAGCTAACACTTGTTAGGTTTCATTGACCTTGCAATATTATTATTAGAAGAAAATCTAGCATGCATTAGTGTGCATGTTGTTGTTAGAAGGAAATGTGACATGAGTTAGATTTCAAGTTGTTAGAATCAATGCTAACATTTGTTAGATCTCCTCAATTAGAATAAAAACTACCATATTAAATCTAGCACATGTTAGCTTTGATGACAATGTATTGGCAAGGGGTTGGGTTAAGTTGCACAACATCTGCGATGGTGCACAAGCTTATAAGACACCGCATAAGACAAAGATAGCGTGATACATGGAAGATAGACTAATTTTGATTATTTTGTGTCTCTTTTGTACTTGGTGACCATTTTTTGTGGATATTGGTCATTAGTCAGTTAAATAAGTTAGAAGTGTACCATGAATGTAAAGGCGCAAGCCTATATATAGAAAGAAGAATTGCGAATGAGGATATCTAAGAACGATTGATGCGATAGATCAATTGAAATAATGTAGAGGAATTTTTATCTGTTTTGATCTGTGGGTGGATGCACAGAAGTAATGTGAGAAGACAGATGTTAATCTGAATTGTTGTTGTCTTATTTTATCTGTTTCTATCTTTCTGTTCCTACAAACTCGATGAAAAATGCTAAGTGAATCTGAAATATGGATCTATTATGCGATGTTTACTATTTATGAATGTTGTTATCTTTTTAGATTTGTTTCCGCAATGGTAGATATGTTCTAGTTATGAATGAATGATGTGTAATGACGAATGGTTCTGTTAAATAATTTGATATCATCTGGTTGTTGAACTGATGAAACTTCGATGCCGTAACCCTATTCTACACTACAAAAACTTTGTTTCGTCATCCCTCCCTCAAACATCTTGGGTGATACCTCATCCACTTTATGGGTGTTGCTGGATAGGGTAAAACCTATCTGATTCGATGCTCAGGGAGATCACGATGAGTCAAGTGTCAATGGAGGGGACCCCTATTGACTAGGTTTTTTTGTTTGAGGGTTGAGAAAAAAAAGGGTTCCGTTGCCTCAGACGATAAATCCTCAACCACAGTATACACTGTCATCACTAATGCAATTTATACCATCGAGCCACAGCCACAGTTCACACCACAACCACAATTTGTACTGCAAATGCAGTACAATCAAATGATGATGCCTTAGCCACATCAGCACTATGTTCAGCAACATCCCAATCCCATCCCACAATAGGTGGCTCAGTCGGAGTACCAACTATAGGGAGGATTCTGCGAACTATTCCAAGGAAGGGGAGGAGGCTTCGGACAAGGAGGAGGACGAGGTCACATATCATTCTAGTGTTACAATTGTGGGGTATTTGAGCACTATCAGAGATATTTTCCTCACTTGCAATTTTCATGTACATATTACAAGGCTATCGATCACATGGTCTAAAACTTCCCACAGTTAATCTTAAGATAGCAGGCTAGGAACGTCCCTCAATTGCAGAGCCTGAACCAGGTACAGACTCAAAAACAACTGCAAAACCAGAACCAGTTTCCAAACCAAAATAAATTTCCAATCTAGAATCAGATAGTGAACCAACCTATGAACCCCCATTGAACAAGAATCCACCACTGACTCAGAATCCCCTAATGAACCAGAATCAAGGGCCGACGATAGCAACGATCTCAGCGGAGCCCAGAACAACAGATGTTGACATTGCCATTGTCACTTGTGTAGGAGCCACAATAGGAGAGGATAGGCCCTATCCAGAAATTAGACTATCTAGACAAAAGAAGGCACTGTTTGATTTCACAACTTAAAAGGAGACATGTTTTGGAGCATAGGATGCGATCGAAAGAAATCTTGGTAAGTCACTTCTCTATGAAATGCCTCCCGCTTTTGATTTCACACTAAAGGAAGGACCATCACGGCAGCATGGTAACTTGTAAAATTTCTTTTAAATTTTCTTGTCACTAGCAATATACCCAGATGCTTTGGTTGAGATTGAAAATTTGTTGCTTAGCCCGGGTAAAGAGTCCGCAGTGAATTCTTTACATAAGAAAAAGACAAGAAAGGAGATGCGTATGAATATTGAGATTGGAGACTACAAAGTCAAATAAATCATTCTGGATATAAGGTCGGATGTAAATATACTAAAAAATTAGACATGGGAAAATATGGGACAACCGACATTGGGATGGTCCCCAGTACAGCTTCTATTAGCCAATCAAGCGAAGCTACAACCAATTGGACAGGTATCTAACCTGGCTGTAGATGTTGAATGTATGAGGATTCATGCTAATTTTGATGTAATTTAAGTTGTTAATGTTGAAGTCTCCTACTACGCTCTTCTAGGGTTTGGATGGACCAATGATAGAATGGTAGTCACCAACTTCAAGAAGAGGATGATGACTTTTGAGAACTAAGATATTTGGGTCATCGCGCCTATGGACCCTCATGAAGGTCAGCAATATATTGAACTAGTAAAAGATGAAGTTGTTAGGGGGTGGGATCATGCCTACAATATCTCTGAAGATTATGTTCACCCCATGGATGGTGGAGAACTTGGTTGGTGCAGTGCTAGTTCTGCATCTTTTGATTATGAGGATGAGCTGGAAAATTGGAAAAATTGGACGCATGAGGTGTCCTTTAGGAAGTGCGGATTAATCACACATTCATTGTGCCATGTTGTGACTAATATTGTGAAAATACCAATGTATGAGGGGTTTCCTCAACTTTCTGCATTCTTAAGGGAATTTGAATAAAAGGTTTTGGAACTGCATCGATTGTTGTAACTGGAGGAGGAACTGAAGGCTACTCCAGTGCGTTGGTGGGTAACTCAAAAAAGGACAATTATCGGATGGGCCGAGTGTCGATGCTTGATGAAAGTTCATTTTAGAAATGCAGAAGAATACCACACTGCTTGGTATGCTAGATGGAACGACCCTATCGGTCATTTGAGGGAATGTCAAACATTGTGGGCATCATGACCAAAGGATGAATGGGTCCATGCATTTATTCACACCCTAGATGAAATTCCAAGATCATGGTATGTATCAATGGATATGCGATGGGATATCACCACTTTGGAGGAGCTGACAATTTTTTTTGCACAGATCTTTCAATTTGCAGATGCTAAACTTGATGTTAACAATGCACTTCAGATTATTTGGGACGTGGTCCTAAAAGTTGTACCAGTCGCATACCCTATGGATCCACATGCGAACTTCCACATACAGTCGATAATGGAAAGCTATAACATGTCTAGAGAGTGTGAATATAATGATGAGCTATGGAATATCAATATCCCATAGACAGAAGGAAGTAGGGATGTTGAAGCACTAGATTTACCAACTGATCCCATGAGTTAGTCGTTGAAGATCCGGAAGGTTAGCATTGGGACATAATAGAACTTGAATTTTGCCAATGTTGGGGACTATTGGGATGAGGAGACCATGGAAAGAATCATGGACCTACTAAATGAATTTCAATATCTCTTTCCAACTAAGTTCTCAGAAATGAAGGGGATATTGGGCGATCTCAGAGAGATGAAGATTGCACTAAAACAAGATGTGAAATCAATGCGATAGAGACTATATCGCTTAAATCCATGGTACAATGAAAGAGTTAAGGCTGAACTTGACCAAATGCTGGAAGCTAGAATCATTGAGCTAGTAGAAGTATCAAAATGGATCAGTCCCATGGTGGTCCAAGGCAAGAAAAAAGGTGAAGTTCAGATTTGTGTCCACTTAAGAAAATTGAATGATTCCTGTATGCATGACCCATTTCCGACCCTGTTCACTAATGAGGTACTTGAAGGAGTAGAAGGTCAAGAAATTTACTCTTTCATATATGGATTCTCTGGTTATCACCAGATCAGAATCGCTAAGGAGGATTGACACAAAACTACCTTTGTCACTGAGTGGGGTTGCTTCCAATACACGGTGATGCCGTTTGTGTTGAAGAATGCACCCGCAATATTTTCCCGAGTGGTTGTCGCAGCATTTAAATATTTCATTCCAAATTTCCTACAAGTGTATATGGATTATTGGAGAGTGTATGGCCTAATCAAGGATCATTTGGAAAACCTTCGACTGATGCTCGAAAGGTGTTGACATCATCAGATCACGCTAAACTTCAAGAAGTGAATTTTTTGCGTACCATTTGGGATCCTGCTTGGTCACATTGTGTGCAAACAAGGATTATTGGTTGATCCTACAAAGACAACACTCATTTTGAGCTTGCCACCATTGACCAATGTAAATATGCTCTGTGCGACGTTGGGGCACACTGGATACTATCACAAATATATTAAAGGATACGCTGCAATCACTACCCCGATGGAGAAACTAATGAAGAAGGATGATGTCTTTATCTAGATTCTAGAGTGTCAAGGTATCTTTGACACACTAAAGGCCAAGATGGCTTCAACGTCGATACTTGTATTCCTAGATTGGAACAAATAATTCCATGTGCATGTTGATTCATCTTTTGTTGCACTAGGAGTAGTGCTCGCAGAGAGTGGTGAAGGAGATATGGATCAACCAATTTATTTCACTAGTTGAAAGCTATCATTTTCTAAGAAGAATTACATGCCTACAAAGCACGAAGGTTTAGTGATAGTCTATGTGCTACAAAAATTTAGACATTGCCTCTTAGGTGGCCACTTCAAAATGTGTACTAACCACTCTTCTTTGAAGTACCCGGTCAATAAGCCTATGTTGGGGGGGATGTATGCCATTGGTTAATTCTCTTTTAGGAGTTTGATTTTGAAATAATTGTAAATCCGGGTTGCTAGAAGGCTATCCCTGATCATTTATCTAGAATCGAAATAGGCCAAGATCCTACTAATATTGAAGATGGACTGCCCAATGCGCAATTATTTCAAGTTGACATGGAAGATGACCATTATGCCCCAATAATCCAGTTCTTGGCGACACAAATCACACCAGAATAAATTTCCACAAGTCAAAAGAAGAAGTTGGTGGTTAAAGATTCTAATTATCAGTTGATTGTCGAACACCTGTATAAGCTAGGACCAGATGAAATCTTGAGGCAATGTGTCCTACCACATGGACAAGGGTAGATCTTAGAGGAAGCACACATAGGAGTCATTGGGGGGCACTATGGGGGTCATCCAACAATAAGGAAGGTGCTTTGTGTAGGTCTTTGGTGGCCTACTGTCCACAATGATGTGACAGATTATGCATGAAGCTGCGATGTCTATCAATGCACTGGGAAGCCATCATGGTGAGATGAGATGCTTCTAGTGCTGCAGATGACTTTGAAACCTTTTAAGAGATGGGTTTTGTATTTCGTGGGTCCAATCAACCCAGTTGGAAAAATAAATGGTGCATGGTACATAATCACAATAACAGACTACTTGACCATATGGGCAGAGGCTACCCCAGTTGTGGACTGCACTGCTGCGACAACAACAATATTTCTATTTGATCACATTTTGATGCATTTTAGATGCCTACTAAGTATTAATGAGTGACCAAGGCAGCCTTTTTATCAATCACATAGTACGAGCACTGACAAAGGAACTGCAGATACAACAAAAGAAAAGTACACCATATCATCCGCAAGAAAATAGGACCGTAGAAGCCTTCAACAAAATCTTGGATCATGCGCTTACAAAGGTATGTTATGCTAACCGAGATGACTAGGATTTGAAAATTCCAGCTTTGTTATGGGTGTATCGCACCACTTGTAAGAGGTTAACGGAGAAAACACCATTCAAATTAGTATATGGGCAAGAGGCAGCCATGCCTATGGAGTACATCGTCCCTAGTCTACGCATTACAGCTGCCACATGCATGGATTATCAAGCCACACTAAAAGAGAGTGCAACGCACTTAATACAACTTAAAGAAGACCATTTTATTGTAGTATTCCATCAGTGCATCGAGAAGGATCGATAGAAGTCATGGCATGATCGCCATATAAAAAACAAATAGTTTTAGCAAGGAGATGTAGTGCTGCTGTATGACAGCAAATTCTTGAAGCATCCTTGTAAGTTACAGATGCATTGGTTATGACCCAATCTTGTTAATTCTATTACCTCTTGGGGTGTTGTTCAATTGCAGCAGTTATAAGGGCTGGTGCTACCAAAACTTGTCAATGGCAGCCGCTTGAAACCATATCAAACAAAGAAAGAGCCTCACAATTCTTGAGGCACTGTACAATAAAAAAAAAGAGATGTAGGACAGATAGAAAAAGGAATGGTGCACCAGAAGGAAGGGGCTACGCATGAATAGGGGACATTAGCATAGTTTGGTAGCTAGATCGTGACATCCGCAGGGCTACGATTTGGTCAAATCAGCAATAAATGAATATAGTTAAGAGCAGTGAACCAATGATGTTCGTTGAAGCGATAGGAATTTATGGCAGATCTGACCATTAAAGGGATAGGATCAATGACGGATTTGGGTCGTTAATGATGGATTTGAACATGATGGTTGTGGGTGATTTGGTAATGATGAGGATAGATTAATGAAATACTATAAGATGGCATGGGACACGAGATGAAAGCTACACTATGCTAAGCCGATCTGAGAGAAATACAGAACTAAGTAATTTGTGTGATTTCTGAGAGATAGTAAGAGAGTGTGACTAGCATGTTATCTCAGTAAGGCATATTGGTGAGGCATGCTAAGTAACCCTAACACTATGGAGATTTCAAGTGAGAAAGATTCACCAGTTCAGCCAACCACCATTTTTGAAGAAGTCATGAGTATGTCGGTAGGATCCTCATTGATCCCGAGAGGAAAGTAGAAGGTCTAGAAGCTGGGCTCCACACCACCACATAAAAGACAGAAACGAACCTCTATCATGGCACAAGGGGAAGGAATGATGCAAACAAGGCCATCCAGCTCCGAAGCTATGGAATCATTGGTATGCACTGGGGTTTTCATGAAGGATATTCTAGGGTACATTTCTCCCACCTGCCCTAGTGCAAAACCACGGTGGCTGACCAAGAATAAGAAGTATTGGCCAAAAATGCCACCACTACTGGCAGGAATGATGTGCACCATTGAAATTGTCCCTCCATTGACATTGTCCCTCCATTGACATTGTCCCTCCATTGATAAAGATGAAGTATGAGGACCATGATTTGTTGATGTGGAAGGACATAGTAGATGAGCCCTATGATTCACTCCCTTCAGTCACAGGAGGCCTAATTGAGCGCATCCTACAGCCATGGGCATAAGGGCTAAACACATCTAGGTTATTAGGGCTTCTCAACATGTCGCATTTTGGGTGGTTGAATGAAGAAAATGCATGTGTCAAACAACTTTTGGAATGTTTTCATGGAGGGACGCTATGGTTGGACATGCTAATCATGATTACAGTGGACTTAATATTGAAGATCACAGGGTTTCCAAGCGATGGGGCAGACCCATCACAATACTTCAGAGGAAGAGATAATGATAAGCGGCTGGCGACACGGTTGAATGAGAGGTATGATTTGTAGCATGACAGTATTAATGAGAGGGTTATGCATATTAAAGCACAAATTTTGGCAAGTAAAATTGTCAGAAAGAATTTCCTTGTTCAGTGCAACTTGGGGGTGATTGCATGTGCGCAACAATGCACTGAGAGAGTCCTAATGAACTGGTCCCTATTTTTGTTGAATCAGTTGACAGAGGATGCGGTTGTAGTCTAGGTCGGGGAGAGGCCCTTTACTTACAGTTGGTTACTAATTTTCATTGCGTTAGTGGCTTGGATGGAGCCAGAAGAATACCAATGCATGGATGTGGAGGTTGTTAAAGTATGCAAAGGCGCTCGATACTAGAATTTGTGGTGGGTAGAAGAGGCCAATTGACAAGTGGATTACATGATCCACTTTTTGGTCTAATGGGATGCATTAGAAGTAGCAGCTGTCAAAATCCTGTGGATATCAGATGCAGCAGCAATAAAATATCAGTGGATTCTATGGTTCGCCATCAGGCTGCACACTATTCAGAGCTAGGCTCTCCTCGACATGACAAGCAGTAGCTGCAAATGGTTTATATGGTGATAGATGAAGACTTGGATGTAGTAGTTTAGGATTGGATGACATAATGGTGTGAACCAATAAGTGCTGAGGAAGTATCAATGAGATCGCCTATAGATGTAGCAGAGGATCTGGTGAGAGGATCCACCTATATATAATGTTGTAGCAAGAAGTGGACAAAAAAGTGTAGTTGTTAAGGACTTCGCATCGATTAGCACTGAGCCATGCTCCAGGAATGTTCAGGTTCCCTTGACTGCGATAGATGTTGGATGAGAGGATATCAATTGCTCACTACAACAACTATAGAGCATTGTGTTAAAAATCAACAAATTATCGACCCATACACTAGTACACATGCAACAAGTCACCAACTAGGAGTCGGATGATATGTAGAAGGATATCAACAACCAGTATCTAGGGGTGCAAGCTGAAGACAAAAAGCTGAGGAAGGAAGTAGAGGAGATACAACAGGTAAAGGAGTAGCTAGTAGCAGAAATAGCACAGGAGATTGTGACATTGAAGACGGTGTAGGATGAACTGAAGAGGAAGGCTGCTGAGGATATTACGGAACTGCAAAAGGAAACTAGCCTCCTTTTTATTGAGAAGGCATAGCTAATCACCAGTCAAGGGCAGGTAGAAGAGGCCATTACAAATGCCGGCCAATACATCCATGAAAGCACAATAGAGATGGATGCAGTTTCCAAGGCCAAGCAACTTGGAGAAGTTATTGCATAGCTCCAGTTGGACAACAACCTGTTAAATGCCATGGTTTACCCATAGACACCACTAGAGCAGGTTGCAGAAAGAAAGAGTGCCATTGAAGAGATTGCAATACAGTTTGAAGAAATGGAGTAGGACGCAAAGAAGTTGATGGAAGTAATGACACAATTTTGGGGTAGTGTCATTCAGGATGAGCAGCTCAATCAACTAACCCAACAGTTGCAAGAAGCCAAGACCCAGTTGGAAACATTGAATACAAAGTTAAGGACAATTCCACCAATTGCGTAGATCACATAATTTGTAGAACTGAAGGAGCTCCAACAGCGAGTTACAAAGGCATAGGAGCGACAGCAGAAATGTAGTGACCAACTCAACAAGTTCCAGGAGATTGGCGCACAACTATCGGGAAAATCAGTTGTTGTGCTATAGGTGGTGTAGGAAGAAAATAAGAGGTCAATTCCAATATGGTGGAGCATTCGTTGAAGTAGGATTGAGCTTATATGTTAGGATGTTGTTGAGAAAGTCAAAGCCCAAGTCACAGAAATTTCTCAGCAATACAAGGACTTCAAGATTAAGATTAATAATTACACTAATTTTATCTGACATGGCTTGAGGACGAGCCACAAGACTGTGTTGGGAGCCTGTAGGTAAGGGGTTGGGCTAATTTGCACAACATTCATGATGTTGCACAATATTAGAAGACACCATGCAAGAAAAATATAGCGCAATAGGTAGAAGATAGACTAATTTTGATTATTTTGTCTCTTTTTGTACTTGGTGACCTTTTTTGTGGATATTGGTCATTAGTCAGTTAAATCAGTTAGGATTTAGTTAGAAGTTGACAATGAATATAAAGGCGCAAGCCTATCTATCGAAAAAATAATTGTGAATGAGGATATCTGAGAATGATTGATGTGATAGATCAATTGAACTATTGTAGATGAATTGTTATCTGTTATGATCTGTGGGTGGATGCACAAAAGTAATGTGATAAGATGGATGTTGATATAAATCTTTGTTGTCTTCTTTTATCTTTTTCTGTCTTTCTATTCCTACAAACTCGATGACAAATGCTAATTGAATCTGAAATATGGATCTATGATGAGATGTTTACTGTTTATGAATGTTGTTAACTTTTTAGATATGTTTCTGTGCTGGTAGATTTGTTCCAGTTATGAATGAATAATGTACAATGAAGAATGGTTTTGTTGAAGAATTTGATACGATCATGTTGTTTAATTGATAAAACTTTGATTCCCTAACCCTCTTCTATACTTCAGAAACTTGGTTCTGTCAACCCTCCCTCGAACATCTCGAGTGGGACCTCATCTACTCTATGGGTGTTTCTAGACAGGGTAAAACCTATCTGGGCTTATGCTCAGGGAGATCTCAATGAGTCAAGTGTCAACATAGGGGACCCCTATCAACTGGGATTTTTTGGTTGAGTTTTTATCTAACACAATGTGATTGTGCTAGAAATAAAACTACCCTTTGAAATATAACACATGTTAGTTTTGATTCACCATGCAATATTGTTGTTAGAAGGAAATCTAAAATACATTAGCTTTCATTGACCATGCATTATTGTCATTCAAAGGAAATATTAACATATGTTAGACTTCATATTGTTGTTAGAAGGATAGGTAACACATGTTAGCTTTCATACATCGTGCAATGTTGTTGTTAGAAGCAAAGCTAACATGTGTTATATTTCATTTTGTTATTAGAAGGAACGCTAACATGAGTTAGTTTTCATGTTGTTGTTGGAACGAAACCTTTTTAAAGTTTCATACTCTATGCAATGTTGTTGTTATAAGGAAAGCTAACATGTGTTAGATTTCATGTTGTTGTTAAAATGAAAGCCAACATGTGTTAGATCTCCTTCATGGTGCTAGAATAAAAATTACCATATAAAAGCTAACACACATTAGCTTTGATAACAATGTGGTTGTGCTAGAAGGAAAAATACCATTTGTAGATCTCCTTCATGGTGCAAGAAGAAAAACTACCATATGAAAGAAAACACACGTTAGCTTTGGTTACAATGTGGTTGTGCTACAAGGAAAACTACCATATGAAAGCTAGGACATGTTAGCTTTCATGGAAATGTGGTTATGCTAGAAAGAAAACTGTCATATGAAAGATAACACCCATTAGCTTTCACTCACCATGCAATGTTGTTGTTATGAGAACAACTAACACACATTAAATTTCATTGACCGTGGAATATTGTTATTACAAGGAAAACTAACATGCATTGTATTTCATGTTGTTTTTAGAAGGAAATCTAACATGAGTTAGATTTCATGTTATTGTTAGAACAAAATATAAGATGCATTAGATCTATTTCATGGTGCTAAAATGAAAACTACCATATGAAAGCTAACATGGTTTGGCTTAAACTACCATTTCAAATCTGACACATGTTAACTTTCATGCACTGTGCAATGTTGTTAGTAGAAGGAAAACTAACATGTGTTAGCTTTCATTGACAATCCAATATTGTGTTCAAAGGAAATCTAACATATGTTATATTTCATATTGTTGTTAGAAGGAAAGCTAACATGTGTTAGCTTTCATACACCATGCAATGTTGTTGTTAGAAGCAAATCTAACATGCGTTATATTTCATGTTGTTAAAAGAAAAACTAACATGAGTTAGATTTTATGTTGTTAGAACAAAAGCTAGTTAGCTTTCATACACCGTACAATGTTGTTGTTAGAATAAAAACAAACATGCGTTAGATTTCATGTTGTTGTTATAAGGAAAGCCAACATGTGTTAAACTTCCTTCATGCTACTAGAAAAACTACCATATGAAAGTTAAATGCATTAGCTTTGATCACAATGTGGTTGTGCTAGAAGTAAAACTACCATATAAAAGTTAACCAGCATCAACTTTGGTGACAATGTGGTTGTGCTAGAAGGAAAACTACCATATACATATGATAGATTTGATTACAATGTGGTTATGATGGAAGGAAAACTATCATATGAAACCTAACATTCATACATTTTGCAATGGTGTTAGAAGTAATGCTAACATATGTTAGCTTTCATTGCCACACAATATTGTATTAGAAGGAAAACTAACACGCATTAGATTTCATATTTTTGTTAGAAGAGAAAACTACCATGAGTTAGATATCCTTCATGGTTCTAAAAGGAAAACTACCATATGAAAGCTAACATGCTTTATCTTAAACTATCGTTTCAAATCTAATATATGTTAGTTTTCATGCCCTGTGCAATGTTGTTAGTAGAAGGAAAACTAACACGTGCTAGCTTTCATTGCCTGTCCAATATTTTATTCGAAGGGAAGCTAACATATGTTATATTTCATATGTTGTTATAAGGAAAGATAACATGTGTTAGATTTCATGTTGTTAGAATGAAAGCTAACATGAGTTACATTTCATGTTATTTTTAGAACGAAAGCAAGTTAGATTTCCAACACTGTGCAATGTTGTTGTTATAAGGATAGCTAACATGTGTTAGATTTCATGTTGTTGTTAGAATGAAATCCAACATGTGTTATATCTCCTTCATGCTACTAGAAAAACTACCATATGAAAGATAACATGTGTTAGCTTTGATGACAATGTGGTTGTGCTAAAAGTAAAACTACCATATGAATGTTAACAATCATTCTTTGGTGACAATATGGTTGTGCTAGAAGGAAACCTACCATATCAAAGCTAACATATGATAGCTTTGATGACAATGTGGTTATGCTGAAATGAAAACTATAATATGAAACCTAACATTCATCCACCGTTCAATGTTGTTAGAAGTAATGCTAACACACGTTAGCTTTCACTGCCATTTAATATTGTATTAGAAGGAAAGCTAACATGTGTTAAATTTCATATTCTTGTTATAAGGAAAAACTACCATATGAAAGCCAACACGTGTTGGCTTTTATGACAATGTAATTGTGCTAGAAGGAAAACTACCATTTGAAATTGAGCACATGTTAGATTGCATTCACTGTGCAATATTGTTGTTATGAGGAAAACTAACATGCATTAGATTCACAACCTAGAAGCCTCTACTACATAGTTTAAGGCCATAACCATACCTTTCGAATGCAAACCTTGCAAATTCTTTTTATTGTTAAATTTTATCTCAAATTACAATCACAATTTTAAATTAACCACTCTTAAGTTTAAAGCATTAATCTCTACCTATGCAAAGAATATTAAACCAATGAGATAGATCAATCCATTTTCAATTTGAAGTGATTTTTCAAATGTATGTTTCTAATAGTTCAAATTTGAGGATGAACCCTTGGGTTGGTAGCAACAAAGGTGGAGTTCTCCACGAGGCATCTTTGGTTAATATTTTTCCCCTATTATTAGAATATTATATATAGTCTAGATTTCAATTTTTTCCATTTAGATGCTTATTTTTTAGAAAATTTGTCTTAGAAGCCTTAAGATTGACCAAACTAGATTTCATGTTTTTCACTTCACAATATTTGCTAACAAACATCTAAAAATTACTATCTTCTTTCTTGCTCATACGAAACATATTACACCTCTTCATTGTAAAAAGAAATGAGCAATGATTATTTTGTATAAATATATTTTCATATTATACAATGGGACTCTCATTTTGATCTTTCATATTAGTTACCAGGATATTGACAATGGAACTCTATATCTATTGTGCTTGAGAGTAAAATATGTTACCAATCTTTTGTTTGCTAGAAACTAGAAGTATTTATTTTTAGTACACGGTATCTCTACAATTTTAATGCTCTATGTTGTGCTCGATTATTCTCTTTTCAATACTTTAATGCTAAATTGTCACTCTAAATTTGTGGATTTTCATTTGTTTTTTACCTTGTTTAGAATACATATTATTTATAATGCTTTAATTCTACATGATATGATAGATTTATTGGATTTGTCATTCAAATATTGTCTACTCGTGGACATTTTTTGTTTTCTATAATATTATGGCCATATGATGTGTTAAATTTGTGAATTTTCAATTAATTAACTTAAGTTACAAATACTCTATTTTCTATAGAAATATTGTTAATATCGATTCTTATGTTGAATAACACATATTTTGTTGTGTGGAGGATGGGATTTGTAATATTTCACTCGGTTAGTGTCATACATATCCGCTTGCTATAGTTAGATGAGTATACTATAGGGTCTTCATGCACCATTTAACAATTATATTCAAATAATACGGTTTTGAAATAAGGAAACCCCTATAAGGTTTTTTAAATAATATTATATTGTAAGATTGTTTGTTAAATCAGGGAACAATGGAAATAAATGGGAAGTTGGTATGAAATCGTATGATTCCATAGCATTCACCCTAACATTAATTAACGTTGTCTCATTTGTAGTGAATATATTTCTCAATCAAGTAGAAATTAGTTTTTCAAGCTACTCAGTCTCTTTACTCACTATGTACCAAGGATTTTTCCTTCACATCAAACCATGCATTCCTCTTACAATGATAATTCCTACAACAATCCTTACACATGTGACACGCTTAGGCTTCTTGAACTGATTACATGGAAAACATCAACGAGCATGCATGTTCATTTTTCATTAGGATATTTCCATGTTTCCCATGTTCCAAGCATTTGGTGGTTTTATATGAGTTGATATATGTATTTCTCTCATACTACTTGAATCTAAAATTGTAAGGTCTTCATATATATATATTGTTTTTGTGATTTATATGTAAAGTCTATTTTCATAGTGTGCACTATATGGTGGGGAACAATGTTTCTTTGCAAACAAAATTATTTCCATAATGTTTTAAATTTTTTCAGCTATATTACTTTGTTGAATTTTGTGCTTTTGCTAAAATTTAAGAACACACTTTACATGGTTTAACCTTATTTACAAATTACAAGTCAATTTTGTGATATAGAATTGAAAGAAGATACAATGGAAAATATAATTTTTACAATAGGAGACTATGTTGACCTCCTAATTAATGGTCAAGTTATTGGGCTAGGAAGGGTTGATTATACAGAGACTGAAACTTATTATGGTAGAGAAAGGGTTAATGTATGCTATGCTATGGTTTTGATAATTGATGTCACTCAACCACATTTGATTATGGAATATTTTGATGAAGGGGACATACATCCATGGAAGATCATGAATGTGAAGCACAACAGAGGTAAATCAAAATCTTAAAGCATATGTTGATATTGCATTGAAAGTTTTTTGAGTAAACACTAAGCTTCTTTAATTTGGCGTACATGTGCAAATGTCTCTTCTACATTTGCTATTGGAGACAAGGTAGAAATTCTGTAACATGGAGTGAAGGTGGGTGAAGGCTCCATATTCAATATAGATTTTGGGAATAAGGTACATGTAAGGATGGTAAACAAAGGATGCATAGTGGTCAAAATTGAGAAGTGTTGAAACATGATGCTCTTCTACCACACCCAACATGATTTGAGCATACACTAGAATGTCCATTGGAATCTTTTGAGATTAGGCTAGAATCATATTTGGAACCACATTGTCATGATCATCCCATAAATATTCATCAAGATAGGTTTACATTCAAATTTAAAAAGTTTCTCTTACACATGAATGCACAGGAACAAGCATGTGCATTGCCAAAGGGATCATAGTTTATATCCACGAGGATGACATGGTTGAGGGTGAAACTATAGGTGAAATGGAATTTGGTATTTTTGTGGAAGACATAGATGGAAAATGAGAAACATGTAGAATTATTGATAAGTCAATACATTGTTTGGATGTATGGCCAGTAAATAAGCTGGTGGATGATGAATGTGATATTTTAAGGGTGAAGGAAAATTTCAAGGAGCCACCCAAGGAAATGTTGGTATGGGATATTATAGAGGACACACGACCCTTAAATAAATGGGATGGTGATATTTATAATGATAAAAATTCAAACTCAATTGATATGCATGTAACGAGGCCATATAAAAGGATTAAATGAGTTATTGCTACAAAAAAAGTTGGAAAATGCCAAACAAAAATAGATGAAGAGAAATAAATACGACTTTTGGAAACAGATGAATGTTGCAAACAAGTTTGTCTTCAGCATGTGGATATGAAAGCCATTGCAAATGCTAGAAGGGGTATGAAACACATAAGTGAAAATGGTATCAGGTAATTTGTCTTAAACTCATTCACTTCAAACACAATAATGTCAAATAGGCATGGCCATGGCCTACCTCATATTGTTAGGAACGTAAAGGACATGTGATTTAATGGAAATATTATTTTAAGAAAGCATGGTACAAGATACCCAAGATTCCGCAATGCACCTTCTATAATTACCAACAGTATTTACGACATTGACACATCAAAGTTATTCATGGTAATACCAACAAATGCAAAGCACGTGCACATACCATGGAATCCATATAAATATTGCACATAATTGTCATGGATAATTCAAAATTTTCACCAAACAAAACACATCAAGTTGAAGAAGATGGAACCTCTGTTCTTTTAAGATTGTTTCCTTCAACTTACACACAA
Source organism: Pseudotsuga menziesii (assembly GCA_001517045.1). Classification (NCBI taxonomy): domain Eukaryota; kingdom Viridiplantae; phylum Streptophyta; class Pinopsida; order Pinales; family Pinaceae; genus Pseudotsuga; species Pseudotsuga menziesii. The sequence continues at coordinate 203,371 of LPNX010134302.1, forward strand.
ATTTCTTTGTTAAAGGAGATCAATTAGGCTCTTCAAAAGCTCAATTGTTCATCAATATCACAACCAGAAATGAGAAATATCTAGAATAATCATTTTTGAGACATGACATTCTCAAAGAACACCAACTTTAGTAAATGTAGTGAATGTATCGTGTTGAAAAAACAGATGAAGGAAGTGACTACAAAAGAGTTGGAAGAAAAGGCATGAGGTAGACTAAACAAGCATAACAAGACTATTATGTGTGGAATATATTTCTACTAGACACACAAAATTATGTTAGAGAATTTTCCAAGGGATTATTTGAGCATTATCCTTGATAAAATGGACAAAAAAAAGACTTCAATCCCAATATTATGTGTCAAATAAAAATCTATTGCAAGAACAAACTTGGGTTTGTCATTGACTGATATTATAACACATGGGCATAACACATGAGGGTTTGGTCATTTCTCCCTACCATTTGTACACATGGGATCGCAATTTACCATTACATCTCTTGCAAAGTGCTTGAGGGACCTTGAAGACCCACACCTTGATATGTATGGTGATCTCCTTTATGAGAGTAGAAGTTCAAGAAACCCACTTTCAAATGCATTACTTGAAACCTCTATTTACTCAAAATGTAGAGTGTACAAGGATGATTTTATATAGAAAGGAAGATAAAAACTTAGATTGTTTATTTCAAACAACTTCCTCCACATTTGTTGTTACAGTTGGACATTGTAGCAAGTGATAATAAGAATCATTGTGTTTTCATGTTTCTATCACTATTAACTACACTTGGTGTCTTCATCACTATTGAGGTTGGGTTCTTTCTTGTGGGTCACACCCATGAAGACATAGATGGAACCTATGGAAGAATGTATTCCAACTTGAAAAGTAAAGATATATATTCTTTACCTGAAATGATGGATACATATCGCACAATAGAAGAAAAAAGATTCTTTCCACCTACACTTATTGACAAAGTGTATGATTTCAAAAGTTTCCTTAATGGATACATCAATGAGGGAAACGATGCACTAGTTGGACATCTTTATGTTAAGTACTTCCAATTTCTTGTACTTAATGGTGTTCTAGTGATGAGGTATAAAGAATCAATTAGAGATATTCCATATTCAGAACCAGTAGAGTTGTGAAATATAGAAGATGAAGGTCAACCTAAAATTCCCACGGGGAAGCCATATTTCTTAGGTCCCAAAGAGAATGATGTTTATTTAAAAGAACTAAAGGAAGGAATAACATCATACATAAAAATGTGGAAATACACTATTGGCAATGAGAATTCACCAATTGTAATAGAGGAATGGTAAAAAAAAGTCGAGTATTGGGAAAGAGTTATTGATACATTAGATGAAATCTACAATGATCATACAATAGTGGATGGAAGTGGATTATCTTCTCAGTATTTCTGGCCCAAGACAAGACATATTGTCAATGCTGACCGTAATGCACTCAATGTAATCTCAAGTATTATGGATGGGGATTTTGATAATGTAACAGGTGAACCGGTATATGTTGGACCCAAGTGCAACAAGCCAAAGCCAGCATTCAATACTATGATTGATGTTGAGAAAGGAAATATGTTGCTAGTTAGACCAGGAAATGAGGATGAAGGAGAGATTATTTGGATGGAAAAAGCCACCTCAAATATCTTTGAGGATTATGAAAGTGAGACTCTTCATGTAAAGGTTGATTGGTGGAATCCTACTTCGGGGAAATACAAGGGAAAAGTCTTAGAACAATATTGGGTACCAAATCTCAAAGACACCAAACATGGATCTATTCCAGTTAATACCATATTTGGGCATGGCTGCCAAAGAAAGAACAATGCAATAAGACCACAATAAATAAATTTGGTGTAGAAGTTGGACTTGATCTACTTGAGCTAATATAGTGAGATTAGATAAAGATGATTTATGAATGTAATTTTGTTCTTTGAAGGACCTATTAATATACATGAAGAAACAATTTTCAATGTTTGTTATATATCAAATACTCTCTTCATGTTATTTTTTGAGGAATTTTGTATTATTTAGTAGATATATATACAAAATTTGGGTTTAATTTTAATGTTAATTTATGTCACGGTTTTTTATGCGTAATACATAACACCAATCAATATTTAACTTTTCAATGTTTTGTTTAGATCAACATAGCTTCTCAGTGTATCAAATGTTCATAATCAAATTCAAGAATGCATTTAAAAACTTTTTTATACTTGGTCCATGAATAAATACAAGACACTTGCAATAAAGTTTGAATTGATTTTTTCCTAATATTCCTTATTATATTTGATATAAATCAAATCATACTATATTGCATTCTAATTCATCATAATTTGATTTTGATCATTAAAGGACACAACTAGACTTATAAAATGTTCTCTTGTAGACTTTAAAGTGATGTCAACATTGTACTAGTATAGTCACTTATACTCAACAAAGGGTAATAGGTAACACTTGTGTTATTATTAAAATGGTAAATTATAGTAACAAACATACTATTAATATGTCCTTAAATAAATTTATATGTAAGAATTTTTTTACACGATTTATTATTATTTATTTATGAGTTGATGAAATTTGTTTTAATATAGAAATATAAATATTGTAAGGAATCCAAGTTATAGATGAATATCAATATACTTTTTTCAATTTAACATGTCCAAACACTACATGACTACATGAGTAAATACTGAAGACAAATTTAGCTACTATTACAATAACTAAAATTGTTGTAATAACAAATACAATGCCAATATTATGCCATAATTACACAACATTATATATCAATATAAATTACTATTGTCAATCTCCTAGACTTTCCATGGAAATTCAATTTAGACACAATACTTAATATAATATCAAATTATAACGAAAATCGAAGTTAACAATATTAACGAACATTGATTATTAATGCCATTAAATAACTTTATATGTAACAAATTTCTTTAACAATCTATATTCATGACATAATCTTACTAAATTTTTAATAGAAAAATAAAAATAAAATAATGAAAATAGATTATGTTGTTATTGTAATTTATAATTGAATTTGATCGTTAAAATAATAAACTTAAACATACACTGAATATATAATATTTTATCTTGTCGATTATAAAATTCTGCCAACTTTCTAATATAATGGGATAAAAAGAAGTTCCTCTTTGGAACTCTTGTCGCACTCATTATCTTGTATGGTTATGAAGTTTGAGGTTGTAGAATCTCTAGATAATATTGGAGAATGATTGATCAAATCTAGTAGCATTTTATAACTTATAACCTCAAAATTAAAATCAATACTCCCTACCTTATTATCCTAATTGAAGTGGGTCTTTCCCTCATCGAGAACATGGCTATGACTAGGTTTTTGATGTAGAAGTACATGATAAATACCATGGGATACCATAGATTCCATAAATGCACTTAAAACTCTAGTCAAAACCACTTTTGGTTTGAGGGAGGTTTGTATAAGTACACCATATCTTGGTTAAACCATTGGGAGATCAATAAAAATGTCATTTGCAAAATATTAATAATCTCAAAAATATTGCTACTTCAAAGTTTAAAGAAAAACGTGGTGCGATAAGGATATAAATGTTAAAAAAAAATTAAGATATTATAAGTAGGTCATTAAACTTGATCTAGAATATCAAAATTACCTTTATTTATTGACTAGTTCAAATTCAAAAATCAATATAGCCAAGATATTAATAATGCACTCTCATGAGCTCCATAGTGAAACAAGGTGTTGAACAGTTCCTAAAATGATGTGGGAAGAAAGAATTTTCCATCTCTGTGCGACAATGAGCATTGCAAATGAAAATCAATTTCTCTTAGAGCGTCCTACGCACACCCATATTATATTTTAGTTTCCTAATATTTGTTACAATATAGTCCTTCCTAGCCTTATTACAAGCCAGAATTATGGAGAGCTCATAAATCTTCTCTTCAATCCTTTTTAGCATATGAATACAACCTCAAAGCAAACCAAATAATTGCTCTTAAGGTTGGACATACAATTGATCTTATTGGATGCTAACAACCATAATCATCATGATCATCATTGCATCATCATCATCATCAATAGAACATGGTACTCAACACATGCAATATTTACTAACTATATCTAGAATTTAAATTGTTATAGTAACAAACATATTGGTATTATGTTATTAAATAGTTTTTACCCGGGTCATTCGAAAATTGTGACAACCTTTTACTTGCATAGTAACTGAACACAAACATAGTAGTTACTATATCAAATTATATTAAATTGGTTAATGATAGTAACATACACAACATTAATGTCATTAAATAACTTTAACGAACTTAACTTTTAATACAAACTATAATTAGTATTAACAGAAATAATGTAATGAAACCAAGTTTAAGGCTTTACTCATTCTGAAAATACTCAATCTAGTTAAAGTTCTAAAGACCTAGATCCACTGTATATTTACAAATTTAATGAAATTTGTGTTAGAATCTTCATACAAGATTGACTACAAAAAATCCTTAAAGATGAAGGATGTGCTATATGTTCCAGGATTGAAGAATAATCTTCTCTCCATATCTGCACTAGATGCAAAGGGTATGAGAGTTGCATTTGTCGATGGCCAAGTTATGGTGTGGCTAAGAGGGAATATAATAGAGGATGCAACATTGATTGGAGAAGAAGAAAGATGCTCGTACAAGCTGAAGGACAACTTGAACAAGCACTGGTTCATGAGTGAATTGAACCAAGAAAAATATGGCAGATAAGGCTTGAACATGTGCACTCCAGAGCAATATTGATGGAAAGAAAAGCAGTCTCTAGACTTCCATAGATACAGGAAGAGAATGAATGGATTTGAAAAGGATGTGGACAAGGAAAGAATGCGAAGAAGGCATTTCCCACCAGTGACAGCAATGCCAAAGGAATATTGGAGATAGCACACTGGGATGTATGTGGATCCATGTATTCTAGCTCATTAAGAGGGTATGTGTACTATGTTTCCTTTATAGATGATTCTCATGTAAGACTTAGATATATTTATTGAAAGGAAAAAACGAAGTTTTCTATAAGTTCAAGGAATATAAAGCCTTAGTCGAGAACCAAACCGATAGGAAGATCAAGACTCTATGATCAAATAATGCCAGAGGATTCACCTCGGAAGAATTCAAGGAACTCTGCAGAGAGTCTGGGATTAAGAGGAAGTTGAGCACTCCATAAAATCCTTAGCAGAATGGGGTTGCGAAATGAAAGAACCGAACTATCATGGAAGAAACCAAATCAATGTTGCATGACTAGGATCTTCCTATGCACCTTTTGGTGGAGGCATCAATAACAAGTGTGTGTGTACAGAACCATACTCCTCATCAAGTACTTGAAAACAAGTCTCCAGAAGAGTCTTTCTCAGGAGAGAAACTAGAATTCAGCCACTTGATATTATTTTGATGCCCGGTTTACAACATATCCCAAAGGAGAAAAGGACCAAGCTTGATCATTCTAGGAAGAAAGGTATATTTGTAGATTATAGTTATACATCAAAGGCCTACCGAATATACTTCCTAGGATTCAAGGATATCGACATAAGTAGAGATGTAAACTTTGATGAAGACTCGGCATACTTCGTATCCAAGAGGACACCTATTCAAGCGGTCGAGGAAATTGGAGAAGCAATTCCAGAAGACCATGAAGATCATGACATAGAAAAACCACAAGAGACAGTAAAGACAATCCTTGATAAGGAATCCCACAAGAGAAAACCAGCACGAGCATGAGATATCATACGAGAATCAGAAAGGTATGGCACTCTAGAAGGAATACATAGAGAGTGAAAAAGGGAAAAACCATACAATCAAGGTATTTTTTAAGGATTCTAATATTATACTTAAATATAGTATTCTAGGTGATTGTTTTGGATTAAAAAAGCATGTTTATAGATAGGTATGCGAATATTAAATACAAAACATAAAATTAACACTGATATGTGTAAATTTTGGCGAATATTATGATAAAAAAACATATTTTCTATAAATATAGGTGATATTAGACACTAAAAATGACCAAATAGCAAATTTATTTCTTGAAAAAAACCCAAAAAATAGCCAATTGGAGAAATTTCGCCCCTAAAAATTACCCTGCCTACAATAGCTATGTTTCCTTGCTATGTGAAATCATTAACAACGAACCTTCCACCTATGAAGAGGCTACATAAAATAAATAATGGAAGGATGTTGTGATTGGGGAATATCAGTCGATCATAAAGAATGATGTTTGGGAGATAGTTTCGAAACTGGAAAAGAAGTCTATCGTAACTTTGAAGTGGATCTACAAGATCAAGCATGTTGTAGATGGTAGTGTAGCAAGGATTTCTCCTTGCTACAGGGGTAGGAATGGCTCCCTTCTGTCTATAGGACAGAAGGGTAGGTTCCTACGTGTGGAAAATACAGAAATAAAATGTAATAGATAGAAAACAAAGAACAAGAGAGAGTATGTCCGTGAGCCCCTCTGCAAACACGGTTAGGGCTTCGCCTTGGCTACCTGCAAACAACTTTTAGAAACAAAATACCTGCAAAAACATGTTATAAACAATCCTGCAAACAAAAATAGGTTAGAAAAAAACTACAAAATACTAAATCAAATGCAAGAAACAACATTCGTATACGTTCTCTTTGATGGAATTGAGCCACCATGCCCTGGCTTGAAGAAGCACCTCTCTTGGATGGGGGAGCTATGGCTCAATGGAGATGGGGGAGAGGGAGTGTGTGTGGATTGAGAGACAAAGGGTCTCAAGGAATCCATAGGCAGCATAATAATATGCAAGGGCGAATTGTTTTAAGAGTGACACCCCACCCTCCTTTTATAGATTTTTTAAGGTTTTAGGGGTTTAAGCCCTTGGTCCAGGCTTTAGCCCCTTTTTTGGGTTTTTATCCCCTTTCGCCCTCACTTTAGCTCCTTTTAGGGTTTTAGGCTCCTTTGAGGGGTTTTATCCCCTTTTTGGAGGCTTTAGCCCCTAGGAGAGTTATTTAGGCTCCTTTTGGAGGTTTTTAAGCCCTTTTCTTCATCCTTAAGCCTTTTTGAGGGTGTGGGGGTCTAATGGAGGGTCGTGAATGGGTGTCTGTGGGTGGTGTAGGCCATGTAGAGCTAAGTGAGGGATTTTTTGCGTTCACATATTTCCCCCTAATGTGTGAGGCAAGGAGCTCATCGTATGGCCGATGAACATCATAGGATTTGCTACGTAGAGGTGGTGCTTCCGGGGCTGGGGCATGGTGGATTTTGGTTTTTGTATTAATATGGTTCCCATCAATGGGTTAGATAAAAATAATGTGTGAAATTTATATGGACGAGGTGGGCATCCCCATGCTCGTGACAATGTCAAAATAATAATTTGATCTATGCTCTAAAATACAAGATCTGATCATATACAACTGATGGTACAATAATGGTTGCCTCAATGTGAGGCTGAATACAATACTAATCTAGTACATTGGGCCCATGGAATTCTCATGGAATGCTATATCTTCATGATTGACAGCCTGTTGGATCTGGGATGGGACATAGCTATATAGACTTGCTAATTGAGAGTCAGAGTCTCTGTGGTACAATTATGCTGCATCAATCATAAATCTATATCGAAGCACTGTTGGGGCTTCTAAACACTGTCTCCAACTGCAACCCAGAAAACAAAAGGGACATAACTTGTTTAGGTCCCTCGAGTGGACTCATCAATGTGCTAGAGTTGGGTGACATCCTGGGTCTTCGACCAAGTACTGTGCGGACCAAACCCTGTATGAATCTCAACGGTGCGATGATGTAGTTGGAGTCGAGCACGTGAGAAACAACCATCCCGAGAGGCACCAAGGACTCCTCTCAAATGGTCCAAAGAATTCATTAATGAGGTTAATGAAACCAAGATACAGGGACCTCTGGGTCTATCCTCTGGAATATGTGTGTTGTCGTCGACAGAGGGAGACCTGCCCCTAGTCAAGGCAATGATGTTTCCTTGACAAGGAGCATGGGGGAGATAACCAAAAGGTGTGAGACAATCTGCGGACTAACGCACTGAATGGGGGGGGGAGGGGTAGGGAAAGAATTGAACAAGGGTAGGGGGAGCATGGTATACTTAAACTTACTTTTTTTAGAGTATGACAGCAGGGCGGACGAGGCAGCAAATGAAACTTGACCCATGGGAATGGGATCATAGCTGTAATACCAGGAATGTCACTGCAAATGGGAAATACTTGGAGGAGGTAAACTCTTTTAATATTGATGGGATCCAAGGAAGACACATTACAGTGTACTCTGAACAAAAGAAACCTAAAGGGGGAATGTTTCCAAACTCTTTTCTATGGGGTGATTTCTAGGGACACCGTTATGGTACAATCTTGTGGATTTTTGGCGATCCCAAGAAAGTAAATGCTCGATGGTGCTTTCAATTTTAGAGAGTCTGAAAGCACAAAGAAGACTCTAGTGGGGGCTCTTTTTTGTTGGTAGTCTCTTGTTGCTGAAAAAGGATAAAAGTATACATAGGAGAGCTCGCCCATCCTATAGGGGATGAGAGACTTCTTTATCATTGATAGTCCAATCAGGTCGAAAAAGGTTAAACCTATACTGACTGGATGGTCATTTAGATACTTTTACGAGCATGAACGAAACCAAGTTTGCTCGGCAATCTTTTCTTGAAGAAAAGGCTGGAAAAGAGCTTAATGACAACCCATGGTGATATTTTTCATAAAGTGTGGCCCCTCTACCCGAGAAAGGATAAAAGTATGTAGAGGGGAACGGTCTTGGCTTGAATATGCCAAGGCAGTCCTTTTCATTTGATGTTCTACATGGTCCACAAAAGGAGGTAAACGAGACGATGTAGACACCGTTTCCTATACTTTAGTGAGTGGGAAAGGAAGCAGCTGTGCTCAGCTATCTTTTCATTTTTTTTAGGAGCCAGAAAAGAGCTTAAATGAAACTCTAGTATGGTCAACCAATTGCGGTGGCATAGGCGGTGCCCCATGTCGGGATGGTGGATAGTGGTCCAAAGGTCATCCGCGCAGTATGGACATAGCAGAAGGATCTCAAACATACCAATACATGCGTGGGATAGATCATGATAGAGGCTCATGAGTTGATGTGGTAGAGGCATGAAAACCGAGGTGGTTCTTAGACAAAGGTCGGGAGAGCATATGTGTGTGTTTGTGGTGGATGGACTTGAATACATGTGATATGAGTGCAAGTTCGGGGGCACTTATATGCCAAATACATTCAAGAAAAATAAATTGTTTTGTGGACAATGGTCTAGAGGTCTACGTAAGGTGCGATGGATAAAGAAGACAACTATGTGTTAAAATACAAAACAAGAAGAAAAATGGTAACCCTTAATGGATGGTGGCCTGAAAACCCACATGAGTAGCGGTAGGCATGAGAGATACAAGTATAGGTCTACAGACACTTGCATTGTCATGTTATGGCTCGTAAATTGAGGCGACTTGTGGGAAAAGGTCCTGAAATTAATTTATTAGACATGAGACAATGGTCTCATAAAGAGATAGTGGGTGGAATTCTAAAACCAGTGACATAAATGGCATCTCAAACGGAGTCCGTATGGTGTTGTTATGTCGATCAGAAGAAACTAGGTCAAATGGGGCCTATATAAGGGTGGGGTCCACTTGGTGAGGTGTCATTGTCACTGTTCATTGTGGAGTTGGAGAGATGGGCCCTAAATCTTCATTTGCTGATTTCTCTTGATATGACCGATGGTTTCATGTTCCGTGGCTTACAGGTAAGAGTTCTCATTGAATCTCATCTTTTTGGTGGTTTACTTTCTGGATTTGGTCACCTGGAGGCCCTCCATGAGTAGTTTGGGGTTTCATGGAGCCAAGTTGCACATTTCGAAGGGAAAGCTGTGACCTGGTTGCATCTATGGGGCCTGTTTGAGCGACCTGGTTGCTCATTTGGCCCAAACAGGTGTAACTTGGCCTTTATTGGGTGTTTTTTTTTATGATAGTTGTGGCTGACTTCTGGGTTTTTGCTTGTGCAGGATGGTTGAGATTAAGTGGTGAGAGAGAGACTACAAAGACCTCTAAGAGGCATCATTGTGAGACAGGAATGTGAGAGATACACTAGCCCATTGCGGATTATTGATGTTCATGAGGATACCCCTCATGAAGATCTTGGGTTTGCTGCTTCAAACATTGGTGAGCTTCTGGGATGTTGACAAGGAGGCATTCCTCTTTTAGGGCCAACGTATCGAGATTACACTAGCAGATGTGTACTTCCTTACACTACAGTTTATGTGCGTGGCTCCTATATCTTGATGTGTGACATCAAGGATTTGCCGACACAGGCAGTGGCGACACTATTACTGTGTATCTTGCGTTCCATGGGGAGCCACAAGATCTTTGGAGGGAAGCTTTAGCTAGTAGAGCGTGCTATAGGGGGCACATACTATGGATGGGGCCAGATGTACCTTCAGGATGTTCAGTGTCAGCTGAAAAAGTTGAAGACATATGGGGCAGGATTTTGTTTTGGCTCTTTCCTATGTGCTTTATTTTTTGAGAAAGTACCTATACTGCATCTGCACCGGGCTATGCAAGATAGTGGTCCATGGGAGCAACATATGTACCAGTGGTGTCAGATGATGGCTGGCAGCATCTGAGTAGTGAGATGATTGCCACTATTCACAACCTTCCTCCAGAGTGGACTGGTGTGATGAGGAGGATGGCTATGGCTTATGATCACTTTCGTAAGGTAGCGATAGGTGATCTTCCTACAGAGGATGAGTCCTTTGAGGAAGACGATGATATCGAGTCAGACGACGAGTCTGAGTTGGATTAGTAGCTTAGTGGGGCTATCCCTAGTGCGTTGGTGCACTTAAGGGTGTCTGTGTTGCTATGTATATCCTGCTGAGAAAGCATATGTGGCTTCTCATTTTTGTATTGGACATGTTGTAGACATGCAATTTATCTATCTATATATATTTTTGACGCACATGGATGTGCTTTTATGGTTTTATTATGTGAGTCTTTTTATGATGTTGTGGAATGAAAATGCCTATGTGATGTATTATTACACTATGTGTGTATTTTTTTTAATATGATTATGCATGATGTTGTGGTTGTATGTTTCCTATATGCGATTGTGAATGTGCCAATTTAGAATATCATTAGCCATTTGATCTGCGACACTATTGAGGTTTCTGGGAACATGTGTGAATGTGATAGACTCAAATGCTCTAACCATATGTTTAGTGTGTAGGAACTTTCTAAAGAGGCAAGGATCACGTACCCGATAGTAGTTGTTCAACTGAGAAACAAGCAACTAGGAGTCTAAGAATACATTGAGATGGTGAATGCCTAACTGAAGAGTAGTAGCTAAGAGGCCATTGACACCATCATATTCAGCCTTGTTGTTGGTCACAGTTCTCACGCATATTCCATCGATGTGGATAAACTCATGCGATGGGGAGTAGATGACCCATGCAGCTGAGGCGAGGTTCAGAGACCATCTGCTTGCTCCATCGGCAAATCCCGTATACCGGTTTGAGGTGTGCTCCATCTGGAGCAATAAAAGGAAATGATACATAAGAGTCACTTTTGAAAAATGTGTAAAACAAAAAAGGAGATAGCCTATAATACAAGTTGTACTGTCGTTACTTAAAGGGGTGACGTTAGAGGAAAAGTCATTTGGAATTTTCGAGGGTCAGCTGTCATTCCTTTTTGTGACATGATGAACCCTAGGAGACGGCCCATTGGGACATAGAAAGCACACTTGAAAGGGTTCAAGCAAATTCTATACTTATGACATCGTAGGAAGACTTGTCGCAGGTCATCTATGTGATTTGTTTGCTTCTATGACCACATAATGAGGTTGTCTAGACAAACCAACATGATGTGAATGAGGTCGCAGAAGCAGTGTGTCATGGCGCGCTGGAAGGTGGATCCAACTTTTTTCAAGCCAAAGGGCATGACTCGATACATGAATGTGCCCCATAGGGTTGTGAATGCCATCTTGTAATGGTCTTCTTTCTATATTTGGATTTGGTTATAGCCGAAAAATCCATCCAGGAAGGAAAAATGCCTCATGTCCGGTGCATGCATCGATGATTTGATCAATGAAGGGTGTGGGGAAGTTGTCTTTGGGACACGCCCCATTGAGGTAATGGAAGTCTGTGAAAATGCGAATGGTACCCTATTTTTTATTCATGGGAGCAAGATTAAAAACCCAAGTGGTGTACGCAATGGGGTAGATTAAGCCAGCAGTGCACAGCTTCTCTATCTCATCTTTCACCACGACCACTTTGGAAGGGTGAATGGGCCATTGCGTTTGGTGTACGGGTGCCAAATTGAGCCATGTGTCGATGTGATGTTCCATGATGGATGGATCTAAGCTAGGAATTTCAGTGTATGACCAAGCAAAGATGTCACGAAATTCTTGGAAGAGAGCATTGTAGGCAGTGACCTATTCTGGGAGCAAGATGCCCCCAGCATGATTTCTTCAACAATTTCAGAATTGGTTGAGATGTCGATTTTGATGGTGGGTCAAATGTTTGCCATGTTCCCTTCTTCAAAGGCATCAGGTGCCAGGATGGGGTTCTTGAACCAATCAACTTTCCCATGGATGAAATCTTTGGTCTCCACAAAAAATTGGTCAGACTACGACACAAGTTCTTAAGGGAGGAAGAATGAGCGATGGTGCATGTCATCCCATGGGTATTCTGGGGTGGCCAGAGCTTCAAGTATCTCCTCATTGTTTCTTAAGCAATGAAGAGATAGGTTAGATGGACCATCATTGGAGGTGGAGATAAGTAGGTCAGTTGAACTGGACATCATGTAAATGGACATGGTGTCTGAAGAAGGTGGTGGGGGGTGAAATTATTTGATTAAGGTGATTTCAGACTCAAGGGAATGTTGACAGAGGTCAGCTATACCCATTCAAAATTCAGGCAAGTCTTGGCAATGGTGAGAGTAATGTCCATACAAACTGCAAAGGGCGCAAGCATGGTTTGTTCTCAATGCCTTATTTCTAACTATCGACGCGGTTGGGAGTTCAACCATGGGGATGCTTTTGTTTGTATCCATGGCATCAAAATGCACATGAATCATTCATATTTCAGGGCAATTCTAAGTTCGGTGGCCTTATTACTCACAGATGGTGCAAGGTGGTACTTGTTGCGACTCTGCGGTGGCTTTGGCATTCTTTCCCCTGGCCCTTTTTAGGTGGGCTGATGCGGGTGTGGGTGTAGCGGTTGGCTTTTGTGAGTCGGGTGGAGGGTGAGAATCCACCGAAATGGGTTGCACCAATGTTAAAACAACCTGGGGAATCGGTGGTTGAGCTAGTGGATTGAGATAGCATACCAGAATTCCCAATGTGAAGTTAGGTAGGATTAAGGTGGCCATTACCATCTTGCTCATGACCCCAGGTGGGGGAAAGAGGAAGGGAATCATATGGACTAGAGATGAGCCTAGATAACTCCCTGATGGTTGCATGTGGAGATTTGGTTTTGGTTGCGGCTATGCGTAATGCTGGTGCTATGGATGATGTTGCAGCTGGTGACGATGTTGTGGTTGTGGTTGGGGCTATGGCTACGGTTGTTGTTTGGGTGTAGTGGTGCTAGATGAGACCATGCACAAGTCCATAGTCTCACTTTGTGTCAGTGGTGGTGACACTAAGGGAAAATGAGTCATCATGGTGGTATCAGCAAACAACCCAAGACCCACATTCAACAATGGGGAGGATGGCATGTTGTCAACCATGCTATTGATTGTAGGGACAACATTGGCGTGTGTGGTTGTCCCTTGTGTCTCAATGGTGGTGATGGTAGGGATAATGTTGGTAGGTGTCATTAACCCTTGCAGATCGTGATAAGTGAGTTGATCAACCATCATGATCTTCCCTTAGTGAGGGAACATCATGAGATGGAAGACAGTTGATGTAACCGCTCTCATGGCGTACATATAACTTCTTCCGAGGAGAATGTTATAGTCTAGTTGAGCGTTGACGACCTCTATGTTGATTAGCACTGTCTTCCCAGCTACTATCATGGGTACATGGGGGAGGATTCCTTAGAATTTAGTGGGATGGCCATCATAATCCCGTAGATTTGTGGATGATGGTTGCAAAACTGGTGATCCTAGTTTCTGCCAAACCAAGGTAGACATAATGCACGTAGATGCCCCCTCATCTACTATGCACCGATCCACAACCAAATTATAGATAGATACTGGGATTTGGAAGGCGATGGTCAATGTCATGTGCGGTTCTCCTTTTTCGTGTCAAACATGATCAAATTGGAGTCATAGGGGTCTACGGCCCTAAGGTCGGCTAGTAATGCTTTCCACTATGTTGGGCATGTTTTGAGTACCTCCAGAGCAGACATGGTCGTTCGTGTTTGGGACAAATCATCCACAATGCTATAGCTAACCGCAGCTCTGCTTGTGGCATTGTTGGCCACTCGACATATGGGGGGGCATGGGAATGGGGGTAACTGAAGAGGTAGGTTGACTGTTTTGGATGTAGATGCTGCTAATGTATCAATGGGTTCGGTGGTGGTACCATATTGATTTCGTCTAGTTTGTAATGTCACCTCTTCATTCGTCATGGCTAGCAAGTGGTGAACACCTGTTTCAGCCATGAGAGGTGCCCCCAGAGCATTGGGATTGGGTTGGGGAGGGGGTGTGGTTTCCACCAACCCTTGGACAGGTAGTGGGTTTTGAAGGACCATGGGGGGAGGTCCTTATGGTGCCGGGTTGGGTTGGGTTTGGTTTGTAGCGTTGGTAGCCTGTTGGGCCTCGTTCTGAATGTCCTGTTTAGTGCAACCCATGAGGGTACACTCAAATGTGTAGTTCCCATATACCTCACAGAGTGTGCATAGTTGGTTTGTGCACAACGGGGCATTGCATCTTGGTGCATTTTGTCGTGGGGGGTTAGGCGGGTCGGTTTGCCGCGGCATTGTTGGCAGGGTTTGGTTGTTGACTGCGTCCCTGTGGTTGGTTATTGGCTTGGTTTCAGGGCCGATTATTTCTATCTTGCCCTTGTTTATTTTTGGGGGCAAGCTGGTTGGGACGGTTTTATTGTGCAAATACTTGTCCCAATAGAGCGAGTTGAGCAGGGGTAGGGACTTGAACTACTTGCAATGGTGGTGTATAATAAATTTGAGTGGGTTGCAGTACTGCAAATGTGGGAATTTTCCCCATGTACTACAGTGTTGGCCATGCCATGGCCTGAGCCTACTGTGGTGGCACAGGTTGTGCATAGGAAGTTGTTGCTCCGGACTGGGACATCATTCCGAAGCTTGGTTCTGGTAAAAAACACTGGCAGTGTTGCTTGGTTGTGGTGGAGCTCCAGGTGGAATCAGACGGTGTTGTGGCTGTTGGGAGACTGAGCCTATGATGTCGTTCGTAGCATGGGATGCCCTTAGTGCATCTTGGTAGGAGGTGTTTGGATGGGGGGCATCTGGAATGATGGTGTACAGATATCTATACTGGGTGCAGATAAGTTAAAACTATTGGGCTTTCAGTATGGCCTCCTCTCCACATTGGGGACGTTCAGATGCGACGTCCTTTGCTATGCACAGGAGCATGGTCTTGAGGACCCAATCCAAGAAGATCTTGTCGTCAAGTTGGATTATACATAAGCTATGACGTCGCCACCACTCATGGATGTGGTCAGTTGTATGTGTCGTAGTGCTTTGGCGACAGGATAACAGGATCTCCACCCCTTCATCATATCTGACAAGGAGTTGGAAATACTATAGGAACATGAAATCTAAAGAGTTTAAATTTGGATATTTGTCCTGCAGTAGCTCAATGTACCATTTGGCCGTGGTACCTATAAGGGTGCGTTGGAATAGCCTCAGCCTGATGGAATTGTCTACAATGTTATTGGACAAGCACCATAGATGGAATGTCATAATATGGTTTTGGGGATATTCCCCTGCCTTGCCTTCAAACTTGAGGATGTCTAATGGCAGCTTAGTTGGCATTGGAGGCCAAAAATATTGATGGCAAATGGGGTCATTTGTCAATCGAGCCAAATCAGGCAAGTTAATATGAACCATGAAAGGAAGATTTGACCCCTGGTTTATGTGATATGGGGGAGGGATGGTGGTGGGGTTTGTAGGTGCATATTGTATTTGCATAGATGGGGGTGTTGGTGGTGCCATTATAGATGGGCCAATGCCCCCAAGTGTGGTGTGCAGGGCAGTGTGGATGGACAGGCCACTGCCCCCATGTGTGAAAGTAGGGGCAATGTAAGTGGATGGTCCACTTCGCCCCTATGTGGCAGGAGGGGCAGTGTGTGTGGAGGGGCCATTTCCCCCGTGTGTTACAAGTGGGCCAACTTAGCTGGTCACTATAGGTGGTGGTAGCTGACTGATGACAGTTTGCATGAGTGTGCTTGGGCCACTTGCAGGGTTGTTGGTGACCGGTTGTGGTGTGGACATGGGTCCACTTGCTATGGTTATGCCGAAAAATGGATCTGGGTTGGCACCATCCATGGGGCTTGATGGTGCGGTATGTATATCTAGTTTATATTGATATGGGTCTGAATCTAAATCAGAGGTCGTGTGGCCGTCTAATGGTGTGGGAGATTGATAAGAACGGTTTCAACAGTGTTGATTTAATGTCCCAAATGGTGGTGGTTTGCCTCTTAGGCATGAGGGAAAGTGTGGGGGATCAATTGTGTTAGATGTTTATCAAACTGATGGGAATGATGTTTGGACCCCAGTTTCAATGGCTTCCTATTGGCTGTAGGTGGTCACTTGGCCACCAAGACTGCCAGAAGACAGCGCTTGGCTTTTTCCTCTTAGGCATTTTTACTCAATCGGTGGGGATGGTTTCCCATTTCGCTTGGCAATTCCTCTCAGCAGCAAGCTACTTTGGGGTTCCCGTGGTACTCCTCACAATGATTTTTTGGGATGAGCCCAAGTACTTCCCATAGTTGAAGCAGTCAGGGATTTATGTCCTCAAAGACTGTGGATTTGTTTGAACTTAGTGTAAATTGATAAATTTTAAGGCTCTCTCGGTGTCATGAACTTAGTTGGGTTGATTACTTGGTAGGGTGTATTTGTTTTTCTGTCCTTTTGGTATCAGGTGGCTGCAAATAGTTTATGAATTCATCATATTGTAGCAGAGTTCATATCATTGTTGTGCAAGTAGTGAATAATCACAAATTTGTAAACAGATACATTTTTAACCCTAAATGTGACAGCCTAAATAGGTGACTACCTTACACCTATATTCCTCTTATACCAAGAGAAGGTGCCGGGCTCTCAACACAATGGTACTAGGGCCATTAGTAGATCCATAAGTCACCTCCCAGATGCAAGTTTGGTCAACAAGGAGGATGCTTAGCACTGTGAGAAGCCCTCCTTCTCTACCCCCTCTACCTTCCAGGTCATCCATCTTTAATGGTTTAGAACAATATTCAGTGAAGGACCTAGGAATATATGATCTATGCCCTTCGTTGTATCCCAGAATACCCTAAAGGGTGATGACTGGGTAGAGGAGGAAGGGTAAGCAAGATAGTTAGTTTTATGTTAATTTTAGTTAAGCTACATTCATTGATTAATCCATTAAGATTTATTTTGAATTTACACTTTGTTTGTTGATGCAATTACAATAAACTGAAACAGAAACAGAACTTGAACTACTGTGTTGGATAGAGGCGACTAAGCCACACTGAGAGTCCCTATTAAATTGAAAATTAAATACTGATTGACAGACCACACATTTTGGGTCAATTTCGGCGAGGGGGTCACACAGATTTCATAGACAGAAGTGGTCTTCCTGTTTGAGTGAAGTCGCACCTTTAGGGGGGGAAAGGGTGACCTAGTCATGCCTGTGAGGCCCAAAAGAGTGACCTCATCCCCTGTTAAGGCTTGATAAGTGTGACCTGCCCCAGATTTGGGGGTTTTCTGATCTTGAGTCAAATTCGGTCGACAGTAACCTGTACTGTGGCCAAAATTACTCGAATTTGCCTTGTACAGGCTTCGACAGTAATACAAACTAGAAATAAACTATATCTAAGCTATATTTGACAAGAAACTTCTAAAACTAGGGCATAAACTAAAAAACTTGAAATTTAAAAAAAAAATTGAACTAAGGATCTTGTGGGATCGACCTGGTATGGTCGCCAGTTCTGTAACAGGGATTTCTCCTTACTACAGTGGTAGGAATGGCTCTCTTCTATCTAAAGGATAGAAGGGTAGGTTCTTGTGTGTGGAAAATACCGAAATAAAATGGAATGGACATAAAGCAAAAAACAAGAGAGAGTATGGCCATGATCCCCTCTGTAAACACGGTTTGGGATTCGCCTTGGCTACATGCAAACAACTATTAGAAACAAAATACCTCCGAAAACATGTTATAAACAATCCTACAAACAAAAATAGGTTAGAAAAAAACTACAAAATACTAAATCAAATGCAAGAAACAACATTGGTATACCTTCTCTTTAATGGAATTGGGCCACCATGCCCTGGCTTGAAGAAGCACCTCTCTTGGATGGGGGAGCTATGGCTCAATGGAGATGGAGGAGAGGGAGTGTGGATGGCTTGAGAGACAAAGGGTCTCAAGGCATCCATAGGCAGCATAATAGTATGCAAGGGACAAGTGTTTTGAGAGTGACCCCCCACCCTCATTTTATAGCTTTTTTGGGGTTTTATGGTTTTAAGCCCTTGGTCCGGGCTTTAGCCCATTTTTGGGATTTTAGCCCCTTCCATCCTAACTTTAGCTCCTTTTAGGGTTTTAGGCTCCTTTGAGGGGTTTTAGCCCCTTTTTGGAGGCTTTATCCCCTACGAGAGTTATTTAGGATCCTTTTTGGGGTTTTAATCCCTTTTCTTCATCCTTAAGCCCTTTTTAGGATGTGGGGGTCTAATGGAGCATCGTGAATGGGTGTCCTTGGGTGGTGTAGGCCATGTATAGCTAAGTGAGGGATTTTTGGGTTAACATGTAGCATTGATAAATACAAGGCAAGGTTCGTAGGATGAGTCTTCTCATAGAAAGATACATTTTCACCCATGGAGAGGTACACTTCCATTAGGACCATACTTGCATTGGAAACAATTATGAAATGGAAAATACACCAGATGGATGCCAAGACAACTTTCTTGAATGGTGCAGTTGAGGAGGAAGTGTACATGGAGAAACCAATGGGATTAGAGACACACGACAGGAAGAACCATGTGTGCAAATTGAAGAAGGATTTATATGGATTGAAGCAAGCACCAAAAACATGGTACAACAGTATGTATGGCTTCCTGATGAGCCTATGATTTACCAATATTAAAGAGGATTCCAACTTATACTTCAAGGTTGAATACAAAAGAAAAATGATGCTCCTGCTATATGTTGATGACTTGTTTCTGACATGAGAAGAGGAACTCATTAAAAATGAAAGGAGGATACTTGCTACAAAGTTCAATATGAAAGACCTAGGTATGATGCACTACTTCTTAGGCATGGAGGTGTGGCAGAGTGAAGATGGGACCTTCCTTGGTCAAGAAAAGTGTGCAGTGGAGATTCTAAAGAGATTCTGAATATTAGACTACAAGGAAATAACCACACCTATGGAATCTAACTTGAAGCTTCTAATTCATGCTTCATCTGAGAAAATGGATGCCACAGTGTATCGTCAGATGATTGGATTATTGATGTACCTGACAATTATAGGACCATACATATGCTTTGCGATGAAAACCCTGAGCTAGTTCCTAACGAATGTGAGAAATGTTCACTTGATAAATGGAAAGAATGTACCATGCTACCTAAAAGGTATAGTGGATTAAGTGGTCAAATATGATTTGAATCAGAAAATTAACCTACATGGTTATGTTGATTCATATTAGGAAGGTAAAGCCACTGGAAGGAAGAGCACCTCATGTTGTTTCTTTAGTTTGGGATATGGCATGTGATGACCTCCTGTTTTTGTTTGTCTACCACCCTATTCCTAGTTCAAAGTTATATGGGACCAGGCATATTTGATTAGATTTTGTTATATATTATGTTCGAATATGTATTTTCGAGGACAATATCCCAAGATGCTTTAAACAAGTAAATTCTTGATATTTTTATTACTTTTTTTATCATTTTGATGGATTTCAATTCATAATTGAAAACTCTAACTTTTTATTAAATGTTGATCCTTTGTCAAAGTCTTGTTTCCCGCACAGTTACTTTTATGGTAGCTCGATCACGCTCCTATTCCAACACTCATTGAGCATGTATCGGTTGGTTCAAATATTTGGGGATTTGTTTGCATGAAATAATATGTGGGTTCTGCATTCAATTGTTTCTATATTGATCATGAGCTACCTATTGACAGTATGCATCCCTACTCAGTCCAAGAATTGTGGGCCCTAATCTTCAGCAATGCATGGATTCTAGGCTATTTGATCATTGGTTTGCAAAGGATCTAAATCCAATTTGATGTCTTGATCTATTTTCTACATTGGATCAATTGTTAGTTGTTTTCATTCTCCTGGATAAGCGTAGATATTTTGGGAGGGGTCGACCCTTTTCAGTGGTCGATTCATGATGTAATTCAAAGTTATAAATATGTATGTGAAACCTTAAAAGACAAGCAGATGATATATTGTAAAACTTTGATTCCAAGTTATTGATTTACTGTTGCGTTTTCTTCCTGAAAAAGTTCCAGTTTCAGATCTAGAAGTGTTGGAGGCCAGGCCCACCTTCAACTCTTGTTACCTATGTGTAGTTTTTCTTTCCTTTCATTACTATACACAAATTTATATCGTTTCTTACTAATATTGTATTTTCTATATATGAATGCCGGTAGCTTTACAAGGCTCAAGATTGAAAATAGATGTGTGTTTGTGTTGGAATGGTTTGTATCATCGAATGCATGGAGACAGACTGATTTGTGTTAATGAACATATATAAATAGGGTTTTTAGTTCATGGTTAATCTTAGCCTTATTTGCAGATTCGATTGAATGAATTGTAGGCTTGAAAAATAGCAAGAGTAGCTAAATGCGTTGAATCTAGATTCTTTCTTCTTTCATTTCCAGTAACTAGATTATGTCGTAGTATTAAGAATTGAATAATTAAGTCTCTCGATAGATTTTCCATAGTTTACCGAGTTTCCTTAGTTTACAGAGTTTACAGATATTTAAAGAGTTTAAATAATTTATGGAGGTTATAGAGTTTAAAGAGTTTTTGGAATTTATAGAACTTATAGAGTTTATAGGGTTTATAGATTAGCATTTTCAGAGCTTATAGGCTAGCATGTTCAGACTTGTTGTATAAGATATTTGAGGAAGTTGAATGAGATTAGAAAGGGAAAGATGCAGTTTGTTAATATTTGGTAGTGTGTACTTGCTAGTGTGTTTTGATTTATGTTGTCAATTTTCTCATTTATTCATAGCTATTGATTGATTTTGAAACTTAATGATGAATGTCAAACCTTGTGGGTTGTTCAAATTGAAGTGAAACATAGCTCTATCTAAATATTTTTAATTCACTTTTATGAGCATAGAGTACAAGTGGTATTGTTTCTTTTATCAGTCAATAAACAAATTCATTTTAGCCATTATTCTGTGAATGACAATATTGGTGTGAAATAGAGTTGGTAGTCTTCAAAGTAATAAATTTCTAATTCTTGAGTTATTTTGTTTGATACAAACTTCTTTTTGGATGATGAAATGGTTTTAGAAGTTATGTTGAAATGGTGTGAAACATTAAGATTGATCAAATAGAATTCCTTTCATAGGAAAGTTTGAGATTTGAAGATCTCTTTTGACAGTAGGATTTCCTTTATTGAAACATTTGATTGTTTAGTTTCTATTTTGGAAAATAGTGTACAGTTAGTATGGTTTGAAATTGCTTTAGGATTCATTCATTGAATTTGGTAAACTTTTGATTTGTAAACAGAACTCAGCAAGTTGATTCTTTTCCCTAGCTTAGATTTAATAGCTTTTGATCTTGGTTTCTCAAGAGAGTAGTTAGTTTCATGAAGTACATTCTTTTTCTTTATGTGTGAATAGATTGAAGTCACCCTAGGCATGAGCTTTAAACTATTTTACCCTGCACATATAGTGTAGAAACTCAAAGATTACGTGTCCCGGTCAATAATTAAATTGAAGGTAAATTAATTAATTAGTAATATTTTACCCAATAGCATGATCTCTTGGTTCAATAGGAAACAATCATGCGTAGCATTGAGTACATCCGAGGTAGAGTATGTTGCCGATTTCTCGACTAGTTGCGAGGCAGTGTGGTTTCGAAAGATACTGTTTGACTTGTTTGATCACCAGTTGGATGTGACTTGTAACTTCTGTGACAATCATAGTTGCATGAAGCTATCAAAAAACCTTGTGTTCCATGAAAAGTTGTTACACCATATCCAAGTGTAGTTAGCTAGACCATATCCGGGTTAATATATCCCGTATCCAGGTTAAGCTATCATGTATCCGAGTTAAGGAGGAAGATGTTCCATCTTCAGAACTTGAATGTATAAATTTATAATAATTAAATGGATGATTACAATGAATATTGGGCCTAGATTTTATAGGCCTTGTAGTGACTATTTACGAATGATCACATCCTAATTTACTATTTAAATAAAATAATTAAATATTCATAAAATTTCCTTCCTGTTAAGGAAAGGTCTTTCCTCAAAGCTGAGTTTTGATTATGTCGTGTTTTATCCCGGCTCTATGTCAAACCGATGATTTGAAACATGCAATTTTGATTACGACCATTACTTCATTTTGATTCTTTTGTCTTGGAATTTCCATTAAGTATGAACTTAGTGACGTTTTGTATACATTTTTCCACTTGTGTGATTGTTTCTTTTAACTATTTTTGTGTTGTCATTCCTAGAATATTTTGTCTCATTTCCCTTGAACATGATTTTTTGCTTATCATGCTCATAAGAACACCAGTCGTATCTTGTGTCTGATAGATATTATAGTTGGTTTCATTAACTTTCTTTATAGCCGTCCTTGTGATGATATATGTCCTTAGTGTGTTTTTTATTATGACATTATTGTCGATGCATTGATCATCTTTATTTTGATCAACACAAGATTGTCTCTTATCAGAATCTTGGTCAGGATCATCCTTCTCCTTGTCAATTATTTCATTGGAAGTTCCTTCATTACTAGGCTATGTTATATATTTATCTTGCATATTATCTTGATTGATGCCATTACTCTCATCGGGGATGACATACTGGCCTATTGTATCTTCCTCTTTTTCATCATCTTGGGTGGATTCTTCTATGTGATTTTCACCTCCATCTTCATTTCCTTTAAATGTTTTGTGAATAGATTTATTTATTTCATCTATGTGCTTAAGGATTTCCTCAAGGAGATTCATGAATTATTCACTATAAGATGCCATGGATATTGTACAAGGGACTTTTTTACTTCCAAGGTAAGAAGGTTATTATTATATTTAATAATAATAATAATAAATTTTAATATTATTATTATTTTTAACAATATTAAAATTATTATTATTGTTATTGTTATTATTAATGTTTTGAATTTTTAAAATATTATAATATTGTTAATTTTTTTTAAGGGAGATTTAGGGTTTTAACTCAGTGGTAGATGGTATGGAATTGGAGGATTATCATGAAAGGATAATGGTGTGAGTTCTAGGTGTGGAGATGGGGGTGGTTAGATTCAGCTGGGTGGGAAAGGAGGTTGTGTGGAGTAGCAAGGAGTGGGGTAGTTGCTTGAACGTGGTCGTGGGTATGGTGTGCAGGAAGGGGATCCGATAGAGATGGAGTGTGAGAGGAAGGCATGAGGGTGTGGTTGGGAGACATAGATGGAGTGGCAGGCATGATAGAGGACATGACATAGTCGCGTATGGGAGTGGAGGTGGAGTAGGAATGAGAGGCCATGGTGGAAGGTGGAGTGGATAGGGAGAAGGCTTGATAGAGGAGGGGCTAGTGTGAGCTTGGAGGAAGGGAAGAAGCTACAGGTGGGAGTGTGGGAAGTTGGACACTGAGGAGATTTGCAAAGGTAGTGTGGAATAATGTGTAAGAAAAGGGAGAGTAAAGGAGGAGGTGATGTGCAGATAGATGGAGGGGCATAGTGGAGTGGGGAGAACTGCTGGTCAGCACGTAGTGAGGTGGGAGTGGGGGTAGAGAAGGGATGAGCTACGAGAGATGGGATGTGGAAGGCCGTGACACGGTGGACAGGCAGGAAAAAAAGGGGAGATCATGGTGAGGAGTAGAAGGGAGAGAGATACATGGACCAAAGCATAGATGAAGGTGGAGTGTTGCAGTTTCTTTTGCATGGAGACGGCGGGGAGGTTTGTTACAGAGAGAAATTCCTATGGCTTGGGGTACCACAATAGACAACTTGACTCCTAAAATCAATCCTTTCCAATAAGCAATAGAAATTAAATTTCTAACACTAAAGGATCAGACCTCGTACCTTATTCCGGATTGTTGAAGTACATCCCCGTTAAGCTTTCCAACTTCATCTTGAATTGATAGATTACTTCCTCAACAACAAGAAAACAATACAAGCATACTATATATCATGGTTTTAGATCTATTCTAGCATATATAATCAACAATGTATAAGCATTTGAAAACATCCCATGGATAAAATATACATTCAAACACACATTATTGGACAGGAAAAGATATTTCTATTAATATAAAATCAGAGATTACAATGGATACAAACTCTGTCAGAACGTCTGTGAATCAGAGAAACTGAATCCCTCACTTGGGCCTCCACCACATCAATCCTCCATCTCTCGATAGCAATCTCACAAGCAAAAGGAAAAATTGGGAAGAACACAAAAGTGCTCCAAGGGACAAAGGGATGCAGACTCAAGCATAAGTTCTGGAAACAATGGACTATAGTTTCTTTGCTCTCAATTCTCTCATATGCCTTCAATGTACCATAGAGTTCCTTATATAGATTTTCAAAGGGGCAATGAAAGGTCAAATCTGAGTGATCTCAAGGCATAAGGAAGGCCAGGAGTCAAGTGAGTCAGATCCATGTCAAGGAAAACTCCAAAAGAATTTGGATTTTGTACACATCCCGATGTACACGGTTTTAGTGGTCAAACCCGTGTATATAAGCGATTAAGGCTTTAAAAGTCGTGTGTATCATTTTTCACATGTTTTTAGGGATGGTCAAGGAAACATCGAAGGACAAAAAATGGTCCAAGGGGTCTAAGGAGTCTGCAGAGGGACAGGGGAAAGGCCATACAAGTTTGATTCACCTGGAGTGGTAAGATCAACTATAATAGATGCCCCCTAATGTGTGAGGTCAGAGGGGTCATACGATGGCTGAAATACATTATAAGTCCATCCCAGAAGTGGAGTGATGACGGATCCCAAATGGAAGACCAAACACCCAATAAGCATAGTACAATGATAGAACTCTACACATAATTGCAAATACATATAGCAGTCCCAGATACGTAAGAGTACAATGGCCATGAATAGGCATGATACAAGATATCACATAAGTTGTCATTGCCACGTACAATATACATACATCAGAATCTCCATGATGAAGATATACAAAGGATCATGATCTCCATAATGGCTGAAGATATATAATGGATCAAGATCTCCATAACAGCTAGAAATGTCTGACATATACTAGAATCAAGTCATGAGAGCTGAAATCTCATAAACACTGGCATGATCAAGGAGGTAGCATATAAGAGATGCCACCAATTTGGAAAGTCTTCTACACAAACCGCTACGAGTACATGTCCTACTATGTGAATAGAGGTGTCGAGGTCGAACATAGTAGTCCATCGTCTGATTACTAGTCATTGATGTATACCGTTAACAGATGCGAGATCACCCATCTATAATGAAAATGGGAATCAAGGTACTAGAGTGCAAACTAACAAGTGTGAATAAATGTGTTGAGGTCGAACACTTGAGAGTATCCATAGATCAAGGGACATTGATGTATTCCCAAAAACTATCGATGGCGAGAGAACCTGCCACTGATGACTGCAAGTCTCAAGGCGCTCAAAAATGACTCTACATTCCAATCCCAGAATAAATGATCGGAAGTTGATGGGATGAAATTCGCTGGAAGGAGGGCATTAAGGAATCCCCCATAATCCAACACGAGGTACTCAGCAAAGTTGTATAATGTGGAAGGACTCGCTCATAAGGTGCATGAACCAGTAACTGTACCGAGAATGGCCGACATGCAAAGTCAAGATAAGTGAGGAATGGCCGACTCAGTTTTCAACTTCCTTCGAACAAGAGCATAACGGCATATGGTGACTAAATAAAGGCAGCATAGACTCCATATACAAACTAGGACATCTCTGTGACATAGGAAGCATCGACAGAGGCTCCATGGGGACTGGAAGCTTAACAAGTCAGTGGAGATAAACTCAGATAAATGAGTACAGCTCCTAAAGTCAAACTATAAACCCAATCAATGGATGTGATATACAGTGCTCTGTTCGAAGGTGACATGACTTGACAGCTGCCAAAGATAACATCTTTCCTTATCCGGATTTTTGGTTTTTTGATTTTTTTTGGACTTTTTCAAATATTTAAAAAGCTTGAAAAAGAATAAAACTGCTTTATAGTTATAGACTAGGAGGAGACGAGTGTCATAAGGGAAAACAAACTAGTTCCAAGCAGTGGAACATACCTATTCTCAATGCAAAGACACATGTGTAGGATATCGACACTTGGGGGAAAATCCCCTCCCGATAAAAAGGGAATCAAGTTGCAAAGGATATATCAAATGGTTCTGCGTGGCTAGACATGAGACAAGCTTGGGCTATATGGCTGAAGTGCAATGTTAGGGAAGCTGGAATAAAGTTCAATAAGGCAGTAAAAGCTCATGATAATGCAATTACAACTTGACATAAGGGAGTCCTGAGGGAAATTGGCCAGCAAAAATATCAAGAGGAGTATGAGGCTCTTGCGAAATGTCATGGCAATACTATACAATGGATTCCCACATGCTAAAGGAGAAAATGTCAGCATGGGCACCAAATGCAAACAACGTGCTAACTAGGGTACCCATGTAAGGTCAATATCTACCACTTATACCATGCCACTTCTAAGACAGCAAGAAGGTTCCATGACATAATAGAGTGGGTTTGTACCTAAGGTTATGATGGTCATAAGGTCATGCAAAATGCAAACAGTGATGAAACCTAACCTATATGCCAATTTAGACATGATACCTGAGATCGACACGAACGGGTCAATCCAATGGCTGAAACGGTACTCAAAAAGGTCTCCTACATCATGAATTAAGTAAAAAATGGTCCAAAATGGTTAGGAATAGTCCAAACTATAGAAAAGGGGGTAAAAATTTTCAAACATTTGAAAATTTTCAATAAATAGTAAAAAATTCAAAACATTATAAAACATTTGAAATTTTTACCCAATTGAGCTCAGATTTTCAACAGCGAATTCTAGGAGATCCAGCCGGTGGAATCCACTACCGTTTCTTCCAGGTACTTACCCATGCTCTTCTCTTCCATTTGAATGCATTTTTTATCAAATTCCATGGTTATTTGAGGTTTCTAGGCCAAACTAAAAAGGGTGCTATGGGCCACATGAAAATCGAGGGTTTTTCCACCTATAGGGTTGGATATATGTGGAAAATGACCCCACATTCGCGTACATGTGGTTGTTTGGAAAACAGTCACGTATGCGGCCGCGCATGAGGTTTTTCAAGTAATCTAATGGGCAAACTTGCAATTTTTTGTGAATGATGGTCCTAGAATGGAGAGATCATGAACATGGTGATGTAGAGGAGGCAGTAAGGGCTGATCTAATGGCTCAACAAGCACTGTGTGCATGTGGGATCTATAAGTTTTGGTGTCTTGGTGGCTTGAGGGCCAAACCAAGACTATTGCAGATGCTGGTGGATTACTAGGATCTAGAATATGAGTCCTTCCAGATAGGTGGGATGTCCCTCACTATAGAGGTGGCGAACATATACTTTATTACTAGACTTTCTTGACGAGGGGAAGTAGTGAACCTTCATTCTCATGGTGGGCCTAGAGGTGGCATGAATATCGACGAGTACATTGCGGTGTACTGCTATCCAAACATAGAGAAGGTGGGGAGCTAGGTCCCAACCAAATCTATACAGGTGCTGGGCCTAAAGTTTATACTATTGAAATTAGGCAGGATAGTAGGCTTGGCTTCACTCCAATAGGCCTCGTGGCCTCTGATGTTCTATGCAGTGGAGTGCATGAGACCCACAGTTTATGACTGGAGCACTACACTGCTGAGCAACATGAAACATCAGCTCAGTGAGTGTAAGGTGGGTAGAATGCAGAAATTCAGGTTCAGCAGCATATTGAGCACATTTTTCTTTGAGTGTGTTCCAGGATTGAGCCCCAGAGTTGACATTCCTCTTCACAGGGTTCGAGATCCATCCCAATGGCGTTGGGTAGATGTGATGCATAGAATGGGGGGAGGTAGGGTGGCCAACCCCTATCCAGCTAACTTCTTTTCATGGTGGCGACAATAGATAGTTGCCATCGATGACTACCCCTATGCAGGGATAGATTTCTGGGGGGGACCCAGACATGCTGCTACCACCAGGATTGACATATGGCGATATAGGTAACGAATCTCGACTCTCTCTTTTAATTTTTGAGTTATTTAATTTTTTGTGTTTTCTGATTATATGGAATAAAAGACATATTTTTGGGTGACAATACATAGTGAAATATACCATTTGCATGTAGATGCGGGACCATGGCGGCTTGAAGGCTTCCCTCATCATAGACGGAGGGGAAGAGGAGATGATATCACAGGTGTGGATGTGGAGCGAACACTCCAGAGCATTCATACCAATTTTGTGAGGTTGACACATAGGGTTCCCATGGTGCAAGTTGAGGACTTACATGAGGCTATGCAGCACCAGGTGGTGGGTGTACCACGAGCATGGGTGCGATTATTCTGATAGCTAGCTAGAGCCGTAGTGACCTTCCATGATCACAACCCTCCTCCTCCTCCATAGGCTTAGATACCTGGGAGTTATACATTTTGTACTACCGTGTATTATATTTAGGTGGCTCGAGAGCCCCAATTTTGTATCATGACACTATGTATTACCACATTTTGGATGTTATATAAATTTTTTTATGGTGATCGGTTTATTTATTTACATGTGTAAAAATTTGTTTTTTTGATGAATTTATTGTGTATGAAACAATGCCAATCTAACACATAGTTAGCATATGAGTCAGCAACTTGATTATTAATTCTTGGAATATGTATGTATGTTATATTGTCAAATTTTCGTTCTAATAATCTCACACATAAGAATATTCTTAATAACATCGGATCTCTAACAGGGTACAAACCGTTAAGCTATGAAACTACTAACTCTGAATCAAGACATAGCTCAAGAGAGAGAATGCCATGTGAAATGGCATCCCATAGAAGTTCAATAACGGCACTATATTCATCAACATTGTTTGAAGAAGGCCGTAGACACACACCTCCTGAAGATAGTACCTGACCCATAGGATTATAAATCACCCAAGCAGCAGAGGCTGATAGTTGAGTGTGACGGCTCGCACCATCCATGAATCCTATGTAGGTGGAAGATTCCATTGACATCTGCCAAAAGAAACAGAAACTAATCACAAACCCAATCACGATAAGAAAAAGACCTAACTATGAAAAAATGTACACTAATATACAATAACCAGCCTTGGCTGAAAATCATGCATAGTACTTCTTGAGATAGAGCCCATTTCTAGGCTCCGCTAAGGCCGTTCCCTCATAATCCACTAACTCATAAGCACCCTTCTCTAACACACATTTGACGGCATAAGGACCATGCCACATGTGGTTAAACTTTCTTTCCCCCAAGGGTTCTTTCGGTTGATCACACAAAAGGACCAAGTCTCCCTCACTAAACCTTCTTGGATGGACAGACTTATCATACTGGACCTTTATGCGATGCTTATTTACTTCTAGAGCCACCAAGGCATCTCGACGCTACTCATCAAGTTGCTCAAGGTGGACCAAACAGTCCTCCAATGGTGAAGTGTCTGGTAAGAGTTCTACAGCTAGCTTCAAACAAGGAATCTCACATTCAACTGACAATTAAGACTCCACTCCATGTACAAGTTGATATGGAGAAAAACCCGTGGAAGTCTTAACAATGGTTCTATATGCCCACAAAGCAGGATATAACATGATGTGCCAATTATTCTTGCTATGTGTGATGGTTTGTTGGAGAACGGGTTTGAGTGATTTATTCACTACTTCTACCTGTCCATTCGCTTGAGGGTAGTAAGAGGAGGAATGCTCTTGCTTTTACCCTAACTTTGATGCCAACTCTTCCATCATATGATTTTGAAAGTGCAAGCCATGGTCAGTGACAAGCTCTTTTGAAATTTTGAACCGAGTAATAATCTGGTTGAACATGAAGTGCACAGCTGTCGCACCATCGGATTTAACTGTAGGAATAGCCTCAGCCCATTTCATGAAGTAATCAACAACCACTATGATATGATGATTCCCCCTAGTTGAAGCTAGGTTGCAATCCATAAAATCAAGCCCCCACTTAGTGAAGGGACCGGTGGTGATGATGGGATGTAACGGGGCAGGTTTCAAGCACATGTTACATGCAAACACCTAGAAAGGGTGGCACCTCTTGACCACATCAACACAATCCTTAAAGATCAATGGCCAGAAATAACTCGCTCTTAAGATTTTTTGGGCTGTAGAAATCCCAGATAAATGGCCACCACATGCCCCTCCGTGGCAATCATCCAGAACTACCTCATCCTCTTCATGAGTTAAACAACATTATAAAATGGAATCTACCCCATGGTGGTACAAAATGTTATCCACTATGAGGTAGTTCTTAGACACGTGACGTAATCGTCGTCATTCATCCCATGAGAGGTGAGTAGGGACCTTCAATCTTTGTAAATATATTATGATATCCCCATACCATGGTTCTATAGTTGATATTAAGAAGATGTGTTCATCAACAAATGTATCTTCACAAACCAACTCATCGGCCTCGCTTGGGAAATCCAATATAAGCTCTACAAAAATTAATGATTTCTTCGATTTTACTGAAACAAATTTCAGATTGAATTCTTGTAGGATGACAATCCATTTATTATATTTTCCCCCAATCAACCTTCGAGTGAGGACAAATTGAAACATATTAACATGGGATACAACCAAGGTCTGGCGAAGGAGAATATAATGTCTCAACCATTGAACCACATGTACAGTAGCTAAAGCAAGATTCTCAACATGAGAATAACGAATCTTTGTGTCAATAAGGTTCTGGCTCAGATATTATATGACATGCTCTTGGTGCTCCTCATCCTCTTGAACCAAAACCATACCAATCGTCTCCATGGACAAAGCCACATAAAGTAAAAAATCACGGCTATAGTCTGGGGGACTAATCACCGGGGCCGATGCTAGGGCTCACTTGAGTGCATCAAAGGAATCCTGGGATCGCTCATCCCAACAAAAGGTGGTGTCCTTTTTCGAAAGATGCATGAAGCCTCTAGTCAAATTTAAAAAATTGACAACAAATCTCCGTAAGAAGTTTGCCATGCCTTGCAAACATTGAAAATGATGAATATTCTTCGTGGGAGACAACCGAAGTATAATGCCAGCATATTTTGAATACCAATATCAAGTGATAGGAATGACACATTCTCATACCAGAATGAGCAGCAAGGTCATCCAAAAATACTTTGATAATTGACTTGAGATCGTGGAAGATCAAGGTCATTTCCCACTGAAATGTAGCTCCGGTGTTTTTAAGGCTCAAAGGCATTTTTCGATATGCAAAAGTTCCCAAAGGACAAATAAATGTAATCTTGTGTTGGTCCTCAGGTTTAATTTGTATCTGATTATATCTGAAAAAGCTGTCCATGAAGGAGAAAACCTTGCTACCCACACACTCATCCAAAATCTGATCAATGAATGGTGTGGGGAAAATGTCCTTAGGATAGGCACGATTCAAATCATGGAAATCAGTACATATGCGGATCACTCCTTGCTTCTTATCCACCGTAATGCGGTTTGAAACCCACTCCGTCAAGGGAACGAGATAGATAAAACTGACTTTCAACAGTTTCTCTATATCTTCCTTAATCATTGGTGCTTTCCTATGATTCACTGCATGTAAGAATTGTTGAATAGGCTTAGCATTGGGATAAGTCTTAATCTCATGTTCTACAATACGAGGGTCGATTTCTGGCATTTCCTCATAAGACCAAGCAAAGATATCACGAAATTCTTTAAATAGCTCGGTGTATTCTTGAATCTCAGCATGGGAACATTCTATCCCAATATAGACATTCTCTATCCTGCCAAGATAGTGAGAGATATTGATAGGAATCATTAAAGATATGTTTGCCATGTTTCCATTAGCCATCAGACCAGGAGAGCTTAATGGAACCATAGGAATACCAACTCTCTCACCAAGAACCACCCTAAAGTCCTGATGCTCTAAGTGGTAAAGCTCAGAAAGAAAGTAAGATTTATGATGGAGTTCCTCCCATGGTAGCTCAACTCCCGACATAGCCTCAATAATCGCTTCGTCTGAAGGGAAAATAGTATCAAGGCAGTCGTGTGCATGAGAAGACTACACTGTCCATGCTGGCAGCACATAAGGGTCCTTCTCCTCTGTCCATGAAGAGGAAGGACTGGGCTCTACAACACACTCAATATTAGCTTGATAAGCTATCATAGTTGCAGGCAATGCCATGTCCATCACGATGGGCTCACTCAGAGTACTTGGTGTAGGAAGAATCCAAGGATCTTCCATATGACTCGTGCGAAAAGACACCAATCTCATAGATGTCGAAGCCTCACCAAAACTAGACCCTATCATAAGGATCGGTGCAGGACAACTAAAGATTCCCATGAGGGATGGATACATGCCTACACCCACACTCCCAGTTTCCAGCTGAGAGTGTTCAACGATCGGGATTGAAGCTCCCAAAGATGCGGTAACAAACAGATTGTTGAATTTCATTTGATCAATCATGACTATCTTCCTGTTAAATGGAAAGCATAAAACATGAAATAGGGAATAAGCAATGGCTTGCATACTGTACATCCAATTTGTACCCAGCAAGAGATTGTAGTCAAGGGGTGCATCAACCACCTCGACCTCTATCGCAACGGTCTTCCCTCCCATCGAATGCAATTAACATGGTCACTGATTTAGATAGCTCAGGGGAAACTAAACCCTTCCAACACGATAAAGACATCACAGAAGCGACAACGCCTTCTTTAATCACAGTGTGCTTGACGGTCATGTTAAGACATTCTACATGAATCAAAAGAGACACATAGTAAGGAAAGCGAGGCTGAAGTCCTGCAGTTTCAAATTTAATCATGGAGGAAGAATCATCATCATTCACACCAAGGGCAGAAAGCAAAGCCTTCCTTTGCGAAGGACAACTCTGAAGCACTTCCAATGCAGACATCGCACAAGGAGTGTGT
The DNA here is from genome assembly GCA_001517045.1 of Pseudotsuga menziesii. Classification (NCBI taxonomy): domain Eukaryota; kingdom Viridiplantae; phylum Streptophyta; class Pinopsida; order Pinales; family Pinaceae; genus Pseudotsuga; species Pseudotsuga menziesii. Next base: position 236,805 of record LPNX010134302.1, read on the forward strand.
CCCAAATCCTCGACAACCGAATAGTTCTGGGTGGCTCAGGAATTAGGATTGTGCCTCGAACACTTAAGGACTCCCTTAGGAATGCAAGGTTCATCTTCAGGTTTATCCACAGGTTTCTCAATATGTAAAGGAGACCCTGGTGGATCAGGTTCCTTTCCTGGGCTGGGTTGTGATGAACCATAGTCCTTCGCATGGGTCACAACTTTTGCAGCATGTACCATGTTAATGCAACCACGACCACTACCCTTCGGCAGATCTTGATCACCACCAGACTGATCATGGGTCCTCGAGTTCATATTTTGATTGTGAGGTAAAGGGTTAATTAGCACAGCTGGGCCCTGTGCCAAGAATCTTGAGGCTTCATCGATACGAGGGCACAAGTAAGTGAGGTGATCGTCCTTACACAATTTGCAAGGGAATTTAACCTTATTTTTAGCTTTCTTGTCCCCCCATCATTACGGGCGTTCTTGTCATTATTAGCATTCTCATTCCTATTCCCACCCTTACAATTATTCTTACCCTTCTTGTTATTCCATCTGGGCTGTTGGTTACCCTTCTGGTCTGACGATTGCATCAAAAGTACACTCGTCATTTGGGCAGGTTGAGACAAAGTTGTGGCTTGTCCCAAAGCATATTGGTTGATTGACAATTGTCTAACGTGTTTTGCAACTAAATCTGCAGGCTTAGCACTTGCAAAACCAACAATGCCATCGATATGTGGTCCAGGTTTAACTTTGGGGTCAAAACTAGAACATGGGGCATTGGGAATGATCTCATATAACAAACCGGACTGAGCATAAATCAAGTCCAGTTCATGTGCCCTAAAAATTGCTTGTTCCTCATTCTACACTTCGGATGTAGAAAATTCCTTCGCTATATACGGCAATAACGACTTAAGGAACCATTCGAGGAGGATTTCCAGCGGTATAAAGGCTTTAATTAACCTCTTCCATCTACGCCACTCTTGGATATGATCCAAGATATGTGTGGCTTTATCCTGCTGAAATGTCAACAAGAGTTCAGTACCAACGTCATAACGCATTGGTAGCTAGAAGTGGTTAAGAAAAGTCATTTCTAGGTCGTCAAACAAAGCGAATGCCCCCCTAGGTAGCTCTATATACCATTTCATTGCAGGCCTTGTAAGGGTGCGTTGAAACAACCTTAAACAGATGGAGTCCTAGTGTAATGAATTTGAAGAGCACCATAGGTGAAAGGTAGTAACATGTTCACTCAGATCCTCTCCCAGTTTGCCCTAGAACTTGGGTATGTCTGAGGGAATCTTAGTAGGGACAGTCGGCCATGTCGGGTCATGAGCTATAGGATCATTTGTTAATCTTGACAATTCAGGAAGATTTAGTGTTGCAAGGAAAGGGAGTCTAGGATGATGAGGTGAATGGACCGCTCCCTAATAGTTCTGATTCACATAGGTCTGATTACCACCATGGCCGTGGCCATAGTTCCCTCCTCCCATTTGACCCATATAGGGTGGCATGGAAGCACCATAGTGTGGTGGACCTTGACTATTAGGAGCTACAAATCTGTAATTTGGAGAGTAAGCAGGTTGTTGATACCTACCCCCATAAGGTGAAGAACCCTGTCCATACTGCGTCCCATAATAAGGTCCATGAGTCATTGCATGAGATGCCCCATGAGACACTCCGTAAGTAGGAACATACACTCCAGAAGTAGGAACATACATTCTAGAAGTAGGAATATGACCTCTAGAAGTAGGAATATGACCTCTAGAAGTATGAACATAACCTCCTGAAATAATGGGCGGTGCATGAAGCTGAGACACAACCAGTTGAGTAACCATAGTACGGACATAACTCATAGCAATGTTTCGGCCCGAAGGACCATGTGAATGAGGTGGAGGGTGGACATTTGAAGAACTAGGGACAGAGGACAAAGGGATTTGTGTAATTAAATATGTACTATTCCCTATAGTCACTCGTCTCGAATCTGGTATCCTAATAGGATCACTAACCCTAGACCTAGGAGGAATATGTGATGTAGCTTCCATCACCGGGATGGAAGGTTCAATGTGACTAGTGCTCCCAAACCTCTTCACATGGTAAGGAATGAGAGTGCCCCTAGGCATAGTGTTAGGCTCAAACTCAGATTTGACATGAAATGCCAAATCATGTGTGGGAAAACCAGACATACCATAACTACCATAACTAGTGCTTGCGGGTTCAAAATGAGTCTCAGCATCCTCCAGCATTCCATACCGGTAATGCGTCAATGGGGAATCAACCCTAGAGTGAGTAGGTCTATCATGAAAGTTTCCTATCTCAGAAATCACAGGACCAAACTCAGCCAAGTCGGGTGAAGGATCGTAGGTAGGAGTAAACTCCCCATCTTCCACTTGAATGGGAGAAGGTGGTTTAGGAATACCTTCTATATGGTCTCCCATGGTGTGTGAATCAATGTGTGAATTAGTCCACCTAGACTATCTATTTCTGTCTCCCAAAGGAGGAGGAGATGCAGAAGGCGGAAGTCCTACTAAATGATGAGAACGACAAGGAGTCACACCCGAATCCACAATGACTCAAAAAATAGAAAAGACTCTCTATCTACGCAAACCCTAGGCAAGCTATTGTGCATAGAGCAATAACCAATAAAATCTAAAGCCAAATGCAAGCAATCAAGGGTAGGATAAGTGAGCTCCTAAATGAATCAGGCATGTCTCACCTAGGAGAGGCCTAAGACACCCATACACAACAAGCGGAGGTACGTAACCAATTATTGTGGCCCTTAGCTTCAACGTGTAAAGCAACTATGTTGTCCAACCCCAACCTAGCCAGGACACCAGCAGAATAACCCCTACAAAATACCCCCTCGATATCCTAGGTAAGGCCACTAAGGTCACCTCAATATAATCAATGCTTAGGTGGACATTCGTAGGTGGGATTGACCGTATGGATAGGGTAGCAAAGCCCGAAACTCTTGAAAGAGCCCCCAGATACAAATACAATCCTGGAAATATCTCTGGTGCTACTCAGTTATGACTAAGGGTCATCCCAATCAATAACCGCTCACATTGCCTCGTGCTTAACTCCCTTTTTAGAGGAGGGTCTTGAGAAACACTGGTTATACCAAGTATTTCACACACTCACCTGAACAGACACATACATGTTGTTGTTTAGTGGTCTTGGAGAATTTACTCACAATGAACTATTCCAAGACCCTAAAACCTAATCTTGTTGGTGAACCCTATCAAATAAAATAGTGTAGTTCATTTTAATTAAGCGTTGATTTTAATTGGATTTATTACTCAAAAGAGGGATATGGTCGTGCAACTAATGGCATTATGACACAACATGAAGTAAAATGCACACCTAACAATCAATGCAAATGCATTGTGTCCATGAAAACAGGGTATGCTACTACGTGAAATGCACAATTTTCTTCAAATGATAAATGCAAGCTTTTCTAGATGAAATCCTAACTAATACTCCAAAGAAAATCTAGTGCAAGTACTATGCAAAATGCAAAATGCAATGCATGATGATAAGCAAATATTTTTGGATTTTTTGAAATAAAATGAGATACAAAAAGAAAAAGAATGATTCTACAACCCCCAGACTCTGCCAGCACACTCAAGCAACACTCAAGCAAAGCACTAAGGTAAAAGAAGTCTAATGCACTAATCCCAAAACAAAAAATCGAAAATGCAATGACAAGAACATTCTTAAAAAAAAGAAATTTACCCTAAAAAAAACGTCCCTGATAAAAAACAGAGGTATAAACATACTCAGGCAGTATCAAAGGAGACTCAGCAATCATCAAAATTCACCCAACAACCATTTAACTTCCTCTAAAAGGAAAAACTAATCGCATACGTGACTGTTCGCAGTAAACCCGCGTGTAGACGTAGAAATAGCAGAGAAAACCACATGTATATGCGACTGTGAGTTCAAAACTCGCGTACAAGAAGAGATGTGCATAAAAATCAAGGAAAATAGACAAGCTTAGACAAAATTCACACCAATCAGACACCACCAGGAAAACATGCCCCCAGACCCAACATAGAAACAAGAGAGAAAGAGAAATTCAAAGTCATTGAATGCCGATAGAAAACTCCCAAAGGACAACTACTAGGAACTCCCCAGCGGAGTCGCCAATTCTATTACAGAGAGAAATTCCTATGGCTTGGGGTACCACAACAGACAACATGACTCCAGAAATCAATCATTTCCAATATGCAATAGAAATTAAATGTCTAATACTAAAGGATCAGATCTCGTACCTTATTCCAGATAGTTGAATTAGATCCCCGTTGAGCTTTCCAACTTCAGCTTGAATTGATAGATTACTTCCTCAACAACAAGTAAACAATACAAGCATACTATATATCATGGTGTTAGATATATTCTAGCATATATAATCAACAATGTATAATCATTTGAAAACATCCCATGGATAAAATATACATTCAAACACACATTATTGGACAGGAAAAGATATTTCTATTAATATAAAATTAGAGATTACAATGGATACAACCTCTGTCAGCACATCTGTGAATAAAAGAAACTAAATCCCCCACTTGGGCCTCCACCACCTCAATCCTCCATCTCTCGATAGCAAGCTCACAAGCAAAAGGCAAGCTTGGGAAGAACACAAAAGTGCTCCAAGGAACAAAGGGATGTAGACTCAAGCATAAGTTTCAGTAACAATGGACTATAGTTTCTTTGCTCTCAATTCTATCATATCCCTTCAATGTACCATAGAGTTCCTTATATGGATTTTCAAAGGGGTAATGAAAGGTCGAATTTGAGCGATCTCAAGGCATAGGGAAGGCCAAGAGTCAAGTGAGTGGGATCCATGTCAAGGAAAACTCCAAAAGGATTTCGATTTTGTACACATCCCAATGTACGCAGTTTTAGTGGTCAAACCCGCGTATATACCCCATTAAGGGTTTAAAAGTCACGTGTATCATTTTTCACATGTTTTTAGGGATGGTCAAGGAAACATCAAACAACAAAAAATGGTCCAAGAGGTCTAAGGAGTCTATAGAGGGATAGGGGAAAGGTCGTACAAGTGTGATTCACCTGGAGTGGTAAAATCGGCTATAACAAGGTTGGACTGTGTAAGGGTGAGGATTTGTGTACATGGAACGTGTGGAGATGGGAGGAAGAATCAATGAGTCAATGAAGTGAGGAACTGGGAGCATGGAAAAGAGGAATGGTGGGGAGTTGTAGATGAGGAGAGAGGAGAATGAGCGCATGAATAGTGGAAGGGTGGAAGATGGTGAGCAGTGTAGAAGAATTCAGAGATTAATGGAAGTGGGGATGAGTATGGAGATGAAAAGATCACGGATGGAGTGGATGTGAATGGAGAGGAAAAATGAGAGACATACCTAGGGGATGAATTCAATATCTAGTGAGTGTATAGGGTTGAGGAGCTGATCCGGCTCTGATACCAATGTTACACTGTATCCGAGCGTAATCAGCTAGACTGTATCCGGGTTAAGGAGGAATATGTTCAATATTTAGGATTTTAATGTATAAATATATAATAATTAAATGGATGATTACAATGAATGTTGGGCCTATATTTTATAGGCCTCATAGTGACTATTTACGAATGGTCACATCTATTCAAATATCATAATTTACTATTTAAATAAAATAATTAAATATTGATAATAGAAGTCGAAGCACATCGAGATCAAGTTCCACTATATCGGGGATATGGTGCAGAGAGGAGCAGTGAAGCTCCAGTACGTGGCAATGAATGAGCATATAGTCGATGTGTTGAAAAATCCTCTAGAGAGAGTGAAGTTCGAGTACTTTAGAGAAAGACTTGGTGTGATATAGAACAAGACCCCTCACAAGAGCGAGTGATGTGTTCTACCATATCTAGAGAAATAGGTTATCTGAGTGTAAGATCCCAACAAATATCGTAGGTTGCTCAGACGTAAAAAGTCATGTATGTTTTCCTTGGATGTAATAAGTCCCAATGAAGATCGCTGGTTATCCTTGGATGTAATCAATCCAGATATGTTTATATGCTAGAAATAGTAGATGCATAATATATCACATGATAAATTAGACAAGTTTTTCGAGCGAGAAAAATCTTGGAGAAGAAGGATGCTTCACCAGGATTATTCATGTAGGTTGTCCTTGGATGTAATCAGTCCTGATGAAGCTCGTAGGTTATCCTTAGATGTAATCAGTCTTGAGAATGTTTATTCGAGTGTAAATATGAGCCCTGGTGTGGTACACAGGTTATTCAAATGTAATAAGTCTTGTGGGTTTTATGAGTGTAAAAAGAGACTTGGTGTGGTACGCAGGTTACTCAGATGTAATACGCCCTGAAGGTTATTTGAACAGAAAATATCCTACACGCAGGTTGTTTAGATGTAATAAGTCCTTGAGGTTGACCTAGAATATAAAATTCCTGATGTAGCAGGTTGTTTGGTCATAATCAGTTCTTACATATATATCTATATATGTGTGTGTTCCCATGTTGAGATGATAAGGTCATGAAGCACGTGATGTGCACCTAGGAGGTTCTCCTTTACTGTTAAAATGTAAGTTAACTGTGGATGCTTTGTGTGCTTTGTTTTTTTTTTTGCAGGACAAAAGAGATGATCTGGGTACGATGAGATAAATGTAGAAGATGAAACTTATTGTTGTGGCAATGTAAATAAGGTCATGAACATTCCCTACATGATGGATTTCTCGATATGTGATGAATAGTTGGATGAGGACTAGGCCTACACCCAACATGAAAAATGGTTGGCTCTGTAAAAAAATTTGATGATATATAGCATCATTTGATGATTGATAAGAAGATGATGATGAAAAAAACTATGATGATGACTCTAGCACTACGCGATGAATACTTGATGACATGGGTTGATGACTATGGAAGAGAGAGAATGCCTTCCTATTTAAGAGGGAGTTTTGATGTATTTGTAACTTTGTAAGATATTTTGATGTATATTATCATTGTATGTTGTTGTACCCCCGTTGGAGATGTGTTTGCCTCCTTGTGGGATGTCTTTATTGTGTCTATACCTTGAGGTACAACCTTCATTGTAATTTAGGGAAATAGTGTTACACATAAATCTTGTCACCATCATGTGTTGAGGCCTAAAATATCAGAAGTTTCCCTTAATTTCCAAATTATGAAGTCGAACATTGGCTCGGACTCCTATTCTCCATATTTGAGTCTAGCACTACCTTTTCCATTAATTCATAAGGTGTTACCCTCGTCATTAACATCCATTGTCTCTTGATAATAAGCGGTGCCACCTCCTATGCCCGTTGATCAAAGAACGGTTCCACCCTAGTGATGCTCTGTCTACATGGAAGAAAAGACATGCTCAAGTTTAAAGGAGAAAAATAGAAGATTCATGAAGCTTCTCGAAGGAAGACTTCGTGGCACCCTCATCCCTAATCTTGTGGACCACCTAGACTCGAGATTGCCCCTAGTAGGATATCCCATCCACCTCATCCATTTTTTTCTCAACCATCCCTATCCTCCCAAGGCCTATAAATCTTGTCTCATACCCCACAGTTGAGGGGGATAAAGGTTATGTTGTTGCACTGAGGTTCTGGACAAATCTAGGGTGAGCATAGAAGGAGCAAGTTCGAGCTTTTGAGGACAAGGCATGGCATGTGAAGGAGCATCAAAACACTAAGGAAATGGTTGTAATATTTCTTCTTCATTTTTAATGCAATGATGGTTCCTTTCCTGTAAAATGTGTTATGTTGCAATCATTCATTTTACTTTGTCATTCCTTAGTCACTATATAGAACTGTAGACTATGCTCTGGTACCTTTGCTCTTGCTTGTTTGTTTGATGTGTTTGTGTAGACACATATGTGGATATTCATCACCATAGGAGACAACTACATCACACTACAGAATAACCAAAGGACTCATTCCAGATATCTACAAGCTCTATGGGAAGTCTTCCATCTCTGTTATCACTCATTTGTTATAGATGTGAACCATTCAGGCCTAGAGAAACAACTCTTGTCAGCAAGAGGTGTGATATTTTTAGCAACAAATTTGGTGACCCTACTGGGGAAGAGCATTCATCACATCTGATATTCCTTGGTTTTCGAACGCTTGCCTGAAATCCAAAATCCAACTTTTTTAGTGATCAAATCTACTAGATTTTTTAGTGAGATCTTGGTTTGGTATAACCAGATCTGCTCAGATATGAGACACATCTACCTTTTGTACTTAATTTTCTTGTTAATTTCATGATTTGATGTCATTGTTTCAACACTTAACTTCCTTTGTTTCACCATTTTTCTTCTTTTCACATCAACAGGAGTCACCACGCATTCAAAGAGGACATTAAGCAGTGCCACCGTGCTTGCCCAGTAGACATTAAGCGGTGCCTCTGCTCTGTCATAATGGACAAAAGGCAGTTCCAAGGAGGTAATGCGCTATCACCAACCTTCTGTAATAAGTGCCAGGTAGGGTTTTCACACCCCTATGATTTCAAATCTTAGTTAAGTTTTTTTTCTATCCTTTGTGTCTCTTGGGATTCATTTTCGAGATCTGGACTATTGAATTCAAAGTCTGAAAGTTGTAAATGCTTTCTTTGCTTTGGTTCAAAGAGCTAGTGTAGTTGGGAAAAGGCCCTAGCTATGTGCTGAAAAACCTACCTTCTGTCTATAGGACAGAAGGATAGAGCTTCTCTGGGTGAAAGAAAAACCTGCAAATAAATGTTAGAGCTAAGCTATGAAAACCCTGCAAAAAATGGTTAGAAAATAAGAGATGGCCATAGGAAATCAAAGGAGAACCTGCAACAAACCATTAGCAAACAAACTTGCAAATAAAATAATCTAAAAATATAAGCTATCAATGGAAACAAATGGTTATACCTTCTTTGTGAAAATGGGCCAACATTCCCTAGCTTTGGGAGCACCTCTCTCTATGGGATGGAGACTTGGCTTGTAGAGCAATGGGGGAGGGAGAGGGTGAATGACTAGAGAGGAAAAGTGTCTCAAGGCACTCAGATGGGAAGCATAACGATAGGGAGAGAAGCAGTGTTTTGAGAGAGACCCCCACCCCTCTATTTATAGTTTTTTTCTTGAGATTTTAGGGTTTTAAGCCCCTGGTTAGGGATTTAGCCCCTTTTTTGGGATTTAAGCCCCTTTCTCCCAATTCTTAGCTCTTTTTGGGGTTTTAAGCTCCTTTGAGGGGTTTTACTGCCTATGAGAACTATTTTGGCTCCTTTTAGGGATTTTTAAGGCCTTTTCATGTTTTTGAGCCTTTGCAAGGACATGGGGGTCAAATGAGGTTAGTGTAATGGATGTATTTAGGTGGTGTAGGTCATGTAGAGATTACTGAGGGATGTTTTGGGTTAACATATTGCCCCCTGATGTGTGAGGGTGGGAGCTCATCATATGGCTGATGGACATCATAGGATTTTTTGGGGAGAGGTGGTGCTTCCTAGGCTGGGGCATGGTGGCCTTTGGTTTTTGTATTAATATGGTTCCCATCAATGGGTGAGATACAAATAATGTGTGAAATGTATATGGATGAGGTGAGAATCCTCATGTTCATAATGATGCCAAAAGAATAATGTGATCTAAGCTCTATAATACAAGAGCCAATCATGTACGATTGTTGTTACAATAGTGGTTGCCTCAATGAGAGGCTGAATACAATATTGATATGAAGAACTGCTACATTGGACCCATGGCATTTTCATGGAATGCTATATCTTCATGACTAATGGCCTGCTATATCTGGAATGATACATAGCTATAGGTACTGAATGACAGAGAGTCAAAGTATATGTGGTACAAATATGTTGCATCAATCATAAATCTATATAGAAGCACTACTGGGGATCCTGAACAATGTCTCCAATGCAACTCGAAAATAACAAGGGACATGAACCTGTTAGTGCCCCTTAATAGAATCATAAATGTGTTAGAGTCAGGTGACATCTGGGCTCTTTGACCAAATACTGCATGGACCAATACCCTGTACGAATCTTACAGTACGATGATGTAGCTAGAGTTGAGCACATGAGACACAACCATCCCGAGAGGCACTAAGGACTCCTCTCAAGTGGTCCAAGGAACTCATTAATGAGGTTAATGAAACGAAGATACAGGGACCTTTGGTTCTATCCTCTGGAATATGTGTGTTGTCGTCGACAGAGGGAGACCTGCAACTAGACAAGGAAATGGTGTTTCCTTGACTAGAATCCCGAGGGAGATAACCAAAAGATGTGAGACAACTTGAGGAATGACCCACTGAATCGGGGGGGGCGAGGTGAAACAAGGGCAGGGAATCATGAGGGACTCAAAATTCCTTTGTTTAGAGTATGATGGTAGGTTGGACTAGGCAGCAAATGAAACTGACTCATGGGAAAGGGATCATACTATTGTAATACCGGGAATGTAACAGTAGATGGAAAATACTTGGGGGAGGAAGACACTTTTGGTATTGAAGGAATCCAAGGAAGACAAATGGAAAATTACTCTGAACAAAGGCGACCCAAAGTTGGAATGCTACCAAATTGTTATATATGGGGTAGTGTCTAAAGACACCATTGTCGTACGATCTCATGGAATTTTAGCGAGCCCAAAAAAGTAAATGCTCGATGGTGCTTTAAATTTTAGAGAGTCTAAAATCATGAAGAAGACTCCAGTGAGCTATATTTTTCATTGATAGTTTCTTTTGCCCGAAAAAGGTTAAAAGTGTAAATAGGAGAGCTCTCCCATCCTTTGTAGGATGGGAGACTTCTTTACCATTGGTAGTCCAATCAGGTCGGAAAAGGTTAAACATGTACTGATTGGACAGTCATTCAGATACTTTTATGAGCATGAACGAAACTAAGTTTTCTCAGCAATATTTTCTTGATGAGAAGGCTGCAAAAGAGCTTAACGACAACCCATGGTAATATTTTTCATAAAGTCCATCCCCTCTTCCCAAGAAAGCATAAAAGGATGCGGAGGGGAACGGTCTTGGTTTGAATGTGCCAAGGTGGTCCTTCTCAGATGGTAGTCTACATAGTCATCAAAAGGAGATAAACAAGAGGATGTAGATCCCCTTTCTTTTACTTGAACGAGTGAGAAAGGAAGCAGCTATGCTCAACAATCTTTTCATTCTTTTAGGAGTCAAAAACAATCTTAACAGAAACTCCAATATGGTCAACCGATCAAGGAGGCATTGAAGGTTCCCCCATGTTGGGACAATGGACAGTGGTCCAAAGTTCATTCATGCAGTATGGATGGAGCAGGTGGATCTTGAACATACCAATACATGCACAAGATAGATCACAACAAAGGCACACGATTCAGTGGGGCAAAGGCATGAAAACTGAGGTGTCTCTTAAATAGAGGTTGGGAGAGTCTTGTGTGAGTTGTGGTGGATAGATTGGACTACATGTGGTGTAAGTGCAAGTCCGAAGATCATTATATGCCAAATGTATGTGAAAGAAATGGTCCACTCTCTGAAAAGTGGTTAGGGGACCTGCGTGAGTTGCAGTGGACAGATTAGATAGTTATATGTTGAAACAATAAAATGAGAGGGTGATATGATATTGCATGATGGATGCATGCAAACTGATGTACCTTCTGGGAGATGGTCCAAAACCTCGCGTGAGTTGCGGTAGATGGGTATGATGCATGATGCAATTGTTTGTATGCTTTCTTTTATGATATGATGAATATGTCAATTTAGAATGTCGTTAGCCATCCGATCTGCTACACTATTGAGGTTCCTGGGAACATGTGTGAATGTCATGGATTCAAATGTTCTAACCATCTATTTAATGCACAGGAATTTTCTAGAGAGACAGGGATTGCGTACCTGATAACAATTGTTCAGCTGAGAGACAATTAGCTGGGTGTCTAAGAAGACGTCCAGATGGTGGATACCCAACTGGAGGGTGGCAACCAAGAGGCCATTAACACCATCATATTCTTCCTAGTTGTTGGTTACAATTCCCATGCATATTCCGTCAATATGAATCAATTCATGCGATGGGGAGTAGATGACCCATGTAGCTGAGGCAAGGTTTGGAGACCATCTGCTAGCTCCGTCAACAAATAGAATGTATCAACACAAGGTAGGATCCATCTTCTGGTGTAGTCAAGGAAACAATACATAAGACTCACTTCAAAAAAGGTGAAAAAAAAGGATAAGACTATGCCACAAGTGACTCATTGGTGATTTTTAAGATTAAAATCTCTTGAGGTAGAGCCTAATATGGGGGCTCTCCAAGAGTTTTCCATCAGAATCAAAAAGAATATATTCCCCTTTTCCGAGGAAATGGTGGATGAAATATGGGCCATACCACATTGACTCGAAATTTCCTTTGCCTAACTTATCATTGGCCTGATTGTAAACCAGAACCAGATCACCTTCGTTGAAGGTGCATGGGTGGACATGGGCGTCATAATAATATTTTGACCGTGTTTTTGCTGCTTCGATGGATTGAAGGGTAGCCCGATAGTCCTCTTCGGTTTGTTCAAGTTGGAGGAGTCGTTATTCAAGAGGTGAAGTATCGGGAAAAAGTTCCATGGCAAGGCAGAGTGATGAGATCTGACACTCTATAGGGAGTACTAATTCCACTCTGTGTACCAAATAGAAAGGGGTAAAATCGGTGGTAGTTTTTGCAGATGTGCGATAATCTTACAGGGAAAAGAACAGCATGTGGTGGCAGTTGGTTTTATGGTTTCCTACCATCCTTTGGAGCATTTTTTTGATGGCCTTGTTTACTGCTTCGACTTGGCCATTACCCTAGGGGTAGTAGGAAGATGAGTACTAATGTTCAAATTTCAACATGGTTGAAAGCTCAATCCAAACTACGTCTTCAAAATGTTTACCATGGTCTAAGACTAACTGTTTGGGAACACCAAATCATGAGATGACATGGTTAAATAAGAATTGTGCAGCATTTCACTTTTGCAATCGAACGTAGGCATGGCCTCAGCCCACTTAGTGAATTAGTCGATAACCATGATGATATATTTATGACCATTGGTCGACGTAGGGTTGATTGTCATGAATTCGATTGCTAATTTGCAGAAGGGACCAACTGTGACTACGGGCTGTAATGGTGCAAGGGGGTTCTTTCCTTTGGGGAAAAGAGCTGACAATTGTGACAGTGTTTGACTGCCTCTATGCAATGAGTGAAGAGGGAGGGCCAAAAGTAGCCAGCACATAGAATCTTATGGGTGGTTTCCAAACCCAAAAGGTGGCCACCATAGGCTCCACTAGGACAGTCGTTAAGGACTATTTTGGCCTCATCACAGGTGAGGAAATGACATAAGATGGTATCAATGCCCTGACGATATAAAATATCTCCAATACGAATATGGAGAGAGGCTTGATGTCGGATGCGTCTCCTATCTTCGTGGTTTAAGTGAGATGTGAACTTTTGAGTGCATAAATACAAAAGGATGCCCCCATACCATGGGTCTTCTATGGATATGAAGAATAGGAAGTCATTGGGAAGGTCATCCCTAGGTGGTGGTGATGTAGTTAATGGACGGAGATCTGTCATGAGCGTGGAAAGCACTAGTACCTTAGTGCTTTTTGGGGAGACAAACTCTAAGTCAAACTCTTGGAGAATGACTACCCACTTGAACGAGCGGCCTTGGAAGAGGCGGTGGCTTAAGAGGTGTCGCATTGGATTTGAATCGGCCACCACTCGGATATGGTTTGAAATAATGTAGTGGCATAATTTTTGAGCCAAGAAAACAACGGCAAGGGCTAGTTTCTCCTGGCGTGAATATTGCAGTGGGGGACCTATCAACTTCTGGATAATGTTATAACTTATGTGTTGTTGAAGAGAATCATTTTCTTGGACCAAGACTCCAGCAATGGCCATTTCTGAGGACAACACATAAAGAATGAATTCTCGGGTGAAGTCAGGTGCCAAGAGTAATGGTGAAGAAGCCAGGGATTATTTGAGTGTGTCAAATGATTCTTGCACTTGTTGATCCCAAATAAAGGGAATGTTGGTACAGAGCAGGCATATGAATCCATGGGATTTCATCACATAATCTGATACAAAGTGGTGAAGGAATTTAGCCTTTCCCTAGAGGCTCTGTAGTTAGCGCAGAAGCTCTGTAGTTGGTGCAGAGTTTGTGGTGAAGGGAGATCAAGAATGGATTGAACTTTGAGAGGGTCAACCATTATTCCTTTGTGGGATATGATAAACCTGAGCAGATGGCCTGCTGGGACACAAAAGACACATTTTAGGGGGTTCAAGTGAATTTTGTACTTGTGACATCGCAAAAATACTTATCGCAAGTCGTCTATGTGTTGTGTTTCCTTCCGTGATCGAGCGGTAAGGTCGTCTAGGTAGACCAATATGATATGGAAGAGATCATGGAAGCAATATGTCATGGTGCATTGGAAGGTGGCTCCATCATTTTTTACACCAAAGGGAATTACTCAATATGCAAATGTGCCCCAAGGGGTTGTAAATGTAGCCTTGTAGCAATATTCTTTTCGGATCTGGATTTGGCTGTATTGGGAAAAACCGTCCATGAAGGAGAAGACCTCATGTCCAACACATGCATCAATGATATGATTGATGAAGGGCATTAGGAAGTTGTCTTTGGGACATGCGACATTCAAATCGTGGAAGTCTGTACAGACGTGAATGGTACCTTGTTTTTTATTCACAGGAACGGGATTTGAAACCCATGTTGTGTAAGCGATGGGGTAAATGAAGCCGACTGTGCGTAGCTTCTCGATTTCTATTTTAATCATGGTGGCTTTGGAAGGGTGGATTGTCCGTTGCTTTTGGCACACTAATACTGCTTCAAGACATGTTTCAATATGGTGCTCAACAATGGATGGATCTCACAAAGGAATTTCAGTGTAGGATGAAGGAAAGATGTCGCGAAACTCTTAGTAGAGTGCTTTGTAGGAAGCGACTTCCTCCATGGAGAAGGATGCCCCCAGCATGATGTCTTCAACAATATCTAGTTTGGTTGAGATGTTGATTTTAATGGTAGGTGAGATATTGGCCATGTTCCCTTCTTCAAAGGCATCGTGTGTCGAAATGGGTTTTTGAACCAGTCAACTTTCCCATGGATGAAATCCTTGGTCTCGACTGAAAACTAATATGACAACGAAAAAGGTCCTTCAGGGATGAAGAATGAGCGATGGTGCATATCATCCCAAGGGTATTTAGGAGTGGTTAAGGCCTCCAGTATCTCCTCATCATTACAGAAGCACTGATGAGACAGGTTGGAGGAGTTGTCCATGATTGCAAGGATAAGTGGGTGAGTGGAACTGGACACCATGTAGATGGACACGGTCTCTAAAGAGGGAGGGGGTGGATTTATTCAATGAGAGTGATATCATTTTCAAGGGAATGATGTCAGAGGTTAGCTAGGGTTGTTCGAAACTCAGATAAGTCCTGGAAGTGGTGAGAATAATATCCATACAATACGCAAAGGACATAAGCATGGTTCGTTCTCAATGACTTATTTTTCTTTGTTGGTCTACTAGGGAGTTCAACCATATCAAGGTTTTCTATTGTGTCCATGGCATCTAAATGTGTGCGAATCATGGCAATTTCAGGATATTTTTGAGTTGCATGGCCTCGTTTGTCGCACATGGCACATGGTGGGATATGTCGAGGTTCAGTTGTTGTTTTTCATGTTTTTTCCCCTATCCCTTTTTGGATCAGTATCATAGATCTAGGTATAGTGGTTGGATTTTGTGGGAAAGGTGGGGGACATGATTCAACCGTAATGGGTTCAACAAGGGTTAACAAGACTTGGGGCATCAGAGGTTGGGCTGGTAGATTGAGGTACCATACAAGAATCCCCAATGTAAAATTGGGTAAGTTTAAGGTAGCCATTACTAGCTTACTCATGACGCTCGATGAGGGAAATAGGAAGGGAATTGTGTGGACTGGGGAGGAGTTCAAATAACTCCTTGATGGTTGCATGTGGGGATGGGGTTATGTATTTGGTTGCGCATAATGTTGCGGCTGAGGATGACATTGCAGCTACTGATGATGTTGAGGTTGTTGTTGGGATTGTGGCTGCAATTGATGTTTAGGTGCAGCAGTGCTGGATGACAACATGCATGAATCTACAGTATCACTTGGTGTAGATGGTGGTCATACTAAGGGGAAGGAAGACATAATAGAGGTGTCGGTGAACAACCCTGGGCCTACATTTAGGATGATGGGGGTGGTGATGCTGTCGACTATGGTGTCTATAGTGGGAATAGCATTAGTTGGTGCTGTTGACGCTTGTGGATCATGGTAAGTCAACTGGTCAACAGTCACGATTTTCCCATCGTGAGGGAACATCATTTGGCAGAAGACGGTAGATGCCACAGCTCGCATTGCGTACATATAGCTACGTCCTAGAAGAAGGTTTTAGTCTAACTGAGTGTTGATGACTTCTATGTCAATTAGGACGATCTTCCCACCTAAAGAGATGGGGACGTGCGAGAAGATGCGTTGGGATTTGGTGGGATGGCCATCATATGAATGCAACATGGTGGTGGATGGTTGTAAGATGGGGGACCCAAGTTTCTACCAAACCAAGGTTGACATGATGCAAGTCGATGCCCCCTCATCAATGATGTACTGGTGCACAACCAAATTCTGAATTGACACTGGGATCTAGAAGGCAATGGTTGATGGAATTCCTTGTTCTCCTTGATCCAAATCAAATGTAATTAATCTGGATTTATAGGGGTCTACGGAACCAAGGGCAGCTAGCAAGGATTTCCGTTGTGTTGGGCATGTTTTGAGTACTTCAAGAGCTGACATGGACATAGGTGATTGGTCCAAGTCATTGATGATACTATAGTTAACTACCACCCTTGCAGTAGTGTTGTTGGCAAGGCGCATGAAGGGGAGACATGGGCCTACGGGGAGAGGGGGGGAGGGGTTGCGAAACAGAAGGTGAAAAGGAAAATTAGCAGTGTTGGATGCGGATGTTGCTATTGTTTCAGGGGTTTTAGTAGCGAATCCATATTGGTTTCTCTTGTTCTGAAGGTTGATCTCCTCCACTGTAACTACTAGTAGTTGGTGTACTTTTGTCTCCATGGGATGTCAAACAGGGTGGGATGCAGGAGTGGTTTGGGGAAAGAGTGTGGTTGCTACCAATCCTTGGAATGGTAACAAGTTTTGGAGCACCATGGGAGGAGGGCTCGTTGCTGCTGGGTTCTCTTGTGTTTGGGAAGTCGCATTGTTGCCTTGCTAGGATTCATCATGGAGGATTTTTTTGGCGCATCCCATAAGAAAACATTCATGGGTGTAGTTCCCATAGACATTGCACAACTCAGATGGTTTGTTGGTCCTTAATGGGGCGTTTCATCGAGGAGGATTGGGTTGTTGGGGATTTTGCGCTGGCGGGTTGGTGACATTGTAGGGGGGGTTAGGCTGTTGGTTGCCTCTTTGGGGTTGGTNTAGATTGTTTGTTTCTTCCTTGTCCCTATTGGTTATTGGGGGCAGGTGGGTTGGGACAATTTTTTTGAGCAAACACTTGTCCTAGAGGTGTCGGTGAGGCTCGGGCGGGGGCTTGAGCAGCTTGCACTTGTGGTGGATAGTAAACTTCACTAGGGCTTCACTTGTTGGTGAATATCCTATCACGTTAGTTCATATTGTGGATTTTAAAATTATCAAAAATTGAACCAATATATTGTGGGTATTGGGGGGATGATGGGTTTAAGGTGGGGGTGGGTAGGGTGGTTTATAAGGATTGAGGTATGAAAAGGAGTGGGGAGGAGGTTTTAAGTAATGGGAGGGGGTTTAAGCAAAAATACTTTGGGTCAATATCTCTCGAAATTAAGGGTATTCTTTAATATCTTGTGATCACACATGCTATGTGAGAGGTTCACTAAGTGAAGTCCCCATGGTAAAACTGGGGGGTTGGTAGAGCCACAAATACAATCATCTAGCCTGAATATTGTTGTGTTGGCTAGGAAGGTGCATGGGCCTGTTAACCCAAAAATCCCCCACGCAGCTCTCTATGGCCTACACAACCGAAGGACACCATCTCACAACACTCATTTCACTCCATAAGACCTTCCATTTGACCCCCACACCTCCAAAAGAGCCCAAGGATGAAGAAAAGGGCTTAAAACCCCAAAAAAGATCCCAAAATGCCCCCCTAGTTGCTAAAGCCCTCAAAAAGGGGCTAAAGTTATGGTGGAAGGGGCTAAAGGGCTAAAAAAGGGGTTAAAGCCCTGACCAAGGGCTTAAAACCATAAAATCCCTTGGAAAAACTATAAAAGGAGGGTGGGGGGTCACTATCAAAACACTCCTCACTTGCCTATTGTTATGCTGCCCGTGGATGCTTTGAAACCTCTTGCTCTCAAACCACCCACTCTTCCTCTCCTCCATCTCCATCTCATCAAGCCATAGCTTCCCAACCAAGAGAGAGGTGCTCCCAAGAGCTAGGGCATGGTGGCCCATTTCCACCTAAGTGAGGTATAATTTTTTTTCATGTTTATTTATTTGTTTTGTTTTCTAACCCAAATTCCTATTTGCAGGTTTTTCATTAACATTGTTTGCAGGTTTTCTCCATTGTAGCCTAGGTTTATTTTGCAAGTTTTGGAGGTAGAACCCTAACCTACTGTGTGCAGAGGGGTTCAACAGTGCTTCATCTCCTCTTCTTTATTTTTTGTCATTAGCTATTAGATCTGGTTTACAGTAGTGCTCCATTTTCTTATGTTGCTTAGATTATCTTAGTTTCAATTTGCTGCTCTGTTTATGCCATATTTCCATTCCATTTTTTACTGTTTTCTAAGGGTTGGAACCTACCCTTGTTTCCTATAGGAACAAGGGAGCCATTCCTACCCCTGTAGTGAGGAGAAATTCTCACTACAGCTTTGGCAACTCCCGTGGGTTGATCCCATAGGATCTCTGGGAAAAAAAATTCAAGTTTTCAAAGTTTTTCAGTTTTACCCTAGTTTTAAAGAATTTAGTGTTAGAACTATTTAAATATACTTTATTTCCTATTTTAGTTAGTTCTAAAGCCTCTGCTAGGCTGAGCCGAGTCAGACTGACCCTAGTACCAGTTACTGTCAGCCATATCTAACCCTGCATCCCCAAAAAACCATTTTCCGGAGCAGGGCGCTCTTATTGGGGGAAAAGGTGAGACTAGGGCGCTCTTAATTGGCCAACAGGTGCACCCAGGGTGCACTTAATCCTTAGACAGGCATGAATTCATCCCATAAGCTCAAGTTGCAGCTGTTTTTGCATTTTGTGTGACCCCCTCACTCATTTCTGGAAAAATCTTGCGGCCCCCTCGCAAGATTTAGTCAAAATTGTGCGGCTTGTCACACAAAAGTTGTATTTTAGTTTAATTAGCAGTAATTTTTAGTTTCAAAGGACTGGTTGTGCAGCCCGACCACCTCTGTCAACCATTGCAGGTCTCTTTCAATTTCAGTTTTTACATTTTGCAAATCAATCCATGAACAAAGTGTATATGCTAAATCAATCATTAAGGTTTAATAATGAACTAGCCTAACTAAAAGTAACTTAAAATTAACCATATTTCTGCCCCCTTCATCCTCTACGTAGTCATCACCCTTTGGGGTATTCTGGGATATGACGAAGGGTAAGCTTATATAGATCTAGGCACTCGATGGTATTTTTCCCAAACCACTAAAACCAGGTGACCTAAAAGGTACAGGGGGTAGAGAACGGGGGCTTCTCACGGTGCTAAGCATCCTCCCTGATGACCAACCTCACACTTGGGAGGTGACCTGAGGATCTACGGATGGGCTTAGTCCCATTGTGTTGAGAGCCCAACACCTTCTCTTGGTTGCAGAAGAATATCACTGAGAGGTATACATTTAGTTAGGCCAACAATTCAGGGTTAATCACTACATTTGCTTACAAATTTATGTTTATATTTTCATACAAAACCATGATATGAACTCTACCATGAATTCATAAACCATATTGCAAACCAAATACCAGAACAAACAAGCAAACCAACACACCCTACCAAATAATCAACCCAACTCAGTTCATGACACTGAGTAAGCCTTAAAATTTACCAAATTTACACTAAGTTCAATTAATTCTGCAGTCCTGGAGGACATAAGTCCCTGACTAATACAACTGTGGGAAGTACTTGGGCTTTGCCTAGAAACTCATTGTGAGGAGTACCATAGGAACCCCAATGTAGCTAGCCGCTGAGAGGAATTTCCAAGCGAAACAGGAAATGACCCCTTCCGATTGAGTAGAAGCACCCATGAGGAATAAGCCAAGTGCTATCTTTTGGTAGTCTTGGTGGCTGAGAGACCACCTTTAGCCAATAGGAAGCCATTGAAAATGGGGTCCAAATATCATACCCACCAGTTTCATACACAAAAGTGAACTCAATTGATCCTTTACGATCTTCCTCACGCCCAAGAGGTGAACCACCACCATTTGGAACACTTAGTCAGCACCTTCATATCCATTCTTAGTGATCTCCCACACCATCAGAGGGCCACATAGCCTCTGATTCTTATTTAGACCCATATCAGTCTAAAACAGACCTCCACATTACACCATCAAGCCCCGTGGCTAGTGCAAACCCGGATCCATTTTTTGGTTTAACCTTAGGAAGTGGACCCATGTCCACATCACAACTAGTCACCCACAACATGGCAAGCTATCCAATAATAGTCATGCACACTATCATTAGCCAATTTCCACCACCCATAGTGACCAGCCAAGCAGGCCGAGTGGTAACACACGGGGGCAGTGGCCCCTCCACAAACACTGACCCTCCTGCCACGCATGGGGGCAGTGCACCATCCACCTACATTTCCCCTACTATCATACATGGGGGAAATTCCCCCACTACCCATACCATCCCACCCACAACACTTGGGGACATTGGCCCATCCACCATGGTGTCACCACAAGCACCCCTAGCCATGCAAATGCATTATGCACCTGCGAACCCCACCCCCATTGCGGCCCCATCCCACATCAACTTGGGGTCAAATTTGCCCTTCATGGCTCATTTGAACTTGCCTGACTTGGCCAGATCAACGAATGACCCCATCCTTCACCAAGCGTTTTGGCCACCCATGCCAACTAAGTTGACTTCAGACATCCCAAAGTTTGAAGGCAAAGCTGGGGGATGTCCCCAAAATCATATAATGACATTCCATCTATGGTACTCATCCAATAGCATCGTAGACAACTCAATCAGATTGAGACTGTTCCAATGCACCCTTACAGGTGCCGTGACCAAGTGGTACATTGAGCTGCCACAAGCCAAGTACCCCGACTTCAACTCCCTAGCCTTCATGTTCCTACAATATTTCCAACTCCCTATCAGATATGACAAGGGGGTGGAGATCCTGCTATCCTGTCGCCAAAACACCGCCACTCACATCACGGATCATATCCATGAGTGGCGATGGTGCTGCAGCTTGTGCAAGATCCAAATTGATGACATGATCTTCCTGGATTGGTTCCTCAATACTTTTCTCCTGCCCATCGCAAAGGACGTCGCATCTGAACATCCCCAATATGAAGAAGAGGCCATACTGAAGGCCCAACAATTTGACCTCATATATGCCCAGTCGGGATACTTGTATACTGTCATTCCAGATGCTCCCCATTCAAGTACCTCCTACCACAATGCATCAAGGGCATCCCACACAGCGAACGACATCGTAGGGTTAGTCTCCCAACAACCACATCCTCGACCGACACCACCTGTTGTTACACCCCAACCAAGCAACACTGCTAATGTTTCTTATCAAAACCAAGCTCCAGACTATGCTAGAATGATGTCCAAGTCTGGAGCAACAACCTCTTATGCACAACCTGTGCCATCACAGCACTCTTAGGGCTAAAAACCCCAAAAAAGAGCCCAAAATGGCCCCCTAGGAGCTAAAGCCCTCAAAAAGGGGCTAAAATCCTAAAAGGGGCTAAAATCCTAAAAGGGGCTAAAGTTAGGGCAAAAGGGGCTAAAGGCCCAAAAAAGGGGCTAAATCCCTGACCAAGGGCTTAAAAACCTAAAATCCCTTAGAAAAACTATAAAAGGAGGGTGGGGGGTCACTCTCAAAACACTCCTCACTTGCTAATTGTTATGCTGCCCGTGGATGCTTTGAGACCTCTTGCTCTCAAACCACACACTCTCCCTCTCCTCCATCTCCATCTCATCAAGGCATTGCTTCTGAACCAAGAGAGAGGTGCTCCCAAGAGCTAGGACATGGTGGCCCATTTCCACCTAAGTGAGGTATAATTTATGTTTATGTTTGCTTATTTGTTTTGTTTTCTAACCCTCATTCTTATTTGCAGGTTTTTCATTAACATTGTTTGCAGGTTTTCTCAATTGCAGCTTAGGTGTATTTTGCAGGTTTTGGAGGTGAAACCCTAACTTACTGTGTGCAGAGGGGTTCAACAGTGTTTCATATCCTCTTTCTTATTTTCTGTCATTAGCTATAGATTTGGTTTACAATAGTGCTCCATTTGCTTATGTTCTAGCCTAGATTAGTTTAGTTTCAATTCACTGCTCTGTTTATGCCATATTTCATTCTGTTTTTTACTTTTTTCTAAGGGTTGGAACCTACCCTTATGCCCTATATGCACAAGGGAGCCATTCCTTCCCCTGTAGAGAGGAGAAATTCTCACTATAGCTTTGGTAACTCCACTGGAGAACTTTTTAACACATAGATTATCTTTTCTTTTTACCGCACCTTCCGCGGAACTTTGGACCATTGTCCACAAAATGATTTCTTTTATTACACGTATTTGGCATATAAATTCCTCTGGACTTGTAATTACATCGCATGTAGTTAATTCCATCCACCGCAACACACACACACATTCTCATGACCTCTGTCCAAGAGCCACCTCGGTTTGCATGCCTCTACAGCACCGTCTCGTAGGCCTCTGCCACGATCTATCCCACGCATGTATTGGTATTGTTTGAGAGCCTTCTGCTTTGTCCGTACCACATGGATGACCTTTGGACCTCTATCCACCATCTCGACATGGGGCACCACTCGTGCCACTGCAGTCGGTTGACCACATTAGAGTTTCGTTTAAGCTCTTTTCTGACTCCCGGAAAACAATGAAAAGATCACTGAGCATAGTTGCTTCCTTTCATGTTCGCTAAAGTATAGGAAAGGGCATCTACATTGTCTCATTTACCTCCTTTTGCAGACCATGTAGACCATTTCATGAAAAGGACATCCTTGGCACACTTAATCCAAGACCATTCTCCTCTGCACACTTTTGTGCTTTCTTGGGCAAAGGGGCCGCACTTTACAAAAAAGCTCACCACCGGTTGTCGTTAAGCTCTTTTCCAGCCATCTCAACAAGAAAAGATCACTGAGAAAACTTGGTTTCATTCATGCTCATAAAAGTATTTGAATGACCATCCAGTCAGTATAGATTTAACCTTTTTCAGCCTGAATGGACTACCAACAGTAAAGAAGTCTCTCATCACCTCTAGGATGGGAGAGCTATCCTATGTATACTTTTATCCTTTTTTGGGCACATGAGAATACCAACGAAAAAGAGCCCCCTATGGAGTCTTCTTTGTGCTTTCAGACTCTCTAAAATTGAAATCACCATCGAGCATTTACCTTCTTGGGCTCACCAATAATCCACGAGATCGTACCACAATGGTGTCCCTAGACATTCCCCCCACAACAAATAGTTTGGTAGCATCCTGACATTGGATCGCCTTTGTTCAGAGTACTCTCCAACATGTCTTCCTTAGATCCCATCAGTATCGAAAGTTTCCACCTCCTCCAAGTATTTACCATCTGCATCAACATTCCTGGTATTACATCTATGATCCCATTCCCATGAGTTAAGTTTCATTTGCCACCTGGTCCGCCCTGCCATCATACTCTGAACAAAGGAATTTTGAGTCTCCCACTCCCTCCCTGCCCCTGTTCAATGTTTTCCCTTCCCTCCCCACCCCCCCCCAATTCAGTGAGTCAGTTTGCATATTTATTCACACCTTTCAATTATCCCTTGCCCTCTTGGTCAAGGAAACATCATTCCCTTGACTAGGGGCAGGTCTCCCTCTGTCGACACCAACACACATATTCCAAAGGATAGACCTAGAGGTCCTTGTACCTTGGTTCTATTTACATCATTGATGATTTCCTTGGACCACATGAGAGAAGTCCTTAGCACCTCTTGGGATGATTTTTTCTCACGTGCTCAACTTCAACTCCATCATCGCACCATCGAGATTCGTACAAGGTTTTTTCCACACAGTACTTGGTCGAAGACCTCGGATGTCACCGGACTCTACCACATTGGTGAGTCCACTTGAGGGACCTAAACAAGTCATGTCCCTTGTGATTTCTGGGTTGCATTGGAGACAGTGCTCAGAAGCCCCAACAGTGCTTCGATATACCTTTATGATTGATGCAGCATACTTGTACCACAGAGACCCTGACTCTCAATCGACAAGTCCATACAACTATGTACCATTCTAGATCCAGCAGACCATCAGTCATGAAGATATAACATTCCATGAGAATGCCATGGGTTCAATGTACCAGATCAGTATTTTATTCAGCCTCACATGAGAGGGAACCATCGTTTTAACATCAGTTGCATATGATCGGCTCTTGTATTTTAGAGCATAGATCAAATTATTATTTTGACATTATCACAAGCATGGGAATGCCTGCCTCGTCCATATACATGTCACACATTTATTGTATCTCACCCATTGATGGGAACCAAATTAATACAAAAACCAAAATCCACCATGCCCTAGCCCCAGAAGCACCACCTCTACATAGCGAATCCTATGATGTACATCAGCCATACGTTGAGCTCCTGCCCTCACACATCAGGGGGCAATCTGTTAACTCAAAAATCCCCCACACAACTCTCTATGGCCTACACCACCCAAGTACACCATCTCACAACACTCATTTCACTCCATAAGACCTTCCAATTGACCCCCACACCTCCAAAAGAGCCCAAGGATGAAGAAAAGGGCTTAAAACCCCCCAAAAGAGCCCAAAATGGCCCCCTAGGAGCTAAATCCCTCAAAAAGGGGCTAAAACCCTAAAAGGGGTTAAAGGCCCAAAAAAGGGGCTAAAGCCCTGACCAAGGGCTTAAAACCATAAAATCCCTTGGAAAAACTATAAAAGGAGGGTGGGGGGTCACTCTCAAAACACTCCTCACTTGCCTATTGTTATGCTGCCTATGGATGCTTTGAGGCCTCTTGCTCTCAAACCACCCACTCTCCCTCTCCTCCATCTACATCTCATCAAGCCATTGCTTCCCAACCAAGAGAAAGGTGCTCCCAAGAGCGAGGGCATGGTGGCCCATTTCCACCTAAGTGAGGTATAATTTATGTTTATGTTTGCTTATTTGTTTTGTTTTCTAACCCTCATTCTTATTTGTGGGTTTTTCATTAACATTGTTTGTAGTTTTTCTCCATTGTAGCTTAGGTGTATTTTGTAGGTTTTGGAGGTGGAACCCTAACTTCCTATGAGTAGAGGGGTTCAACAGTGATTCATCTCCTCTTCTTTATTTTCTGTCATTAGCTATAGATCTGGTTTACAGTTATTAATTGATTGCAATTAATAACACCAATATTTATCTGTTTAATTGCTAAGCTTAATGGCAACATCATAGTAATAAAACTATCATCAATTACTATTTATCCTAATTAATAACATTACTACTACTAATAATAATAACAATAATAATACTATTAATTGATTGCAATTAATAACATCAACATGTATCTGTTTAATCTCTAAGTACCCTAGCACTAATCTGGTACACTTTTATTAATAAACAAGGTGCATTTACTGGTTTAATTAATCATGATTACTAGTTAAACCATACAACTATCCAAGGTTAATGTTTGTTAATGACGATTCATACTAACAACACTTCTCTTAATTGCTTATTACGATGTCTACATACAATTAAAAAATAGTTTTGTTGACTTATTCTTACACATGCCCTAACAACTAAACATCCATTATCTGAATTAATCAATGCGTAACTATCCTATTGCCTACTACAACTTATGGGATTATTCAACATGTTACGTATTTGTATATTGATACTAGCGTGCATGTGCAAGCTATGCATGTATGGCCAATACATGGACAGGTCGAACATGTCCTATAAACATACCTCATCTTTCCTATGCATAAATTCTAACTTATACTAATAATCCTTCATGCAAACAAGACAAGTATACATATATAATATAATTGCTTTAACATTCTCAGTTATTTAATAGTTACTCCCTTTTATGATTTTCTATCTTACCTTTATGTTCTTATTAACTAAACCGGTCAAACAGGATGGGTACCTACCATCACTAATTCAGTATCAAAAAATACCCAACCCTCAACAATACCAACTAACATATCCTCCCATCCTAACCTACGTTCACATCCTCCCTTTCCTTCCTCTGCTACGACAAAATCCACCAAGATGCAATGCACCATTGCGCACAAACCAACCATGTACACTCTATGATGTATATGGGCATTACACATTTGAGTGTCCTCTCATGGCTCGTGCTAAGCAGGCCATTCAAAATGAGGCCCAACAAGCCGCCAATGCCCCCACTCAATCCCAACCCAACCAGACAACACAAGGACCTCCTCCCATGGTGCTTCAAAACCCACTACTAGTCCAAGGATTGGTGGCAACAGCTCCCCCTCTCCAGGACAATCCCAATGCTTTGGGGGCACTGCCTATGACCGAAACAAGTGTTCACCACCTGATGACCATGACCACTAAAGAGGTTAACTTACAGACTAGACAAAATTAGTATGGTACCACCACCGAACCTGCTGACTCATCAGCAACATCCACGTCTAAGACAACCAACCTACCTCTCCAATTACCTCCATTCTCGTGCCCCCCATACACAGAATTACCAATAATTCCATAGCTAGAGCTACAGTTAGCTATAGTGTTGTGGATGATTTGGCCCAAACGCCAACTTCCATGTCTGCTCTTGAGGTACATAAAACATTCCCAATGCAATGGAAATCCCTACTAGCCACTCTAGGGACAGTAAACCCCTCCAAATCCAAGATAATCACTTTTGATACACAGAACGGAGAGCCATGCATGCCTTCCACTATCACCTTCCAAATCCTGGTATCCATCCGAAACTTGGTTGTGCACCGATGCATAGTGGATGAGGGGGCATCCACGTGTGTCATGTCTACCTTGGTTTGGTAGAAGCTCGGATCACCAATTCTGCAACCATCATCCACGACTCTACGGGCTTATGATGGACACCCCACCAAATCCCAAGGAAACCTCCCCCATGTCCCCATCATTTTAGCTGGGAAGACAGTCCTAATCGACATTGAAGTCGTCAACGCTCAATTGGAATACAACCTCCTCCTTGAGAGGAGTTACATGTACGCCATGCAAGCCATCTCGTCAAATATCTTCTACCTCATGATGTATCCCCACGAAGGGAAAATTGTGATACTTGACCAGCTCATCTACCATGAACCACAAGGGTTAACAGCACCTGCCAACATTATCTCTACCATCAAGCCGCAAGGGGTGACCACACATGCTAACATCATCCCTGTAACAAACACTGTGGTTGAAAACACACCAAGTTCCCCATCGTTGAATGTGGGCCCTGGGTTGTTTACCGATCCCACCATGATGGCTCCCTTCTCGTTGGTGTCACCACCACTGAAAAAAAAACAAACTGTAGACTTGTGCATGGTCTCATTAAGCATCACTGCACCCAAACAGCAATCACAGCTGCAACCCCAACCACAACCACAACATCGTCCGCAGCCGCAATGCCAACAACAGCCACAACATCACCCATAGAAGCATCATTACACATAGCCAATACCATAACCTCACCCGCACATGCAACCAACTAGGATTTATGTGGGCTCATCTTCGGACCATACAGTTCCCTTCCTCTTTCCCCCACCTAGTGTCATGAGCAAGCCGGTCATGGCCATCTTAAGCCTACCCAACTTTATGTTGGGGATATTGGTGTGGTATCTAGATCCACTAGCTTAACCAACAATTCCCCAGGTTGTGTTAACTCTGGTGCAACCTATTGTGGTTGAGTCCCACCCCCAACCCAGTCCGCATAGGCTAACCACCACACCCGCACCTGCACCGACGCAACCCAAAAGGGATAGGGGAAAGAGCATCAAAGCCACTGCAAAACCATGACAAGTTCCACCTTATGCAGTCTGTGAACAATAGGGCCATCCAACTCAGGATTTCCCTAAAATCCCAATGATCCGTGCACATATGGATGCCATGGATACAAACAAAATCATCCCTGTGGTTGAACTCCCAACCACGCCAGTAGTAAAGAACAAGCATTGAGGACAAACCATCCTTGTGCCCTTTGTGGCTTGTATTGGCATTACTCCCACCATTGCCAAGACCTACCCAAATTTTGAATGGCTCTCACTGACCTCCGTCACCATTCCCTTGAGTTTGAGATCACCTTGATCGAATAAGTTCACCCACCACCTCCTTCGTCAGACACCATTTCCATTTTCATGATGTCCAGTTCCCTCGACTAGTTCATCCCCATCTCCAATGATGGTCCATCAGAACTGTCTCTCCATTGCTTCAACAACGATGAGGAGATACTTGAAGCTCTAACTACCCCAGAATACCCATGGGACGACATGCACCATCACTTGTTCTTCCTCCCGGAAGAGCATGTGTTGCGGTCCGACCAAGTTTCCATGGAGACCAAAGATTTCATCCATGGGAAGGTTGACTGGTTCAAGAACCCAATCCCAGCACCTGATGCCTTCGAACAAGGGAACATGGCGAACATTTTTCCAACCATTAAAATCGACATCTCAACCAACTCTGAGATCGTTGAAGAAGTCATGCTGGGGGCATCTTGCTCCCTGGAAGAGGTCGATGCCTACACCGCTCTCTTCTAAGAATTCCATGACATCTTCGCCTGGTCATACACTAAAATGCTTGGCTTAGATCCATCCATTGTGGAACACCACATCAACACATGGCCTGATGTTGCACCTGTCTACCAGAAGCAACGACCCATCCATCCATCCAAAGTGGCTGCGATGAAAGCTGAGATAGAAAACCTGCGCATAGCTGGCTTCATTTATCCCATTGCATACACAACTTGGGTTTCTAATCCTTTTCCCATGAATAAAAAATAGGGTACCATTCGCTTTTGCATAGAATTCTGTGATCTTAATGGGGCATGTCCCAAAGAAAACTTCCCCACCCCGTTCATTGACCAAATCATCGATGCATGCACCGGACATAAAGTCTTTTCTTTCATGGACGGTTTTTTCGGGTACAACCAAATCCAAATCTGGAAAGAAGACCATCACAAGATGGAATTCACAACCCCATGGGGCACATTTGCTTACCAAGTCATGCCCTTTGGCCTCAAAAATGCTGGAACCACCTTCCAGCGTGCCATGACACACTGCTTCTATGATCTTGTTCACATCATGTTGGTTTGTTTCAACAACCTCATCCCATGGTTGCAAAACCACACATAACACATAGACAACTTGCGACAAGTCCTCATGCGATGTCACTGGTGTAGAATCTACTTGAACCCATCCAATTGTGTTTTCTGTGTCCCCACAGGCTGTCTCCAAGGATTCATCGTGTCACACAAAGGAATGACCGCTAATCCTGGGAAATTCCAAATGACTTTCCCCTAATGTCACCCCTTTGAGCGACAACGTTCTAAATTGTATTATAGTCTTTCCATTTTTTTTTTTACAAATTCTTCCCAATTGAGTCTTATGTATCATTTCCTCTCATTGCTTCAGATGGAGCACACCTCAGATCGATATACGGTATTTGTAGATGGAGCAAGTAGATGGTACCCGAACCTTGCCTCAGTTTCATGGGTAATCTACTTCCCATCGCACGAGTTGATCCACATCGACGAATTATGTGTGGGCACTGCAACCAACAACCAGGCAAAGTATGATGGTGTCAATGGCCTCTTGGCCACTTCTCTACAATTAGGAATTCATCATCTCGATGTATTCTTAGACTCCCAGCTACTTGTTTCTTAACTGAACAACCACTACCAAGTCTGCGATCCCTATATCCTTAGAAAGTACCTGCGCACTAAACACATGGTCAGAACATTTGAATCCATCACATTTACACATGTTCCTAGGAACCTCAATAGTGTCATAGATCAAATGGCTAACGATATTCTAAATTGGCACATCCATAACAGCATATAGGAAACATACAACCATAACACAATGCACAATCATGTCTAAAAATACACA
Organism: Pseudotsuga menziesii; assembly: GCA_001517045.1. Taxonomy (NCBI): domain Eukaryota; kingdom Viridiplantae; phylum Streptophyta; class Pinopsida; order Pinales; family Pinaceae; genus Pseudotsuga; species Pseudotsuga menziesii. Next base: position 267,014 of record LPNX010134302.1, read on the forward strand.
CATAGTGTAATAATACATCACATAGGAATTTGCATTCCACAAAATAATAAAAAGACTCCCATAATAAAACCATAAAATCCCATCCACGTGCGTCAAAAATATATATAAATATAAATCCATAAGTCGCATGTCCACAACATGTCCAATACAAAAACGAGAAGCCACAAAGCTTTCTCAATAGGATATACATAAGCAACACAAAAACCCCTAAGTGCACCTACGCACTAGGAACAACCCCACAAGGCTACTAATCTGATTCAGACCCATCATCTGACTCAGACTCATCATCCTCCGAAGAGGACTCATCCAATGCAAGAAGACCGCCTCTTGTCGTCCGGCAAAAGTGCTCACATGCCACTTCCATATTCCTCATCACGCCCGTCAACTCGGGAGGAGGATTGTGAACAGCAGCAATAAAGTTAGTATTTAGGTGCTACCAACCAACATATGACACTCCAATAGCTACCTCCTCCATGTACAGTACTAGCCCATCCATATCTCCCTGCCACCTACGAGAGTTCCCGGAAGGGGATACTGCAGAAGCTACCACAAGAGGTACAGTAACAACCTAGCACCAATTCCTAGGTGGCGGATGAGGACCAACATCTTCCCACAGAAGCAAAGACACCATCAGTCCACATACATCAATATGAAAATCATTAACCAGCTCAACTATACTATGCACAAAGATAAACATAAAAATATCAAGCATACATACTAGCTAGTCCCCAAGCATGACCAGGAGGTCGGGGCATCTCGGGATCTCCCTGGAAGTCCATACCCGCATACTAGTACTCCTCGATCACCATAGGTAGTTGGAGACACTACTCCAACAAATCCTCAATGAAGAATATGCCCACTGTACCGCCACCCTCGTGAATCATCATCTGGCACCACCTATACATCCTCGGCTCCCATGGACCACTGTCCTCCATAGCCCGATGAGGACGAAGTTTAGGTAATTTTCCAAAGAAGAAAGCACATAGAAAGGAGCCAAAGCAAAAACCAGCACCATTAGTCTTCGACTTGTTCAGCTGACGCCGAACAACCTGCAAGTACATCTAGACCCATGCATAATATGTGCCACCAATGGCATGCTCTACTAACTGCAGCTGACCAACAGAAATATTGTGGCTCCCTGTGGAACCCAAGATATGCTGCAGTAAATTCCCCACTTCCCATGTAAACAACTCCTTGATGTCACACATCAGGATCTAAGAACCATGCACATACGCCATAGCGTAACAGTGATGATCACATAGATCCTCTAATGTCTCCTCCCCGAGACAGTATAGGTGCCAAGTCACCAACTACTCCCAATATTGGGAGCCTAGTAATGAAGTGCACATCCTCCAACATAATCTCAATATGCTGGCCCTGGAAGAGGAACACCTCCTCAGTAACATCCGAGAAACCAATCAAATTTTTCATCAGCAAACCCAAGCTCTGCATAAGCGGAATCCTCATAAACTTCAGCAACCCACAGCGAGCTAGTGTATCTCTAACACCCCTGTCACGTAATGATGCATCTCTGACTGTCTTGTAGTCTCTCTCCCTCCATTTGATCTCCACCATCCTGCACAAAGCAAAAACCTTGATGTCAGACATCCCCACCATCAAAAAACCACCCAAAGGAGGCCAGGGTGCACTTATCTGAGCAAAAGGAGAACCCAGGGCACTCATAATGGCCCAACAAGTGCACCCAGGGCACACCTTTCCCTTTGAAATGAGCGACCTAGTGCACAAGAAACCCCAAATAGCTCATGGGGGGCCTCCAGGTGGTCAAATTATGTAAATAAGCCATCAAAATGAAGAGGCTCAGTGAGAGCTTTTACCTGCAAGTCGTGGCTTGTGAAACTGTCGATTGGATCAAGAGAAATCAGCAAATGAAGAATTAGGGCCCACCTCTCCAACTCCACAATGAACAGTGACAATGACACTTCACCATGTGGACCCTCTCCTTTTATAGGCCTCATTTGACCTAATTTCTTCTGATCAAAGTAACAGGACCATACGGACTCCGTTTAAGACACTGTTCATGCCAATGGTTTTAGAATTCTTCCCTCTATATAGTTATGAGACCATTGTCTCATGTTTTATTAATCAATTTTGGTACCATTTCCCACAATTCACCTCGATTCATGAGCCATGACATGACGATGCGAGTGTCTATCAACCGGTACTCGTATCACACTACCCGGTTCCAACTCATGCGAGCGATCGGGCCGCTGCTCGTTAAGGATTGTACTATACTTTTATTTCTACATTTCTAGTTGTCTTTTTCACTGCAACTCATGCAGACATCTGGACCATCGTCCTCAAAACCCTTTGTTTTTCTTCCATGTATTTGACAAAGAAGTGTCCTCGAGCCACCGCCCATCAAGGACTGTAATTTTAGCTTTTATTTTATTTTTAACACATAGATTATCTTTTCTTTTTACCGCACCTTCCATGGAACTTTGGACCACTATCCACAAAATGATTTCTTTTCTTGCATGTATTTGGCATATAAATTCCTCTGGACTTGTACTTACATCGCATGTATTCAAGTCCATCCACTGCAACACACACACATGCTCTCCTGACCTCTATTCGAGAGCGACCTCAACTTGCATTCCTCTACCACACCATCTCGCAGGCCTCTACCATGATCTATCCCACGCATGTATTGGTATGTTTGAGAGCCTTCTGCTCTGTCTGTACTGTGTGGATGACCTTTGGACCTCTTTCCACCATCCCCACATGGGGCACCCTTCGTGCCACCACAGTCAGTTTACCACATTGGAGTTTTGTTTAAGCTCTTTTCTAACTCCTTAAAACAATGAAAATATCACTGAGCGCAGCTACTTCCTTTCCCGCTCACTAAAGTATAGGAAAGGGATTCTACATTGTCTCGTTTACCTCCTTTTGTGGACCATGTAGACCATTTCATGAAAAGGACATCCTTGGCACACTCAAGCCAAGACCATTTTCCTCTGCATACGTTTGTGCTTTCTCGGGCGGAGGGGATGCACTTTATGAAAAAGCTCACCACCGGTTGTCGTTAAGCTCTTTTCTAGTCATCTCAACAAGAAAAGATTGATGACCAAACTTGGTTTTGTTCATGCTCCTAAAATTATTTGAATGACCGTCCATTCGGTAAAGGTTTAACCTTTTTTGGCCTGATTGGAATACCAATGGTAAAGAAGTCTTTCATCCCCTCCAGGATGGGCGATCTCTCCTATGTATACTTTTATCCTTTTTTGGGCACAGGAGACTACCAATGAAAAATAGCCCCCACTGGATTCTTCTTTGTGCTTTCAGACTCTCTAAAATTGAAAGCACCATAGAGCATTTACCTTCTCGGGATCGCCAAAAATCCACGAGATCATACCACAATGGTGTCCCTAGACACCCCCCCACAACAAACAATTTGGTAGCATCCCCACATTGGGTCACCTTTGTTCAGAGTACTCTGCAATGTGTCTTCCTTGGATCCCATCAGTATCAAAAGTGTCCACCTCCTCCAAGTATTTCCCATCTGCAGCAACATTCCCGATATTACAGCTATGATCCCATTCCCATGAGTTAATTTTCATTTGCTTCCTGGTTCTCCCCGCTGTCATACTCTAAACAGAGGAAGTTTGAGTCTCCCACTCCCCCCTTTCCCCTCTTCAGTGTTTTCCCTTCCCTCCCCTCCCCCCCTAATTCAGTGATTCAGTCCACATATTGCTTCACACCTTTCAGTTATCCCTCATGCTCCTAGTCAAGGAAACATCATTTCCTTGACTAGGGGCAGGTCTCCCTCTATCGACGCCAACACACATATTCCAGAGGATAGACCTAGAGGTCCATGTACCTTGGTTTCATTTACATCATTGATGAGTTCCTTGGACCACTTGAGAGGAGTCCTTAGCACCTCTTGGGATCATTGTTTCTCACGTGCTCGACTTCAACTCCATCATCACACCATCAAGATTTGTACAGGGTTTGTTCCACACAGTACTTGGTCGAAGAACCCGGATTTCACCTGACTCTAGCGCATTGGTGAGTCCAATCAAGGGACCTAAATAGGTTATGTCCCTTGTGATTTCTGGGTTACGTTGGAGACAGTGTTCAGAAGCCCTAGAAGTGCTTCGATATATCTTTATGATTGATGTAGCATACTTGTACCGCAAAGACCCTGAATCTCAATCAGCGAGTCCATACAGCTATGTACCATTCCAGATCCAGCAGACCATCAGTCATGAAGATATAGCATTTGTAGAAATTCTGACCAGCAATAGATTAATTTCACTCACAACAAATTACAATTGATCATGCAAAATTGTCAACAATGGAGACTGATTATGGAGCTGTAACACAAAATTATATTAACTCAGTGTACAATAGCCAACACTGTAATATCATAGGTTGCTGAATATATAGAATACATCAATAGGTCGAATGCATAAGGAGGCATCCAAAGCTAGCATAAAGCAGGCTTACCCAAAATAGGCAAATCCCCCATAGGTGTAAAAAGCTGATCCCAAATCTATCATGAGGCTCACAAATTGGCAAGGGTGCATGGGCAAGCTAATGAGTGGTGGAATGGCAGCTCATACATGCTTTTGCATGGAGGAAAGAGTGGAGGAGGAAGAGGAAACAAAGATGATTCACCTCACCTAGTCTTGCTTTCCTATGTGCCTTAAAACACTGAAAAAGCAAGGAATAAAGCAGAAAAAGCAGAAGGGCGCCTAGGAGGCCAGGAATAAAGCAGATTTGATTCCTAAGGATTTCTGAAATGCTACATGAGTCAAAGATGGCAAGTTTGACCTCTATGGATAGGAAATTAGCAACTTGCACATGGTGGGACTCATGGACTAGGCAAATAAGACAAAATAAATGAATTAATGTCTAAGTGGGTAAATACTATGGGTTGATTATTCTAACACCCCCCCTTAAGCCTGACTTTATGAGTAATAAATCAAAATATAGGGCCTAGCAACAAGGCTTAGTCACCCTTTTACATACTGCAAGTCCATATGAAACAAGGAAAGAGGCAAAACCAACTTGGGAAAATCCTCCCTTAAACATGGACTGTAAAACAAAATTGTAGAATCTTGTCTCTAGTCATGCTTTGACAGCATGATCAGCAATCCCCAGCAGTGATTTGAGATTGCTAAAGGTCTTCTCACAAAATTCTTTGGTGAATATATCAGCTACTTGTTTTGAAGATGAACAGAAGAGTAGGTGAATGGTGCCATCATGCACAAGCTCTCTGATGTAGTGCATGTGAATCTCAATGTGTTTGGTTCTCTGCTTCTGAAATGGATCTTTGTAGATTCGAATGGTACTCTGGTTATCACAGTAGATGGTAGTTGAGTACTCAGGTTCGAAACCGCACTCTCCAAGTAAACCCTGCAACCATAAACACTGAGTTGTTGCATTGACAACTCCTCTGTACTCAGCTTCTGTAGATGAGAGTGCAATGGCACTCTGTTTCTTGCTTGACCAGCTGATTGGCCCTTCTGCAAGCATGAACACATAACCTGAAGTAGACTTCCTGTCTGTGCTATCACCTACCCAATCACTGTCAGTAAAACCAATTAACTCAAGGTCAGAATTGGCTTTATAGAAAATCCCATGTGTCCTTGTTCCCTGAAAAAATCTAAGGATCCTCTTGGCTGCTTTCCAATGGATCTCATGGGGCTGATCCATGAATCTAGAAGCAACACTAACTGCATAACAAATATCAAGTCGAGTATGTGTCAAATACAATAAACATCCAATCAACTATCTATACAAAGTGTTGTTTACCATCGGTGGAGAATCATCTTCCTCCAGCTTCACTCCTGAAAGGAAAGGAGTTTTGCTTGCTTTGCAATATTGCATTCTGAATTTGATCAGCAAATCCAAGGCATATTTGGACTGGTGCACCTTTATTCCAGCTTTGGTTTGAGCAATCTCAAGCCCCAGAAATTGACTTAAGAGCCCCAAATCTGTCATGGAGAAGGCTTGGTTCATAGCTCCTTTTAGGGAAGCAATCTCAGCTTGTGAGCTTCCTGTAATGAGGAGGTCATCAACATATAACACAATGATCATTAATGAACCATTAATTACCTTCAGATAGACATTCAAATCTGATTTGCACCGAACAAAATTCAGAGATAGCAAGAAGCTATCTATCTTGGCATACCAAGCCCTGGGGGCTTGCTTTAGCCCATGCAATGACTTTCTCAACCTGCACAAAAGAGAATGGTCAGTAGCAAAACCTTGGGGCTGCTGCATATATATCTCCTCAGTGACATCACCATTTATAAAGGCACATTTTACATCCATGTGATGTACCTCCCATTGCCTTGATGCTGCAATGGCTAGAGCTAGCCTGATTGAATCCATCTTTGCCACTGGGGAAAAAGTCTCATTGTAATCAATGCCATGAACCTGTGAGTAGCCTTTAGCTAAAAATATATCCTTGTACTTCAGTGGTGAACCATCAGCAGCAAATTTGGTCTTATAGACCCACTTACACTGTACTAGTTTTCTCCCTGGAGGAAGATCCACTAGCTCCCATGTGTTGCTCTTCTGTAGCGAGTTGAACTCCTCATTCATGGCAGCTTTCCATCTTGGATCTCCTACTGCTTCTTCATATGTTTGAGGATCAGACTCCACCATCAAATAACATCTTTCAGCAAACTCGGGATCCTTCATGCACAGACCACTCTCAAATTGAGATCTAGTCCTCCTTGGGTCATTGGGATCCCCAGCTAACTGTCCTGCTGCATGTAGTGTCTTGGCTGCCCATTTAGGCCTTGTGGGGCTGTTTGGGTCTGCAATAAACTCATCTCCATCAGAAAAATAAGAATCATAATGTTCAACAAACTTTTTACTTACTTCTTGAGGTTCAGGTGGTGAAGAGGCTTCACCAATCTCCACTTCTGCAAGGGGTTCTTCTTCAAACTGAACACACCTTTCAATGAAGGATTTGTTTGTGCTCAAGTTTATCAACTTGTACCCTTTTGAATCTTCAGAGTATCCCACAAAAAGACACTCTTGGATTTGGGGCTGCAAAGCCTTCCTCTTCTCTGTCGGGATTCTAGCCCATGCCTTTGAGCCAAAAATCCTGAAATGGGTCACATATGGCTTGTGCCCACTCCATGCTTCGAAAGGAGTCATGCCATCCAACTGTTTGTGAGGCACCCTATTCTGAATATAGTCTGCACAGTTGATAGCTTCAGCCCAATACTTTGGTGGCAAAGTTTTGGCCTCCATCATGCATTTTGCCATCTCCTTCAGTGATATGTTCTTCCTCTCAGCAACACCATTTTGCTGTGGTGTGTAGGGGATAGAATGCTGCATCTGAATACCTGGATCTACACAATAGTTAATAAACTCAGTCTTGACATACTCACCACCATTGTCAGACCTGAGTACCTTGAGTTTTCTTCCACACTGGTTTTCAACCAAAGCCTTGAAGACTTTGAATAGGCCAAAAACTTCTGACTTGTGTTTCATGAAGTGAACCCAACAATACCTGGAAAAATAATCAATAAAGGTCAATGCATATTTGGCCTGAATCATGGACATGTGAGGGAATGGGCCAGCAACATCACTGTGAATCAGCTCGAGGGGTGCAGAGGTTCTCTCATGGCTGTCTTTCTCAAATTTGTGCTCTGGGTGTTTCCTAGGATACAGCCTTGGCATACTCCTTTGGAAAATTTTATCTTGGGCAACCCTATGAACATATCTTTCTCACTAAGATCAGATAAATACTTGTAATTTAGATGGCCAAATCTTTCATGCCACAGCTTGCTAGCTTCATTAGCATGGATAAGAAGAGCAGAGGGGTTTGAGTAAGGCAGGAAGTGTGAAAACATGTATACCTTTTGGGCATGATTCGCTACTCCTTTTGCAATGATTCTTCCACTTGAGATTTCTGTGATCTCAACTTCATCTGGTGAGAATGTGACTTTCTTAGGAGACCCAGTGTGGGTCATCTGGTACACTAATAGAAGGTTGGAGGTGAGACCAGGGACATACAGCACATTGTTGAAGTTACCATGATCAAGTTCTATCCTTCCTTTGCCTTTACTTTTAGTGAGAGAGTCATCTCCCAGTACAATAGATTGTCCTTTCGACATATCCAGTGAGGAGAAGGCCTCCTTAGTCAAAACCATGTGTCTTGAAGCTCCAGAATCTATGATAAAACTGGGTGAGTTTGATGTGCCAGCAACTAGAGCATGAACTCTCTCTCTGTCATCGGAACTTGATCCTCCTTCTCTCTTCTTTGAGCCTTCTGGAAGGGAGATTCCATTCTTCTCCAGGAGATTGGTCAGCATATCAATCTGCTTTTTCATACAAGAGCTTTTAGTGTGATTTCCCTTCGAACAGTATGAGCACTTGTTCATATCACCTTTGTTTTTCTTCTTCTAGGTATTTTTCTTGGGACCTTGTTGATCCTCCAGAGACTGCTTCTTGTCTCTTCTTTGCTCAGGTGGATTTTTAGCTTTCTTTTTGCTTTTAGAATCCACCTTCGAATCTCTAGCAACCAGAGCTTGGTCTTTGGAAGGTTTGATGGTGCCCATCATCACCAGCTTGTCTTGTTCTTGTGTGAGAGATTCCATGAAATCTGCAAGGCTAGGAATCTTCCAGGCTCGAGCTGTGAGTTTTGTGGCATAGAAGGTCAAAACAAAGACTGAGTAGTCAGGTCCTAGCTTCGAGAGGATGGCCAATACGAGCTGCTCATCTTTCTTTTCGATACCACACAGCTTCAGTTGCAAAACTAGTGCTTTGAACTTGGAGAAATATAGCTGCAGGGATTCAAAGCTGTTGGGACTTAGAGAAATCAGCTCATTTTCGATCTGATGTCCCCTCATCTCATCTGCCTTTCCAAAAAGCTCAGAAATATTCTCCCATACTTGATCCGGTGAATTTAATCCATCGAGATGGAAAAGGAGGTCTCGGGAAATACTGAGACATAGGAGGCCATAAGCCTCATCTCTCTGATTGTGCCATTTGATCTTCTCTGCAGCTGCATTGGGCTCTGCTTCTGTTGCCATAGTAACCCTGTAGAGGCCTTTCGCTCTCAACAAGATCTCCATCTCTGCTTTCCATTCAAAATAGTTGAAGGGAGTCAAGATAGTTTTTTGTGAATCCATAGCTTTAGAAAATCTGTCCTGGCTGTCAATAGAAGGCTCCCAGTCTTGATGTCGAACCTGCAAAACAATTTTTGAAGGAGAGTAATAACCTACAATGGCTCTGATACCATGTAGAAATTATGACCAGCAATAGATTAATTTCACTCACAACAAATTACAATTGATCATGCAAAATTGTCAACAATGGAGACTGAATATGGAGCTGTAACACAAAATTATATTAAATCAGTGTACAATAGCCAACCCTGTAATATCATAGGTTGCTGAATATATATAATACATCAATAGGTCGAATGCATAAGGAGGAATCCAAAGCTAGCATAAAGCAGGCTTACCCAAAATAGGCAAATCCCCCATAGGTGTAAAAAGCTGATCCCAAATCTGTCATGAGGCTCACGAATTGGAAAGGGTGCATGGGAAAGCTAATGAGTGGTGGAATGGCAGCTCATACATGCTTTTGCATGGAGGAAAGAGTGGAGGAGGAAGAGGCAACAAAGCTGATTCACCTCACCTAGTCTTGCTTTCCTATGTGCCTTAAAACACTGAAAAAGCAGGGAATAAAGCAGAAAAAGCAGAAGGGTGCCTAGGAGGCCAGGAATAAATTAGATTGATTCCTAAGTCTTTCCCAAGTACTACATGAGTCAAAGATGGCAAGTTTGACCTCTATGGATAGGCAATTAGCAACTTGCACATGGTGGGACTCATGGACTAGGCAAATAAGACAAAATAAATGAATTAATGTGTAAGTGGGTAAATACTATGGGTTGATTATTCTAACAACATTCCATGAGAATGCCATGGGTCCAATGTACTAGATCAGTATTTTATTCAGCATCACATGAGAGGAAACCATCATTGTAACATAAGTTGTATATGATCGGCTCTTGTATTTTAGAGCATAGATCAAATGATTCTTTTGACATTTTCAGGAGCATGGGAACGCCCGCCTCATCAATATACATGTCACACATTTATTGTATCTCACCCATTTATGGGAACCAAATTAATACAAAAACCAAAAGCCACCATGCCCCAGCCCTAGAAGCACCACCTCTACACAGTGAATCTTATGATGTCTGTCGTCCATACGTTGAGTTATTTCCCTCACACATCAAGGGGCAATCTGTTAACCCAAAAATCCCCCACATAGCTCTCTATGGCCTACACCACCCAAGGACACCATCTCACAACACTCATTTCACTCCATAAGACCTTCCATTTGACCCCCACACCTCCAAAAGAGCCCAAGGATGAAGAAAAGGGATAAAAACCCCAAGAAAGAGCCCAAAATGCCCCCCTAGGAGCTAAAGCCCTCAAAAAGGGGATAAAACCCTAAAAGGGGCTAAAGTTAGGGAAAAAGGGGCAAAAGTCCCAAAAAAGGGGCTAAAGCCTTGAACAAGGGCTTAAAACCCTAAAATCCCTTGGAAAACCTATAAAAGGAGGGTGGGGGGTCACTCTCAAAACACTCCTCACTTGCCTATTGTTATGCTACCTATGGATGCTTTGAGACCTCTTTCTCTCAAACCACCCACTCTTCCTCTCCTTCATCTCCATCTCATCAAGCCATTACTTCCCAACCAAGAGAGAGGTGCTCCCAAGAGCTAGGGCATGGTGGCCCATTTCCACCTAAGTGAGGTATAATTTGTGTTCATGTTTATTTATTTGTTTTGTTTTCTAACCCTCATTCCTATTTGTAGGTTTTTCATTAACATTGTCTGCAGGTTTTCTCCATTGTAGCTTAGGTTTATTTTGCAAGTTTTGGAGGCGGAACCCTAACCTACTATGTGTAGAGGGGTTCAACAGTGATTCATCTCCTCTTATTTATTTTTTGTCATTATCTATTAGATCTGGTTTACAGTAGTGTAGAGGGTTTCAACAGTGCTTCATCTCCTCTTATTTATTTTTTGTCATTAGCTATTAGATCTGGTTTGCTTATGTTCTTGCTTAGATTAGCTTAGTTTCAATTTGCTGCTCTGTTTATGCCATATTTCCATTTCGTTTTTTATTGTTTTCTAAGGGTTGGAACCTACCCTTGTGCCCTATAGGCACAAGGGAGCAATTCCTACCCTATAGTGAGGAGAAATTCTCACTACAGGGCCTGCTGTTGTGGCACAGGTTGTGTATAGGAGGTTGTAGCTCTGAATTGAGATATCATTCTTGAATAATTAGGAGATTGGTTTGGGTAGGCAACACTAGGGGTGATGCTCAGGTGTGGAAACATCATGGGTGGTGTCGCATGATGTTCTGTTTGGTGGGAAATAAAGACTATGATTCCATCCATGGCATGAGATGCCCCCGATGCATCCTGGTAGGAGGTTCCTACATGGGGAGCATCTGGAATGATGGTATAGAGGTATCCTGACTGTGCGTAAATGATGTCAAACTATTGGGCCTTCAAGATGGGCTCTTCCTCTATCTGGGGACATTCAGAGTCGACGTCCTCGGCTATAGATGGCAATAAGGTTTTCAAGGACTAGTCCAGGAAGATCCTGTCATCAAGCTTGATCTTGCACAAGCTGCGACGTCACCTCCACTCATGGATGTGGTTGGTGATGTGGGTTTCAGTATGTTGGGAAAAATATGCACTATTTAATTCAACACTTAATTGTCAACCCGGGGAGGGAGTTTGTGAGATGCAAACACAATATGTGCAGAATTGAAGGCTTGAACTAACCTAATCTAACTAAATATGCAAATGCGCTAACATGTAACTATATGATTTTAATCTACATGCAGGACTATCATGAGTTAAATGCAATAATATAATCTATCTATGAAAATAGGAAATTAACTAAGAACTTGAAAAGTAACTATAAATTCAAATCTAATCTATTCTATTCTATAAAGGCAGGAAACTGATTAATAATTGAGATTCAAACTAGTCTAATGCTATGCTAATCTATTCTATGAAATGAAATTGCAACGACTAATCTAGGAAAGTGGTCACTTGGTCCGAAAGCAACCTAATGTAGTGAAAGTAAATTTAATTATTCAGAACAGGAAACAAATCAACTAAACTATTTCATGAATGCATGAACTATATGCTTATGCAGGGATGAGAATTAACCATATGATTAACTATGAAAGAAAATATTGAAATTAATTACGAAAGCAAATATGAAATTAATTACTATAAAATAGGAAATTATGCTACAATTGAAAAGAACAACTAATCTATCTATTCTATGAGCGAAACTACTCTATATTTTCAAAAGAGCAAACCAACTAACTATCCTACTCTAGTTATTGAACTTATGCACTAGTATAAAGAAAATTGAAACATTAATCTAAGGACCAAGTGTAAACAAATACTTTACGGGGAATCATAAAATAATGTAAGCAAACTAGTTTAACAAATCTAATCTAATCAACAACTAATCTATGAACTTGAAAAGTAAACTTATCTTAAATTAAGCTATGAGAACTTTCAAAATGAAACTAATGCATCTAATATGAACAATCTATAACAATCCCTATTCCTTAATGCTCAAAATCTATCGTGCAAAATTTATTAATTTATATAAGCATAAAACTAAATTAAAGTTAAAGATAAAAATAAAGGGAACTAAACTAAGCCCAAGATAAAATAAATTAGACTAATGGAAATAAATAGGATCCACACTAAAATAAAACTAAACTAAAAGAATTTCATAAACTAAACTAAAATGAAACTAAAAGAAATAGTGGAAATAAACTAGATTAATTAAAAACAAGTGGAAATAGCAACATAGTTGCTAAGTACCTGCCTCTTAAGAAAAGTTTCAAGAAAATAGTAATAGGTTGAATATAAAAAAAAGAAGTAACAATCGATGTAGCAAAAATATGTTCTATGAAACCACCACCAATGTTAGATGGATGACTTCATACTCTTTAAAATAGTTTGAGTTTTTACATATACTTCAATTGGAGGCCTAATAAAACAACCATTGAGTTTGCACAAAATTATATAATTTAAAAGTTGCGTTAGTGAGCATAAATATGTGTTGCACTACAAGTAGTCAATAAAAGTTACGGATCCCATTGAAAAAATACACTTCCCCAAATTCCAGAGAGCTTAAGGTTAAAAACATGTCACAAACAAAATTTATTTACTTGTATTTGATGATTGCCAGGGGTTGTCCCTCCTCTATGAGATCTTGAGCTGAGTCATTTTTACTTGTATGGGATGATTGCCATGTATATTAGAAAATTTATCTCGGAGGAGGGAAAAATAAATGTTAATAACAAAAACAAATAAAATAAAACCTTACGACAAATAAAATAAAACTATATTGACAAGCTTTCAATGTTTTTGGTCATTATTAAGTAATTCTAGGTTATTTTGAAATTTAGATATTAGTTATACAATTTTTTAGAATCCTGAAAATAAATAAGTGTACAAAATTCATCAACCTATCTTAAATTTTACATAATAACAATCCAAAATTCCTAATATAACAGACTTGTTACATACCATTAACTACCAAATCAATAACATAATATATAACTAAAATCATAAACTATATCTATAAATATAAAAATATTTAAATAATTCTATTTTATTGTAATCAAGTCTATCACATTTGAAGATGTAATCTCCAAACCATACATTCAATAAAATTCCAAGAATCTCTAAATAACTTCTACGGATGAAGTCTAACTCATGGTACAGTTACAATCAAAGTGGCTTCATAATATAATAAAGATATTTGAAAATATAGTCCCCAAACCATACCTTCAATAAAATTCCAAGAATCAAAATTCTAATAATCACCAAGTAGCTTCTACAAAGTAACTTCAATGGTTGGAGTCTAACTCGTGGTACAGTTGCAATGTAGATAAAGCATTATTAAGAAGAAGGAAAGTGGCTTCTTCATAATATAATAAAGATCGTTCCACGTCGAATGTACTAAGCCTAAGTAAAATATACTCCACGTACACTTGTCCACATATCAGCCATGTCAATCTTGTCCGTCCATGAAAGCTTTTGGCTCATGAAGGCTATAGGAGGCTATCGTTAAGATTCATAGTGCATGCAATGATAGAGGCTTTACAATAATTTTGTGGTCAGAAACAAAACCACGTAGGGAGTTTCCGTGAGGCCGCTAAATGTAGAGATGCATAAGGGCATATTTTAGCCCACTAAAAGATCACCAAGTCCGGTCAAAATAGGGAACTCTACAGGATAAACTATATTTTAAAGGGAAACAGGAGACCAAACCAAGACTTGTCATCTCCTGACATATGATCGAGGTAAAAACTAGCGGTTTCAAATGTCATTTACACACAACAATGGAGGGTTACGTAAGCGGTTTTGTTGTCTTGCACGAGAATATGTTTCCTGAACACTTATGTGGCCATCCATAAAGCTGCACTTTTTTATGGCAGTTTTGCGGGCATAGATGGCAGAAGCCATGAGCATTGTAGACGCAAGAGAACCCCGTCATACAATTTGCCTTAAAGCAGATAAATGTGGGATGCAGTTTCAAAGGCTTTGAAATGAAAAAAAACGAGAGATGAAAAGCTCCAGAGGTTTTCCCGTCAAAGATGTTCCCGGCTGCATTACAAAAATTACTTTAGTGTACCGACCAGCTGAGAACTGTGAACGCGGGACATAGTAACCGTGGTTTTAAACACGGCATATTTAGAAATTACTGAAATTGCAATAAATGCAAAGGCCATTTTCTCACCATTATGAAAAGAAAAATATAGGAACAAGAAGGAACATGCCTGAATATAACACTATATTTCTAGGTATTATTAGAGTTATAATACAAACATAAAACCTCTTTCAAAATGCAAAACATTGATATCTACAAAACAGTATCTGCTGAGTTAACTTCAGTTGGCATTGTGGTCACACACACGATGTTTTAGGATCGATTCTTTTGCACTGTTGGTATTCATGCTACTTAAGGCATGTTCACAATTACAATATCTATACCTTATTGGTCCAAGCACACCAAAAAATCCTTGTCCTCTGGTTAGATGTTTCGATGCAGGTTCATATTCAAGAGTATAAAGAAAACACTGAATTTTCCCCAAAGCAATGTCAAAAAAACTAGTAAATTTACAGTCAAGGGGGGCTTATTTGCCACTTGTAGTTGTTACATTTAGGTGGTTCTATTTCGAGACTTTACGTGGATGCCTTCATGATCAAATTGACTTGTGCAGCTCAACTGCTGACACTAGTGCTTTTTACTTGGGTTATCAATAGTGCAAATTGAAGGGAAAGATTATATATTTAACATTCCAAAGCTTAATTCATGAAATACTTTAAAATTATTTGCGATTAGTAATTCAAATGTTCAGCTGTTCAAACTTCTTACATGGACTTGGCTTTTCTAGCCAAACAATGAGAAAGTAGAGCATGGGTATTTATATTTAAGACTCCAATACTTTACCAGTAACTGAAGAGTATTTTCTTGGACAACAATTTTTTTCCGTATTCCTTCAGCTGCAACCACGTATTGGAGTCATTCATTAAGATCATTATATAGAAAAATATAGGCATCAAATGACTCATAAGCTGAATGTAAATTATTATTTCAGAAATTAATAAAATAATAACTAATTTTAAACAAATATATACTATTTACTTTCTATTGAAACGTCTTTAAATGCTTTATTTATTTGCTGCAAATCGCTTTGAACAAAGTTTAAAACAAGGACTACTCTATTCAACGCCGCATCCACACTGCAAAATCTTTTTTCAACTTCTTCTGGAATACTGTCTGCAAAAAGGAAGATTTTGCCAAATGAATGCTATATAATTAAATTTTAAACCTGAACCATATAAAAGGTGAGAATTTGGAATGGATACATTTGTCGTCTAGATGACATCCGTGGTTGATTCTGCAATGCATAGTATTGGCACTGGATGGTCTTGTTTGCGAGAGTACTTGAGAACCGTCATCTCTACTACTACCGTAAGAATATGGCGCAAAGCAGGAAGTTCTCTTGATTGGATTATCTCGTTCCTGAGAACTATGTCTCCACTGTAATCATAGATTAAAAAATTGTACTGAATGTGTAGTCCAGAGTATAGTAACATTTATCTTGCAGAAAAGCAGAACGCCAAGAAACAGGAAAATATAATTACAATTTGAGATTCAGCAGCTGGCTGACTTTGCCCAGGTCTCATGGCCGGAGGTCTGAAAAAAACCAAACAGATGGCAATGGGATATAATTTTTATTTTTTTAATTTTATTATTATGACGTCATGTTGCCACATGTCAACTCAAATCCAGATACCAAATTCCAAAGCTGACATCATCTTCTATCCACCAATCAGCTGTTTACAAAAATAGTTTTTTAACAAAATTAAAAAAAATATTATACAAATCCCTAAGTCATACTTTGCAAAATAGATTTTAATTCTTTATAACTGCCTCAAAAGACACCAACTAATACCAAAGTCGAAAGAGTTTGACTTGCAATCGATTACAATATACCTGCTGAGGCAGGCATAATAACCTAAAATAAATTTGTCATAAAATAACCCTCTATTCAAAATTCACGCTACCATTCATTCAACAACACATTAAGCAATTCAATAACAAAATATGAATGATGTATACAAAAGTGCAAAGTTCAAAATGCAAAGTAAATACAAAATCCATCTAAGAATTCTAGAATATAAATTAAAGTTTTAGAAGACGAAACTTACAAAATACATATTAAATACAAAATATAATACAGTTATATAAATTCCCAAATATACAAAACTAAACATGAAATAAATTCAATTATAAACACTTTAACCTATATTAAAAACAATTATAAACCAATTCGAATCACTTTATTAATACGATACAAAATTAATATATAAAAGAAGAGAACATTTATACTCAATTATATTCTGAATTTTATCATAATTAAAACATAAACAATTAATGTAAAACTAAATATGAAATGTTGAAGATGGATTCAAATCCCCACTAACTACAAAACACAGTAAAATGATGGAAAATTAACCTATAGCCTAGTTAATTATTTCTACACAAAACATAATATTAGAAATTCTGGAAATGAATGAAAATTCTGTAAAATTCTATCTAAATTCGAAGTAAAGGTTGGAAGATAGACTAGATGAAGGTGCGAACAGAAGACTGAAAAACAATCCACATAGAGGAACGAACATAAGGATGAAAAATGGTCTACACAGAGGGATGAATGGCCGGCCATATGGAAAATTGGATAAAAACTCAGGAAAATTATAGTTTATCAACAACAAAAATCATCTACAAGAAAACTAAATATATATACATAAAAACAAAATTACTTATCTTGCAAAAACGAAAGATAAATGTTGAATATGTATGAATGGAACCTTCGGTTGTTGAGGGGCCCTTCTCAGCAATCAGATGCTAGTCTACGACAATGAATTATTTCATAGAAGACTGAAACATGCATACACAACTGCACATAAAGTTTTATTAAATATGAGCAGAATTTTACAGAGTCTATTCGTTTGCGACTAGCTACTACAGCTCTCAGGAAGAGCCTGGAATATATAGTGTTGAAAAGGGTGAGAAGGTTGACCCTTTCAGTAGTCACCGCTCCTAAAATAGCCAATCCTTATTATAACCAAACAATCATATGCCAATGCATATTCTGGTTCCTCCTTCAGCATGAGTGTGGTATTCTATAGCATGAACGTGACATGATGCTCCTCCCTTCGCGTGCATGATGGTGGCGTGTTAGGAAGAGAAATGTGACACTATGGGTTGTCCATAATGCAAGTCGTTCCATTCTATAAATGCACAGACTGGTGACGTGGTGGAGAGTGAAGGCAGTGACATGATGGTAGTTATAGAATGCATGGGTAGTAATCAATTCGGCGTTGAGTGTAATGGTGATCCTTCTATGTTGGGATTTTCCTCATTATTCAACCACATGGACAGCAAACAATCTGTAGATCGTTCCAATGTTTAAATGCTTGGAATATCGGTCATTAACAGCACGCTGCTTAATTAATGAGCTGAGCGGTGAGCTGCATCATAAGCTGAACAGTAGACTGAATGCACTGTCTGTTTATTTGGTTGTGAGCGAGCTGGATAGTAAGCTTAATGCATGTATAAATTTGATTGGATTGGGTGCTAGGTTTAAATAGTGGCCGAGTTTTCATTTTTGTGACTGTGCATTTCCATTATGCCGCTCCATTCCTTCATGGTGTGCGTTTATATTATTCACGGCCTACATATATTGTTTACGGCCTACACATAAAACTCATTATATTAGAACCAAAATGATGAAAGCCACTTTTTAAAGTTTTTATAATATTAAAATGTAAAAACCATTCCACTTTAAAGGGTTTTTAATAATATTAAGTTTTAAATGGAAACGTGATGGTATATTATATGTGGCCAACGAAATATTTCAAACAAATGTTCAAAATGAATTTTACCATATCATATTCAAATAGATTTTAAATGGCCAAGTGTAATTTAATTAATTAAATAAATGTTAAAAATCCATATCACTTTTTACTTTATGTTTTAATTAATTTGGATTATGACTTTTTACTTTATCTTTTGATAATTTGGATTATGAGTGAGTTTGTAAGAGTGATTTAAAGTTTAAACAAAATATTTAATGTTTTAATATTAAAGCCTTTTAATTTTTCTCATTCTTATGTGTTTAAATTTGAATCAATATTAAATTTCATCCTTACTTCATGGTTTTTGCATGTGCAGGTATTCACGGGACCGGAAAGAAATAGGAGGCGAGGATAAAACAAACCAAGAACCTAATAAGAAACATGCCATTAAACCTAGTGTGGTACTTAGTACCAAAATAATGTGCTGAATGGAGTGCCGAAATGCGCACTAAATGTAATAATACATCAAAAATGATGAATTAAGCTTCTTTTACATTTATAAGTCATAACTAATGAAAACATAGTAAAAGATAGACAAATCAAAGATAGATGTATTAGATTTCGGAAAAATGGGTCAAAAAATTGATGTAAATAAAGCCATTATAAAAGATAATTTCAAGGCCCAACATCGTATTTTGGCAGCAAGATAGCAATATTTCCACTCCTCCATCATATCTGACGAGGAGTTGGAAATATTGCAAGAACATAAAGGCCAAGGAGTTGAAGTCTGGGTACTTGGCTTGTGGTAGCTCAATGTACCACTTGGTTGCAGCACTTATGAGGGTGCGTTGAAATAGTTTGATTCTGATCGAATCATCTACGATGTTGTTTGATGAGCACCATAGGTGAAACGTCATGATATGGTTTTGGGGGCACTCCCCTGCCTTCCCTTCATACTTGGGGATGTCTGGGGGAATTTTGGTTGGAATGGGGGGCCAAAAGGTTTGATGACAGATGAGGTCATTCGTTAACCTATCCAAGTCAGGCAGGTTGAGGCATTCCATGAAAGGGAGGTTTGACCCAAGGTTGATGTGTGATAGACCAACAATGGTGGTGGGGTTTGTAGAAGCATAATGTACCTACGTGACTGGGGGTACTTGTGGCACAGTTGTGGACAGACCACTGCCCCTGGGTATGGTAAGCGACAAAGTGTGAGTGGAAGGGCCATTGTCCCCATGTACGATAGGAGGGATAGTGTAGGTGGAAGTGCCACTGCCCCCAGGTATTCCAAGTGGGACAATGTCAGTGGATGGGCCACCGCCCCTAGGTATGACATGTGGGGCAGTTTGACTAGTAAGGATGGGTGGCAGTAGATGATTTATGATAGTCTGCATGACAGTGCTAGGACCACTAGCAGGGGTGTTGGTGGTGGTGTGGGGTATGGATGTGGGTCCACTGCCAATCACCAAGACAGGAAGTGGATCCGGGTTTGCACCAGCCATGGGGCTAGATGGTGAAGTGTGTAAATATGGCTCAGATTGATATGATTCTAAGTCTGAATCAGAGGGTGTGTGTCCTTCTAATGGTGTAGAGGGTCGTCGAGAATGGTCTCGACGGTGTTGGTTCAAGGACCCAAACTGTGGTGGATCTCCTCTTAGGTGTGAGGAAGCGCGTGGGGGATAAATTGTGTCTGGTTGGTAAATCAGTTGGTGAAATTTGGTAGTGACATTCTGGACCCCAATTTTAGTGGCTTCCTATTGGCTTTCAAGTGGTCACTCGGCCACCAAGACTTCCAGGAGACAGTGCTTGGATTTTTACTCATGGGAGTGCTAGTCAATCCGTAGGGGTTGTTGCTCATTTCACTTAGAAATTCCTCTCAGCGGCCAGCTACTTTGGGGTTCCCATGGTACTCCTCACAATGAGTTTTAGGGATGATCCCAAGTACTTCCCACGGTTAAGGAAGTTCGGGACTTATGTCCTCAAAGACTGCAAGTGCTTGAATTAGTGTAAATCAATAGATTTTATTGGATGGCTCATCGTCATGAACTGAGTTTGGTTATCTTATTTGGTATGGTTATGTGCATGTCCATTGTATTTTTTATTATTTTCTATTATTCACTTGGTGACTCCTTGTATGGTTTATGAATATTTCGCAAAGATTTTTTGGTTTGTTACAAAAATTACAACCTGGGTAAATTGTTATGAAACTAGTAAATTGTGAATAGAAAATTTGAAACATGCCATTAATGAATATGAACTATGGTAGAATTACTAGGTGACTACCTTACACCTGTATTCCTCTTCGACAAGGAAAAGGTGTTGGGCTCTTAACACAAAGGGACTAAGCCCATCTGTAGATCCTCAGGTCACTCTCCAAGTGCAAGGTCGGTCAATAAGGAGGACGTTAATGTCGTGAGGACCCCTGGGCCTACCACCCCCTCTACCTTCCAAGTCACCTGTTTTTAGTGGTCTAAAACAATCACAAGTGAATTTCCTATTACTATACGAGCTTCACCCTTCGTCTTATCCCAGAATACCCCAGAGGGTGATGACTGGGTAGAGGAGGAAGGGCTAGGCAAGAAGTTAATTTCCAATTCTTATTAAAAACTAAAATTTAACATACAGTAATCTATTCAATCCTTAAAATAGATTCACGGCAGCAAATAACAGCAAACAAGCAAGCCCAAAAAGTTAAAATGCTCATATAAAGTAAAAAAAACGGGTCGCGCACCTGTAAAGGACCTGTTTTTGCGGGGTGGATTGTGATGAAACCATGAGGAATTACCTCAAATGGTTGAAACCCCTCTTTGAAAACATGTGCTTTTACCCCTAACCACGAGAATATTCACAAATGGATCAACTTTTTGGGAAGAAAATGATACCGGATAGAGGTGAATTTTCAGAAATTCGGTTCGGTCGTTTTTTCATAGTTGAACGATTTGCAAATAAAAAACGACCAACAATATCTGTTACTGTGGCAGAAACAATAAAAAAAATGAAATAAATATATATATCAGCCTAAATAAACAAATATCTATCAAACTAAGTAAAAAAAAGATTAAAAACAAAAAACCCAAGGATCTAGTGGGATCGACCCAGTATGGTCACCAATCTGTAGCCGGGAAAAGGCCCTAGCTATGTGCTGAAAAACCTACCTTCCACCTATAGGATGGAAGGATAGAGATTCTATGGGTGAAAGTAAAACCTGCAAAGAAATGTTAGAGCTAAGCTATGAAAACCCTGCAGGAAATGGTTAGAAAACAAGAGATGGCCATAGGAAATCAAATGAGAACCTGCAGCAAACAATTAGCAAACAAGCCTGCAAGCAAAATGATCTAAAAATATAAGCTATAAACAGAAACAAATGGTTATCTCTTCTTTGTGGAAATGGGCCACCATGCCCTAGCTTTGGGAGCACCTCTCTCTATGGGATGGAGACTTGGCTTGTGGAGCAATGGAGGAGAGGGAGGGTAAACGAATTGAGAGGCAAAGGGTCTCAAGCAACTCACATGGGTAGCATAATGATATGGAGAGAAGGAGTGTTTTGAGAGTGACCCCCACCCCTCTATTTATAGTTTTTTCTTGATATTTTAGGGTTTTAAGCCCCTGGTTAGGGCTTTAGCCGCTTTTTTGGGATTTAAGCCCCTTTTGCCCAATTCTTAGCTCCTTTGGAGGTTTTAAGCTTCTTTAAGGGGGTTTAGCCCAGTTTTGGAGGTTTTAGCCCCTATGAGAGCTATTCTGGCTCTTTTTAGGGATTTTTAAGCCCTTTTCATGTTTTTGAGCCTTTGCAAGGGTGTGGGGGACAAATGAGGGTAGTGTAATGGATGTCTTTAGGTGGTGTAGGTCATGTAGAGATTACTGAGGGATTTTTTGGGTTAACAGCTAGGTTACATCCATTTTTTTAGTTGCTTGTATGCTTGGTTTGATTTTCAAAAGGATTGCTTGGAATTCAGTATTGTTAGATCTCTTTTTGCTATATGCTAAACTGAAAAGGAATCTTTTCTTTTTGGATTTTTATTTTTTTCTTCGTGAGTTTATAAAAGGTTGCTTCTCGCTTTTGATTCAAAGAAATTTTTTGAGATTTGATAATAATTGTGTTTAAAGAATAATCATCAGAGCTTTGATTAGCTTCATAAGCTTTTAGATATCCATGTTCTTCTTTTCTTTTACACATTCTTGTCTCGTCAAAAGTATATCATAGTTATAAGATTAGATCTTTTCATTTTTTTTAAAGAATATTGAAAAACTGCTTAGTATGCCTTTCAGTGCTAGTGTCTTTTTCTTTAGGAAAAGAGATCTCACTTCATTCTTGCTTTCAAAGATCAGTGTAGAAGTGTGTTTCTTGTTTGCATTTTCGGAAAGATAAGTTCAGTGTGACTGTTTGGGAAATTTTTTGTTTTGCAATATAATTGAAACACTGTCTCTTTCCCATAAGTAGGGCATACTTTAAATAGTAAAGTGAAAAAATTGCATTCTATGTTGCATGGTTTTACTTTTCTGTACACACCTCGCATATTCACCTAATCATTCAAGATCAAATTAGCAATAGATATAGGTTAAAATGTTTAGTAACTTGAGTGATAGGATAGAGACGTGTTCCAACGTCTTTAAACATAGGAGTTTCCATTCATTTGCTTGCACTACATCCTGGGAACTGTGTGGTTCTTCCACGTACCATTGGTATATCGAATAACCTTTCACGTACCCTTGAGGTATATAGAAAGGTACTTCACGTACTTGATTTTATATTGGAAGGCCCCTTTTGAATGGTTGTTCATTAGATAACACTAATAAGGATTTGAGATCCCACATTCCTTGCGTATATCGGGAGACCCTTTTAGGATTACCTAAACCATCTGAGAAAAACCCTTTTGGACATATTGTCAATGTAATACACTAAGAACAACACTCAGGGAGACTACTACGCATGTTTCGTCCAGGTAATTGGGTATTTAGGCAAGGGTACGATCCTAATCCTCCTTGTCGCGCTTTATTGTTGGACCCTGTGGTATATCGTGAGTTGCAAAGACTTGAAAATCCTAGTGAGGAACCGGCTTTTACCAGCCCCTGTTATCACCTAAGTTTGTTTGTTGCCTTTATCTTGTGTAGGAGTGGTTTTGTGTGTTTTTCCTAGTTTTCAAACCCTAGGTTAGGATTTTAGTGACCACCAATATGTTTGGTTTTCCTTTGAGATGATCTAGAAGAGTTCAAGGCTTGCCACTTGAGCTTCCTCCTGTTGCAGGAGAAAGACCAATGGAAGCCATATACCAAGGATCTACAGCTGATTCTTGCATTAAAGAGAATCTAGGTGTGGAAGCGGGGGAAGAATTCACAACACATGATAATCCCTTGGTTGAACAACCTCCTACACCTGATATTTCCATCATTTTCTATTGGAAGGTCATGTTGGTTCATCAAATTGGGTTGATCGCCCGTTTGATGATTCTGAGGGGACATAATATGACTCTAATTCCCCTTTTCGAATAACCTCTATGGGTCAAGTAATTTCCAAATTTGGGGTTACTAGATCGTCCTTTTTTAACCCTCCTTTGAATGAGGATATGTATAGAAGGCTCTAGCCAACTATGGATCATTTACGAAATTTACAAGAGCACCTTGCTAACATCACTGCTTCACCTCTTCATCATCAAGAGCCTATGTTGAATCTTTTACCCCATCTTTCAGAATCAACCCCGCCCGAATACCGTTCACTCTCAACATCTCAAGTTACTCCTATTTTGACATCACCAGTTCGAGGATCAATAGTTCCTAATCTAGGTCAACCTTCCAACCTTGTTACTATGGTTCAAAATCCTAGGTATTCTTTTGGTTCTCCTGTATCTTCTACCACTATGGGGAAACCTCTAGATCAAGTTGCATTAGTAGTTGGTGGAGTCACACCCATTTCAAGACAAACCCCTGTTGTAGGACAGTCAGCAGTTGTAGTCCCTCCCACAAAAACCAAAGTAGTTACACCCCCTTCTAGTACGAGGAAACCCTAATGGGAACAATCCACTATTAATAAACCTTCTTGGGATATACTCACCTGGGAAATCTACCATCCATAAGTAATGTGAACATTCAACCTACATCTATAGGAATGGTATATCCTAGTATGCCTTACCCCAAAAACATGTTTACACCATGGGGTTAACTTAATTTGTCACATATGAATATTCCTGGAGGGATACATATCATTATTGTTGGAGGTTATGGTGGCCCACCTTTTGGGGGACCACCTAGTGGAGGCCCACCTTATGGATGACCACCTAGCAGAGGCCTACCTAGTGAAAAAACACCTAGTGGAGGTCCACCTTATGGCGGACCACCTCCTGGTAGACCACCTTCTGGGGAGACACCACCTCTTGGTGGACCATCTCCTGGAGGACCACCACCTTCTTGGGAGCCTCCATGTAGAGGATCACCTCCTAGAAGATCGCCTCCTAGGGGACCACCGCCTAGTGGAGGACCACCTGGTGGAGGCCCTCCTAGTAGAGGACCACCACCACCACCACCTAGAGGAAACCCTTCTCTTGGGGGACCGCCTCCATCTAGTGGATCTTCAAGAGGATCGTCTACGAATCCAAATTCCCAACAATTAGTGGATCAATCGGCCTATGGTCCTACTGGTATATAGATGCCTTATCAATACTACTAGTATGTGCAACCTAACTGAAAACTTCATTTTTTTGAGACTTTGGACTTACCTGATCTGTCCAAGTTTATTAATGACACCATCCAACACAACCCTTCATGGCCTATAATTCTAGTAAAGTTACCATCACATATCCTGAAATTTGATGAGAAACAGTGAGAGGATCCCAAAAACCATGTTATGAATTTCCATCTATGGTGTTCTTCCAACTTCTTGATAGATGATTCAGTGCACTTAAGGTCCTTTCAACAAAATTTGACTGGTACGGCTGCAAAGTGGTACATTGAACTTCCGCAACATTCATTTGTGGACTTTAGCTCATTGGCAATAGTTTTTCTTATTCATTTCCAACTTCCCATCCATTACGAAACTGGTATGGATATTTTGACATCACTTCGTCAAAATACTTCTACACACATATATGATCATATTCACGAGTGGAGGAGATGACGAAGACTTATTAAAGCTCCTATTGCAAACAAATTATTGGTTGATTGGTACATGAAATCCTTGTTTCCTCCCATTTCCCAAGATATGGATATGGGTGGTGTTGTTGCTGAATATCAGGATATTAGTCGTGCTCAATATTTGGACTTGGTTTATTCCCAGTCCAAAAATATGTATGACCTAATCTCTCAAGCTCCTCATCCCAGCACAGACCCTACTAAGCCACCTGCTGAAAATCCTATTGATGGGGATGTTGGTTCAATCCATCCCTCATCAGCAGCTAATCCTTCCAAGCAACATAGTACTTCTACTACCACTCCTTTTTCTCCTATGGTTTTCACTGAGGTTAATGTTATTTAAGGTATGCAGACACCTGGTAATAAGAAGAAAGGAAAAGGAAAAAATAAGAAGCCTGGAAACAAACAAGAGAATCCCAAGGCTACTACCCCAGAGAATGATAATAAAGGTAAGAGGAAGGCTAAGTATCCCTACCTATTGTGTGGTGGTGACCACTTCACGAAGGAGTGTCATCGTCATGAAGATATTAGTAATTTTTTTAAAAGTAACCCTACACTGGTAGTGCACTGACCCCTTTCCATCTCAACAACAATTGATAGATGATATTTCTTCTCAAGGAACCTCTAATTCTACAAATGAAATCTGAATGATGTCCTTGAAAACTATTAGCTTGACTACTCGTAGTCAGTCATATGACAAACCTGCAGAGAAGAAGGATGAGAATCCTTCTTCCGATAAATATCCTTCCATTAGTTCTTCTTCATCTTCATCTAATGGTCCTCTTACAATCGAGAAACATAATCTCGACTTGATTTTGCGCCACCCAAGAGTACCCTCAGGAAGTCTATTTTTAATACAAATGATCGAGATGAACAATTCTACAATGTTGTTGAAGATTTGGCTCAATAACCTTGCACGATGTCTACCCTAGAGGTACTCCAAAGTTGTTGTATAGCAAGGATTTCTCCCTGCTATAGGGGCAGGAATGGCTCCCTTATGCCTATAGGGCACAAGGTTAGGTTCTTTCTAATGGTGAAAATGCAAAGAAATGAAACGGAAATAACAGAAGTAGAATAGTAAACCAACACTAAGGCTAAGAATAGAAAACTAAAGCTAAACTAAATTATAAGCTAAGAATATAACAGAAAGAAGGAGATTAAGCACTAGTGAACCCTTTTGTAGAAAATGGGTTAGGGTTTCGCCTCCTTAAAACTTGCAATTAAAACTAAGGTACAATTGAAAACTTGCAAAATAATGTTAATAACAAAACCTACAAATGGAAATAAGGGTTAGAAAGCAAAGCATATTAAGAAGAAAAAAAATAAACATAAAATCACAAATATACCTTCTCTAGTGGGAATGGGCCACCATGCCCTAGCTCATGGGAGCACCTCTCTTGGTTTGGGAGAAATGGATCAAAGGGGAATGGAAATGAAGGAGAGGGAGTGTGGGTGGTTTGAAAGGCAAAGGTCTCAAAGCATCCACGGGTAGCATAACAATAGGCAATGGGAGAAGTGTTTTGAGAGTGACCCCCCACCCTGCTTTTATATATTTTCCAAGAGGTTTTAGGGTTTTAATCCCTTGGTTAGGACTTTAGCCCCTTTTTTGGGATTTTAGCCTCTTTTAGGATTTTAGCCCCTTTTTTAGGGCTTTAGCTCCTAGGGGGATATTTTGGGCTCCTTTTTGGGGTTTTTAGCCCTTTTTCTTCATCCTTAGGCTATTTTGGAGGTGTGGGGGTCTAGTGGAAGGTCTAATGGAGTGATATGAGAGTTGTGAGATGGTGTGTTTGGATGGTGTAGGCCATTGAGAGCTAAGTAGGGTACTTTTGGGTTAATAGATTGCCCCCTAATGTGTGAGGGCAGGAGCTCAATGTATGGCTGACAGACATCATAGGATTTTCTGTGTAGAGGTGGTGCTTCCGAGGCTGGGGCATGGTGGATTTTGGTTTTTCTATTAATTTGGTTCCCATAAATGGGTGAGATATAATAAATGTGTGACATGTATATGGAAAAGGTAGGAATCCCCATGCTCGTGACAATGTCGGAAGAACAATTTGATTTATGGTCTGCAATACAAGAGCTGATCATATACAACTGATGTTACAATAATAGTTGCCTCCATGTGAGGTTGAATACAATAATGATCTGGTACATTGGACATATGGCATTCTCATGGAATGTTATATCTTGATGACTAGCGATCTGCTAGATCTGGTACATAGCTGGGTGGACTTGTTGATTGAGAGTCAGAGTCTTTGTGGTACAAGTATGTTGCATCAATCATAAAAGTATATCGAAGCACTGTTGGGGCTTCAGATCACTATCTCCAATGCAACCCAGAAATCACAAGGGACATAACCTGTTTAGGTCCCTCAAGTGGACTCACCAATGTTCTAGTGTTGGGTGACATCTGGGGTCTTCAACCAAGTACTATGTGGAACAAACCCTGTATGAATCTCAAGGGTATGATGATGGAGTTGAAGTTGATCATGTGAGAAACAACCATCGCAAGAGGCACTAAGGGCTCCTCTCAAGTGGTCCAAGGAACTCATCAATGATGTTAATGAAACCAAGGTATAGGGACCTCTAGGTCTATCCTCTAGAATATGTGTGCTGGCATCGACAGAGGGAGACCTGCCCTTAGTCAAGGCAATGATGTTTCCTTGACCAGGAGCACGAGGGAGAAAACTGAAAGGTGTGAGGAAATCTGCAGACTGACTCACTAAATTTGGGGGGGAGGGGAGGGAAGGGAAAGAACTAAATAGGGGAAAGGGGGAGTGGGAGACTCAAAATTCCTTTGTTCAGAGTATGACAGTAGGGAAGACTAAGCAGCAAATGAAACTAACTCAAGGGAATGGGATCATAGCTATAATACCGAGAATGTCGCTGCAGATGGGAAATACTTGGAGGAGGTGGACACTTTTGATACTGATGGGATCCAAGGAAGACACATTACAGAGTACTCTGAACAAAGGCGACCCGATGTGGGGATGCTACCAAACTGTTTTTTGTGGGGTGGTGGCTAGGGACACCATTGTGGTACAATCTCATGGATTTTTGGAAATCCTAAGAAGGTAAATTCTTGATGGTGCTTTCAATTTTAGAGAGTCTGAAAGCATGAAGAAGAAGACTCCAGTAGGGGCTCTTTTTCATTGGTAGTCTCCTATGCCCGAAAAAAGATAAATGTATACATAGGAGAGCTCGCACATCCTGGAGGGGATGAGAGACTTCTTTACCATTGGTAGTCCAATCAGGCTGGAAAAGGTTAAACCTATACTGGCTGAACGGTCATTCAAATACTTTTATGAGCATGAACGAACCCAATTTTTCTTGACAATATTTTCTTGTTGAGATGGCTGGAAAAGAGCTTAACGAAAACCAGTGGTGAGATTTTTCGTAAAGTGCAGCCCCTCTGCCTGAGAAAGCATAAAAGTATGCAGAGGGGAATGGTCTTGGCTTGAGTGTGCCAAGGAGGTCCTTTTCATGAAATGTTCTACATGGTCTGCAAAAGGAGATAAACGAGATGATTTAGACGCTGTTTCCTATACTTTAGCGAGCGAGAAAGGAAACAGCTATGCTCAGCAATCTTTTAATTGTTTTAAGGAGTCAGAAAAGAGCTTAAACAAAACTCCAATGTGGTCAACTAATGGTGCCACATGCGGTAACCCATGTCGGGATGATGGATAGAGGTCCAAAGGTCATCCAAGCAGTACGAATGAAGCAGAAGGCTCTCAAACATACCAATACATGCGTGGGATAGATCGTGGGAGAGGCCTACGAGTCAGTGCGAAAAAGGCACGCAAACCAAGGTGGCTCTCAGACAAAGGTCAAGAGAGAGTGTGTGTGTGTGTTGTGGTGGATGAACTTGACCACATGCAATGTGAGTTCAAGTCCGGAGGCATTTATATGCCAAATATGTGTAAGAAAAATAAATTTTTTGTGGACAGTGGTCCAGAGGTCCGCGTAAGGTGCAGTGAATGGAAAAGACAACTATGTGTTAAAAATGCAAAATAAAAGCTAAAATTACAGTCCTTAATGGGCGACAGCCCAAAAACTTGCATGAGTTGCGATCGAAAAATGTGATGCAAGTACTGGTCCGCAAACACTCGCATTGTCATGTCATGGCTCATAAATTGAGGTGACTTATGGGAAATGGTCCTAAATTGACTTATTGAACATGAGACAATGGTCTCCTAAAGAGATAGGGGGTGGAATTCTAAAACCAGTGGCACAAACGACATCTCAAACGGAGTCTGTATGGTCATGTTATGTCGATCGGAAGAAATTAGGTCAAATGGGGCCTATAAAAGGGGGGGTCCACATGGTGAAGTGTCATTGTCACTATTCATTGTGGAGTTGGAGAGGTGGGCCCTAATTCTTAATTTGCTATTTTCTTTTGATCCAACCGACAGTTTCACGAGCCACGACTTGTAGGTAAAAGATCTCACTAAACCTCTTCATTTTGATGGTTTATTTGTTGAATTTGGTCACCTGGAGGCCCCCCATGAGCATTTTGGGGTTTCATGGGGACCAGGTCACACATTTCAAGGGATAAGGAACATCCTAGGTGCACCTATTGGGCAATTATGATCGCCCTTGGTGCTCCTTTTGTTGATGTATTTGTAACTTCGAAATGTATTCATCTATGTATCTTATGTATTGTAACCCGATGTTTATTCCAGGATGTATCTATAATGTAATTGAGTCATGTTTTCATGCCCCAATGTTTCTATCGGGAGGATCAATAATGTAATCAATTCATGTCAATTCATTGTGGGTAACCCTCTGATTGTCTAAGGGTTAAAGTCCCCGCAGTTCCGGGGCACTAGGGTTATTAGAGTCTCTTAGTAGAGGTCATCCCTGGTAGGGTTTTAGTCATGTCAGGATTAGTATAAATAGAGAACTGGAGTCTCTATTTATCACACAACTCATACACACTCAAGTGCATCACATAGTTGAGGAAGGAGAAGACACTAGGGCTAGACAAGAAGAAGATTACTGCTATCGAGAGATCACTTACTATTTTGGGATTTTACTATTTTGGTGCTGATTCTATCTCTAAGGAAGTTGCAGGATTTTCTCCATTTATGGTTTCCCTGAGGAAAAAAACTATGTTCATTGTCTCTTGTTCTTGATTGTTTTACTTGTTATTCTCTCAGTTAAATATCCTAATAATTCTAGCTTAATGTTGAAAAACTAACATGGTATTAGAGCTAACCTAAGAAGAAGACA
This sequence comes from Pseudotsuga menziesii, assembly GCA_001517045.1. NCBI lineage: Eukaryota > Viridiplantae > Streptophyta > Pinopsida > Pinales > Pinaceae > Pseudotsuga > Pseudotsuga menziesii. The sequence continues at coordinate 297,785 of LPNX010134302.1, forward strand.
TTGTGGAGCTGCGAGAACTAGTGCTTCCTAGTTTGTGGATCTTCCTCCATATATTTTAAGCAAAAGTAAGGTGGAATAACTCTCCTCCTTAGGGTGCATCTTTCTGTCAAAGAAGAATCCAATTCTGAGGTTTTTCAGTTTTGGACCTAACACTGCTACTAGAAATTAGGGCTTTTCATAGAAGAGGAAATTTTCAGTAAGCCTAGGCCTGGATTGATATCCTCCCCAAAATTGAAGTTAGGGACAAATTTCAAGACATTTGGGTGGATATATATCTGAAAAAGAAAAACCCTAATTTGCTCCTGAACCAGCTCTGCAGGATTTCAGCTCAAGTTTCAGATCCGGCATCTTGACCTGGTATGATCTAAAATCTTTTGTATTTCCATTTGAGGTTCTTAGTTAGGATGTCTCATAATACCAAGCTTGATGAAACACTTGAGGGAGCTGATAACTTTTGAGCCTAGAAGTATAGGATCTCCTTGGTCCTCGAAGAGAATGAGTTAGACTCCTACATCCATGAGGAGGTTCCAGTTCCAAAGGGAGATGAGGCAAAGGGATTACATAAGAAGAAGATGGTTATGAAAAAGAGGATCATTGCTGATTCTATCAAGGATCACATTATACCTCATGTGTCCTCTCTCAAGACACTTAAAGCTATGTTTGATGCCCCATCCAAGTTGTTTGAAGGGAAGAACATAAACCGGAAGATGACTCTGAGGAATCAACTGAAGAATGTGACGATTGAGAATGCAGAGACTATCCAATCCTACTTCACAAGGGTTTCTCAAATCAAGGAACAATTCGAAAATATAGATGAAGAAGTGGATAATGCAGAGATTGTGATGAAAACACTGAATGGCCTTCCTAGGTCATTGGATTCTTTCATCCAAGGAATCTGTGCTAGAAAGAAGTTAGTCAAATTTAGCAGACTATGGAAAGAATGCTCTCAAGAAGAAGAACAAATAGCAGCTCGAGAAGAGAAGATGGGAAGTGAAGATCAAGCTCTCATAGTTCACTCTAAGAAAGGCAGAAGAAAACCTCATCACTTCAAAGGTAAGAATCATCATCATAGAGATAATAGTGGAAAGGACCTATCTCGATTAAGATGTTATACTTGTGATGAAATAGGACACTTTGAAAAAGGTTGTCCTAAGAACAAGGTCCACTCTCATAAAAGGAATGGGAACAAAAGAAGACATCATGCTCATGCTGCAGAAGATGATGAACCTTCCAAGGAAAGAACCAGATATGAAAGTGAATATTCTTCTAGCGAGGATGAATATGTTTTGATCTCCGCTCTCACAGGTAACATTACTCATGGAAGTGATGATTGGCTTATAGATAGTGGGGCTTCCAAACATATGAGTGGATTCAAGGAATCCTTTGTGAGACTGTCAAAACATGAATCACCTCACAAGGTGAAACTAGGATATGACTACCAATATCCAATAAAAGGTAGTGGGGAATATTCCTATAAGCTATACTCTGGAAAGTCTCTAACAATGAAAGAAGTATTGTTTGTGCCAAGACTCAAGAAGAACCTCCTCTCCATATCAACATTAGATGTAAAAGGAATGTGGGTTGCATTCATATATGGTTAAGTCATCATGTGGCCAAGAGGAAAGACTATCGATGATGCGGTGGTGATTGGAGAACAAGAAGGAGGATTGTACAAATTAAAGGGCCATCCAGAAAAATCCTTGGCATGACATAGTAGAGCCAAGTGAACTTTGGCATAGAATGCTTGCACATGTGCATTATAGAGCACTACCTATTGCAAGCAAAGATATTGAAGGTCTTCCAGAATTCCAAGCAAAACATGATGGGATCTGCAAAGGATATGCGAAAGGAAAGAATACAAAGAAGACATTTCCAAGCAGCGAAAGCAAAGACAAAGGAATCCTAGAAATCATCCACTCAGATGTATGCAATCCTATGTCATCAAAATCACTAAGTGGGTATGCATACTACATTTCTTTTATTAATGACTTTTCTAGGAAAACATGGGTTTACTTCATGAAGAACAAAGATGGAGTATTCAGCAAATTCAAGGAATTCAAAGCCTTGATCAAGAACCACACTGAAAAGAAGATCAATACTTTTTTATCAGATAATGGTGGAGAATTCACTTCAAATGGATTCAAAGAGCTATGCAAAGAATCGGGGATTAAGAGGGGGTTTTCCACTCATTATAATCCACAACAGAATGGGATTGCGAAATAGAAGAACAGAACTATCATGGAAGCTGCAAGAGCCATGCTTCATGATCAAGATATTCCTATGCATCTTTAGGCGGAAGCTTCCAGAACAATTGTGTATGTACAGAACCGTACTCCACATAGAGTACTCAAGAACAAGACTGCTAAAGATGTCTTCTTCGGCAAGAAACCAGAAGTCAACCATCTCAGAATATTCGGCTATCTTGTGTACATACACATTCCGAAAGAGAAGAGAACAAAATTAGATCCTTCAGGAAAGAAGGGTATATTTGTGGGATACTCTGAAAGCTAGAAGGCTTACAAAATATATTTTCTAGGGTACAATAAGATTGACATCAGCAGGGATGTGACATTTGATGAAGACACAGCTTACAACAAATCCAGAAAGAGACCTGCTGAAGAACCTGAAGAAGCAAAAGCAGAAGCACCCAGAATTCATGATACAACCATGAACGAAGAAGCTCAAGAAGAAGATAGAGAATTTGAAGGACCACAAAGACCTATAGATCCACATCTGGAGAAGAATCCTCATAAGAGGAAACCTACTTGGGTACAAGAACTTATCCATGGTGTGGAAAGATATGGGGCTCTAGAAGAGAATAATAGAGAAAGAAAGAGAACCAAATCCTTCTCCGGGTATGTAGCCTTACTATGTGATTTCATTAATAAAGAACCTTCCAGTTACGAAGAAGCGGTAGAATAGAAATAATGGAAGGATGCTATGATCAAAGAATACCAATCGATCATGAAGAATGATGTTTGGGATGTTGTCCCAAGATGAGAAGGGAAGTCAGTTGTAACTTCCAAATGGATATACAAGATCAAGCATGCTGCAGATGGTAGCATTGAAAAATATAAAGAAATATTTGTGGCACGAGGTTTCTCTCAGAAAGAAGGAATAGATTATGAAGAAACCTTTGCACCTATATCCAGATACACTTCCGTCAGATCAGTACTTGCTCTGGATGCAGTGATGAAATGGAAGATACACCAAATGAATGTCAAGACTGCTTTCTTGAATGGTGTAGTAGAAGAGGAAGTGTATTTAGAACAACCACTCAATTTTGAGACACATGACAGAGAGTGTCATGTATGCATATTGAAGAAAGCCCTGTACGGTTTTAAACAGGCACCTCAGACCTGGTACAACATAATTGATAGCTTTTTATCCAGTTTGGGCTTCACCAAGAGTAAAGCAGATTCCAACCTTTACTACAAGGTTGAAGATGGAAACTTAGTGACACTTCTACTATATGTAGATGATCTATTTGTAACAGGTACGGATGGGTTTATTGTTGATACAAAGAGAAAGCTTGCTGCTAAGTTTGAAATGAAGGACTTGGGGATGATGCATTACTTTCTAGGTATGGAGGTGTGGTAGAGTACAAATGGAATCTTCCTTGGACAAGGGAAGTATTCAGTAGAGATCCTAAATAGTTTTGGGATGATGGACTGCAAGGCTATGGCCACACCTATGGGATCAAACCTAAATCTATTGAGCAATACTTCATTAGAGTCAATTGATGCTACGATGTATCGTTAAATGATTGGGTCATTGATGTACCTGAAGAACATGAGACCAGACATTTTCTTTGCTGTGAACACCTTGAGCTAGTTCTTGACAAATCCAAGAAATGTTCACTTCATTGCTGCAAAGCATATTCTGAGGTACCTGAGGGGTACAGTTGATTATGGGCTCAAGTATGATGCAAATCATAACATTAACCTGGAGGGTTATGTTGATTCATATTGGGTAGGTAGTGCCATCAATAGGAAGAGCACTTTAGGGTGTTGCTTCAGTATGGGATCAGGTGTGATCTCTTGGTTTAGCAGGAAGCAGTCCTATGTGGCACTGAGTATATATGAAGTAGGATATGTCACAGCTTGTTCAGCTAGTTGTGAGGCAGCATGGATATGGAAGCTAATTTCTGATTTATTTGATCTCCAATTGGATGCTACTTGTATACATTGTGACAACCAAAGTTGCATTAAGTTTTCAGAGAATCCAATGTTCCATGACAAGTCGAAGCATATCAAGATCAAGTACCACTATATCAGGGATATGGTGCAGAAGGGCGCAGTGAAGCTCCAGTATGTTGTGACAGAGGAACAGATAGTTGATGTCTTGACAAATCCATTGGCTAGGGTGAAGTTTGAGTACTTCAGGGAGAATCTTGGTGTTCTTCAGATCGATATTTCCTTTAAGGGAAAGTGATGAGTCCCATAGCCTTTCTTTCATGGTGAGAGGATTGGTTCCTTCCATGGTCAAATGTAAGGGCTGAGCCATTCTGTCATGGTGAGAGGATTGGTTCCTTCCATTTCAGATATGAGTACTGAGATCCATATCCATTTTGACGAGTAGTTTAGATATAAGGGCTGAGCCATTCTGTCATGGTGAGAGGATTGCTTCCTTCCATGTTAGATATGAGTGCTGGCCATTCTATCTAGTAGGATAGATGTAAGGGCAATTGCCATTCTTTGAATGGAGCTACCTGGTGATGTACCAAGAAAACTCAGTCTAGGATTAAGAAGCCATTCTGATGTGATAAGGGATGTGTTCCCACTTGATCAGATGTAAGGGATGAACCATTCTTCCATGGCTAAAGGATTAAGTTCCTTCCATGTCAGATGTGAGTGTTGGCCATTCCAACGAGCAGGTCGGATATAAGGGCAACTGCTATTCTCTAGGAGAATGGAGGCACCTGGTCAGTTACCAGGTAGCTCAGTTGAATAGGATTGGGGGCCATTCTGATATGACTATAGGATTGGTTCTTACAAGATTAGATGTGAGTGCAGATCCCTTCCATCATTGTGAGTAGGATGTGTTCCCACCAGGATGGATGTAAGTGCAGAGCCCTTCCATCATTGTGAGCAGGATGTGTTCCCACCTAGATGGATGTAAGTGCAGAGTCCTTCCATCATTGTGAGTAGGATGTGTTCCTGCCTGGATGGATGTAAGTGTAGAGCCTTTTCATCATTGTGAGTAGGATGTGTTCCCTCCTGGATGAATATAAGTGTAGAAATATTTCATCATTGTGAGTAGGATGTGTTCCTGCCTAGATGAGAGTCTTTCATCGTTGTGAGTAGGATGTGGTTCCGGCCTGGATGAAAGTGAGGAAATATTCCATAATTGTGAGCAGGATGTATTCCAGCCTGGATGGAAGTGCAGAAATCTTCCATCATTGTGAGCAGGATGTGTTCCGTCCTGGATGAAAGTGCAGAACTCTTCCATCATTGTGAGTAGGATGTGTTCCATCCTAGATGGATGTGAGTACTGTGCCTTTCTGACAAGTAGGTCAGATATAAGTACTGAAGAAGACCTACATGGGGGCTAGGCCTAGAACCAACATGAAAAAGGGATGGCTTTGTAGAACTTCCTATGATGAGAAGAATCATGGGATAGCACCAGTGATGATCCAGATCCAGTGATGATGATTCAGCAGCGATGATCCAGATGGATTGATGATCCAGATCTAGTGATGATGCCCAGTGATGATGATACAAATGGAGTGATAATCTAGATTTAGTGATGATGTCCCATGATGATCCAGATCAAGAGATGATCGAGATAGAGAGATGACTTAAATATAAAGATGATTTGAAGACAAAGATGAATTGAAGACTCAGAAGACTTGAGATGTAGATGATGAGATGATCTAGCTGATACAGAGAAGAAGACCAGTACTGAAAATTGTGTCGAAAGAATACCTTCCTAGTTAAGAGGGAGTGTTGATGTATTTGTAACTTTGAAATGTATTCATCTATGTATCTTATGTATTGTAACCTAATGCTCATTCCGGGATGTATCTTTAATGTAATTGAGTCATGTTGTCACGCCCTGATGTTCCGATCGGGAGGATCAATGGTGTAAACAAGTCATGTCAAGTCATTATGGGTAACCCTCGGATTGTCCAAGGGTTGAAGTCCCTGTAGTTTCGGGGCACTAGGGTTATTAGAATCTCCTAGTAGAGGTCATCCTTGGTAGGGTTTTAGTCATGTCAGGATTAGTATAAATAGAGAACTGGAGTCTCTATTTATCACACAACTCATACACACTCTAGTGTAGTGCATAGTTGAGGAAGGAGAAGACACTGGGGCTAGACAAGAAGAACATTACTATTGTCGGGGGATCACTTATTGTTTTGGGCTTTTACTGTTTTGATGTTGATTCTATCTCTGAGGAAGTTGCAGGGTTTTCTCCATTTATGGTTTCCTTGAGGAAAAACATTGTGTTCATTGTCTCTTGTGTTTGATTGTTGTACTTGTTATTCTCTCAGTTAAAGATCTTAATAATGCTAGCTTAATGTTGAAAAACTAACACCTTTTTCCCAAACAGGTGCGCCCTAGCCTCTTTTGGGTGATTTTTTGATGGTGGGGACATGGGTGAAATCAAGGAGTTTTCAACATGGGTGGTGGGGACCTTACTACAGTATATCTTGGGTTCCATGGGGAGCCATAAAATTTCTAGTGGTCAGCTACAGTTAGTAGAGTGTGCCATAGGTGGCACATATTATGCATGGGGCCAGATGTATCTGCAGGCTGTTCAGAGTCAGCTGAACAAGTCAAAGACTACTGGTGCTGGTTTTTGGTTTGGCTCCTTCTTGTGTGCTTTCTTCTTTGAGAAAGTACCTACACTTTGTCCTCATTGGGCTGTGCAGGACAGTGGTCCGTGGGAGTCGAGGATGTTTGGATGGTGCCAGATGATTATTCATGACAGTGGTGACAGAGTGGGCCGCTTCTTTACAAAGGATTTGTTGGAGCAGTGGCTCCAGCTTCCTGTGGTAATTGAGGAGTACCCATATGTCAATATGGATTTCTAGGGAGACCCTGAGATGCCCCGACCTCCTGGTCAAGCGTGGGGACCAGCTGGTATGTATGCTTGATGTTTTTATGTTCATATGTATGCATAGTATAATTGAGTTGGTTAGTGATTTTAATATTGATGTATGTGGACTGATGGTGTCCTTGCTTCTTTGTGTAGATGTTGGTCCTCACCCGCCACCTGGGCATTGGAGGCGGGGTGTTACCATAACTCCTGCAGTGGCTCCTTCTGGGAGCTCCTATAGGCGGCAACGGGATATGGATGGCCTAGTGCTGTATATGGAGGAGGTAGCTACTGGAGTGTAAGATGTTGGATGGCAACACCCGAGTACTAATTTTATTGCTGTTATTCACAATCTTCCTCCCGAGCTGACGGGTGTGATGAGGAAGATGGTTGTGGCTTGCGAGCACTTTCGCCGGACAGCAAGAGGTGGTCTTCTTGCAGAGGATGCATCCTCTTCGGAAGATGATGAGGCCAAGTCAGATGATGGATCTAAGTCAGATTAGCATCCTAGTGGGGTTGTTCCTAGTGTGTTGGTGCACTTAGGGGTTTTTGTGTCGCTTATGTATATCCTATTGAGAAAGCATATGTGGCTTCTCATTTTTGTATTGGACATGTTTTGGACATGCGACTGATCGATTTATATCTATATATATTTTTTGACGCACGTGGATGCACTTTTATGGTTTTATTATGTGAGTCTTTTTATTATGTTGTGGAATGCAAATTCCTATGTGATGTATTCTTACACTGTGTGTGTATTTTTAAACATGATTGTGCATTATGTTATGGTTGTATGTTTCCTATATGCTGTTGTGGATGTGCCAATTTAGGATATCGTTAGCCATTTGATCTGCGACACTATTGAGGTTTCTGGGAACATGTGTGAATGTGATGGATTCAAATGTTCTAATCATCTATTTAGTGCACAGGTACTTTCTAAAGATGCAGGGATCACGAACTCAGTAGTGGTTGTTCAGTTGAGAAAAAAGCAGCTGGGAGTCTAAGAAGACATCGGGATGATGAATTCCTAACTGTAGAGCGATGGCCAAGATGCCATTGACACCATCATACTCCACCTGGTTGTTGGTTTTGGTGCCCATGCATATTCTGTCTATGATGATCAACTCGTGCGATGGGGAGTAGATTACCCATGCAGCCAAGGCGTAGAGTCCATATGCTTGCTCCATCTGCGAATCCCATATACCAGTCTGAGGTGTTCTCCATCTAAAGAAATAACAAGAAACGATACATAAGACTCAATTTAGAAAAATGTGTAAAACAAAAAATTGAAAAACTATAATACAAGTTGAAATGCTGTCACTCAAAGAGGTGACATTAGGGGGAAAGTCATTTGGAATTTCCTAGGATCAGCAGTCATTCCTTTGTGTGACACAATGAATCCTTGAAGACAGTCCACGGGGACATAGAAAACACACTTGGATGGGTTCAAGCAGATTCTACACTGGCGACATTGCATGAGGACTTGTCGCAAGTCATCTATGTGTTGTGTGTGGTTTTGCGATTGCGTGATGAGGTTGTTGAAACAAACCAACATGATGTGAACAAGATCATGGAAGCAGTGCATCATGGCATGCTAGAAGGTGGCTCCAGCATTTTTTAGGACAAAGGGCATGACTCAGTACGTGAATGTGCCCCATGGGATTCTAAACGCTATTTTGTAATGGTCTTCTTTCTAGATTTGGATTTGGTTATATCCAAAAAAACCATCCATGAAGGAAAAGGCTTCATGTCCAGTGCACACATCGATAATCTAGTCGATGAACAATGTGGGGAAGTTGTCTTTGGTACATGCCCCATTGAGATCGTGGAAGTTTGTGCAAACATGAATAGAACCTTGTTTTTTATTCACGGGATCAGGATTAGAAACCCAAGTTTTGTATGCAATGGGATAAATGAAACTGGCTCTGCGCAGCTTCTCTATCTCGGCTTTCACCACAGTTACTTTGGATGGATGGATGGGCCATTGCTTTTGGCATACGGGTGCCACATCAGGCCATGTGTCAATGTGGTGCTCCATGATAGATGGATCTAAGCCAGGAATTTCAGTGTATGACCAAGCAAAGATGTCGCGGAATTCTTGGAAGAGAGCTGTGTAGGCATCGATCTCTTTCGGGGAGCATGATGCCCCCAGCATGACTTATTCAATGATCTCAGAATTGGTTGAGATGTTGATTTTAATGGTTAATGAAATGTTCACCATGTTCCCTTCTTCGAAGGCATCAAGTGCTGGGATTGGGTTCTTGAACCAGTCAACCTTCCCATGGATGAAATCTTTGGTCTCCATGGAAAATTGGTCCAACTGCGACACAAGTTCTTCCAGGAGGAAGAACAAGTGATGGTGCATGTCATCTCATGGGTATTATGGGATGGTTAGAGATTCAAGTATCTCCTCATCATTGCTTAAGCAATGGAGAGATAGGTCTAATGGACCATTGGTCAAGGAGATGAGCAGGTCGGTGGAACTAGACAACATGTAAATGGACATGGTGTCTGGAGAAGGTGGTGGGGGGTGAAATTCTTCGATAAAAGTTATTTTATACTCAAGGTAATGGTGACGGAGGTCAGTGAGAGCCATTCCAAATTCAGGCATGTCTTGGCAATGGTGGGAGTAGTGTCGATACAAGTCGCAAAGGGTGCAAGCATGGTTTGTCCTCAATGCTTTGTTCCTGACTGCTGGTGCGGTTGGGAGTTCAACCATGGGGATTTTTTCATTCATATCCATGGCATCCAGATGTGCATGGATCACTAGAATTTCAGGCCAATTCTGAGTTGGATGGCCATGTTGTTCGCAGATGGCACAAGGTGGGACTTGTCGTGGTTCTACGGTGGCTTTGGTGTTCTTGCCCCTGGCTCTTTTGGGTTGAGGTTTTGCTAATGGATGTTTAGCGGTTGCATTGTGTGGACCGGGTGGAGGGTGAGACTCAAACACAATAGGTTGTACTAAGGTTTAAACAACTTGGGGCATTGCTGGTTGAGCTGGTGGATCAAGATACCACACTGGAATTCCCAACGTAAAGTTGGGTAGGATTAAGGTGGCCATGACTGGCTTGCTCATGATACCAAGTGGGGGAAAGAGGAAGGGAATTGTATGGACTATAGATGAGTCCAAATAACTCCCTGCTGGTTCCATGTGGGGATGTGGTTGTGATTGCGGTTGCACATAATGTTGTTGTTGTGAGTGGTGTTGCAGCTGCTGTTGGTAGTGCGACTACAGACGATACTATGGTTGTGGTTGGGGCTGCGGCTATAGTTATTGTTTGGGTGCATTGGTGATCTGGTCAACCCTCACAATATTTCCTTCATGGGGGAACATCATGAGATGCAAGACAGTTGATGCAACGGCTCGCATGGCATGCATGTAACTCCTCTTGAGGAGGAGGTTGTAATCTAGTTGAGCATTGACGACTTCAATGTTAATCAGGATTATCTTCCTGGCTAACATGATGGGGACATGAGGGAATATTCCTTGGGCTATAGTGGGATGTCCATCATAATCCCACAGATTCATGGACGATGGTTGTAGAATTGGTGATTCAAGCTTCTGCCAAACCAAGGTAGAGATGACGCACGTGGATGCCCCCTCATCCACTATACATCGATGTACAACCAATTTTCAGATGGACACCAGGATTTGAAAGGCGATAGTGGAGGGCATGCACGTCTCTCCATTCTCTGTGTCAAATGTGATTAACTTGGAGTCAGAGGGGTCTACTACCCCTAGAGCGGCTAGTAAGGATTTCTGTTTCATTGGGCATGTTTTAAGTACCTCAAGAGCGGACATGGAGGTTGGCGTTTAAGCCAAATCATCCACAATTCTATAGCTTACTACGGCTCTAGTTGTGGCATTATTGGTAACTCTGCATATGGGGTGGCATGGGAATGGGGGTAATTGAATAGGCAGGTTGACTGTCTTAGATGTGGATGCTACTGATGAGTCAACAAGTTCAGTGGTGGTACCATACTGATTCCGTCAAGTTTTCAAGTTGACCTCTTCAGTCGTCATGGCTAGCAGGTGGTGAACACCTGTTTTGGACATGGGTGGTGCCCCTGGAGCATTGGCATTGGCCTGGGGAGGGGGAGCGATTGCCACCAATCCTTGGACTGGTAGTGGGTTTTGAAGCATAATGGGAGGAGGTCCTTGTGGTGGTGGGTTGGGTTGGGCTTGATTGGAAGCATTGGTGGCCCATTGGGCCTTGGTTTGAATGGTTGGATTAGCATGAGCCATGAGGGAACACTCAAACATGTAATGCCCATAGACATCACAGAGTGTACATGGTTGGTTTGTGTACAATGGGGCATTGCGTCATGGTGGATTTTGTTATGGGGGGTTTTGCACTGGCCGGTTTTTCCCAGCATTGTTGGGAGGGTTCGGTTGTTAACTGCCTCCATACGTTTGGTTATTGCCTTGGTTTTGGGGCCGGTTGTTTCTAGCTTTCCCTTGTTGATTGTTGGGGGTAGGCTAGTTGGGATGGTTTTGTTGTGCAGACACTTGTCCCAACGGAGCAGGTGGAGCGGAGGCAGGGGCTTACATAGGTTGTACTAGTGGTGCATAGTAGATTTGTGGGGGTGGTGGTCCCACAAATGTGGGAATTTTCCCCACATACTACTGTGTTGGCCAAGCCATGGCCTAAGCCTATTGCAGTGGCACAAGTTGTGCACAAGACATTGTTGCTCCGGATTGGGACATCATTATAGCATAGTCTAGAGCTTGGTTTTGGTAAGCAACATTAGCAGTGTTGCTTGGTTGTGATGTAATGTCAGGTGGTGTTGATCGAGGTTGCGGCTATTGGGAGACCGATCCTAGGATGCCTTCTGTAGCATGGGATTCCCCCGGTGTATCACGGTAGGAGGTACTTGGACGAGGAGCATCTGGAATCATGGTATATAGGTATCCAGACTAAGCATAGATAAGGTCAAATTATTGGGCCTTTAGTATGGCCTCTTCTTTATATTGGGGGTGTTCAGATGCGACATCCTTTGCAATGGGTGGGAGAAAAGTATTAAGGAACCAATACAAGAATATCCCGTCGTCTAGTTGGATTTTGCATAAGCTACCACGTCACCGCCATTCATGAATATGGTCAGTTATGTGAGTGGTGGTGTTTTGACGGCAGGATAGTAGGATCTCCACCCCCTCGTCATATCTGACAGGGAGCTAGAAATATTGTATGAACATGAAGGCTAGGGAGTTGAAGTCGGGGTACTTGGCTTGTGGCAGCTTGATCTACCATTTGGCCACGGCACCTAAAAGGGTGCGTTGGAACAACCTCAACATGATGGATTCATCTACAATGCTATTGGATTAGCACCATAGATGGAATGTCATTATGTGGTTTTGGGGACATTCCTCATCTTTTCCTTCAAAATTGGGGATGTTTGATGATAGCTTAGTTGGCATAGGTGGCCAAAAGGCTTGGTGGAGGATGGGGTAATTTGTTAATGTAGCCAAATCAAGAAATTTTAGATGAGCCATGAAGGGCATATTTGACCCCAAGTTAATGTGGGACGGGGCTGCGATGGTGGTAGGGTTTGTAGGTGCATAATGCATCTGCATGGCTGGGGGTGCTTGCGGTGCCACCATTGTAGATGGGTCGATGCCCCCAAGTGTTGTGTGGGGGGAGGTATAGGTGGCGGGGGCATTTCCCCCATGTATGACAGTAGGGGCAATGTAGGTGGATGGTGTACTACCCCCCTATGTGGCAGGAGGGGCAGTGTGTGTGGAGCGGCCACTTGTTAGTTTTTCAACATTTAAGCTAGCATTATATGGATCTTTAACTAAGAGAACAACAAGCATAACAATCAAGCACAAGAGACAATGAACATAGTGTTTTTCCTTGGGGAAACCATAAATGGAGAAAACCCCACAAATTCCTAAGAGATAGAATGAACACAAAAGGTAAAACCCCAAAATAGTAAGATGCACTCCCGACAGCAGTAACCTTCTTCTTCTCTAGCCCCAGTGCCTTCTCCTTCCTCAACTGTGTGCTACACTTGAGTTTGTATGTGATGTGTACTAAATAGAGAGTCCATCTCTCTATTTATACTAATCCTGACATGACTAAAACCCTACTAGGGATGAACTCTACTAGGAGATTCTAATAACCCTAGTGCCCCAGAACTACAGGTACTTTAACCCTTAGACGATCGGAGGGTTACCCACAATGACTTGACATGACTTGTTTACATTATTGATTCTCCCGATTAGAACATTGAGGCATGACATGACATGATAACATCCGAATAAACATAGGGTTACAAAAGATAACAAATACAAGTGAATACATTTTGAAGTTACAATTACATCAACACTCCCTCTTAACTAGGAAGGTATTCTCTCGACACAATTTTCATCATTGGTCTTCTTCTCTAGATCTTCTCGGCATCTGCATCTCCAATTCATCTTGTCTTCAAGTCATCTTTATGTTCATGCCATCTTCATTTGGATCTGGATCATGACTCGATCTAGATCATCATCACTGGATCATACTCGATCTAAAACATCATTGGATCATACTTGATTTGTAACATCACTGGATCATACTCGATCTGGAACATCTCTGGATCATACTCAATCTGGAACATCTCTAGATCATACTCGATCTGAAACATCACCACTGGATCTGGATCATCACTATATCTGGATCATTATCACTGGATTTGGATAATCACTACTGGATCTGGATCATCACTCGATCTGGATCTCTCGGAGTCATCATAACTGGATATAGATCATAGCTCGATCTGGATCTCTTCTGGTCACCATCATATGTGATATCTCATGATTCTTATCATCACAAGAAGTTCTACAGAGCCCACCTTCTTTCATGCTGGGTGTATTCCTACCTCCTCGTAGGTCTTTGGTAGCCCTTACATCTGACCTACTCGTTAGAATGGCCAGCACTCACATCTGACCTACTCGTCAAAAAGTTAGTAACCCTTACATCTGACCTACTCATCAAAATGGAAAGCACTCACATCTAACCTACTCATCAGAAAGGCGGTAGCCCTTATATATGATCATATAGGACCTAATCCTATAGTCACATCAGAATAGCCAGCACTCACATCTAACCTACTCATCAAAAAGGTGGTAGCCCTTACATCTATATAGGAGCTCATCCTACATCAGAATGGCTAGAACTCACATTTGACCTACTCATCAGAATGGCGGTAGCCCTTACATCTAACCTGCTCATCAGAATGGCCAGCACTCATATCTGACATGGGAGGAACCTAATCCTTTAGCCATGATAGAATGGCATAGCCCTTACATCTGACCTACTTGTCAGAATGGCCAGCACTCACATATGACATGGGAGGAACTTAATCCTTTAGCCATGACAAAATGGCTCAGACCTTACATCTGACCTACTGGTCAGAATGGCTATGGATCTTAGCACTCATATCTTACATGGAAGGAACCAATCCTCTCACCATGATGGAATGGCTCCACCCTTACATCTGACCTGCTCTTCAGAATGGATTCTGGACTCATCACTTCCCCTTGGAAGGGATCTCGATCTGGAGAACACCAAGCTTATCCCTGAAGTGCTCGAACTTCACTCTGGCTAGTGGCTTCATCAACACATCAGCTATCCGATCATCCATTACAACATACTGGAGCTTCACTGCTCCCCTCTACACCATATCCCTAATATAGTAATACTTGATCTCGATATGCTTCGACTTGTCATGGAACACTAGATTCTCTGACAACTTCACACAACTTTGGTTGTCACAATGTATAAAAGTAGCGTCCATCTGGAGATCAAATAGATTAGACAGTAGCTTCCTTAGCCATACTGCCTCAAAAATAGGTGAACAGGCTACGACATACTTTGCTTTAGATGTACTCAGTGCCAGACAGGATTGCTTCCTGCTAAACCAAGAGATCACACCTGATCCCATACTGAAGCAACACCCTGAAGTGCTCTTCTTATCGATGGCACTGCCTGCCCAATCTGAATCAACATAACCGTCCAGGTTAATCTTTTGATTCACATCGTACTTGATCCCATAATTAATTGTACCCCTCAGGTACCTGAAAACATGCTTTGCAGCAATCAAGTGAACATTTCTTGGATCTATCAAGAACTGGCTCAAGGTGTTCACATCAAAGGAAAAGTTTGGTCTCATGTTCATCAGGTACATCAAGGACCCAATCATCTGATGATACATCATAGCATCAACCGACTCTAATGAAGCATCACTCAATAGCTTCAGGTTTGATTCCATAAGTGTGGCCATAGCCTTGCAGTCCATCATCCCAAACCTCTTTCGGATCTCTACTGCATACTTCCCTTGTGCAAGAAAGATTCCATCCACACTCTGCCACACCTCCATACCTAGAAAATAATGCATCATTTCCAAGTCCTTCATCTCGAACTCAGCAGCAAGATTTCTCTTCATATCAACAATCAACCCATCCATACCTATCACAAATAGATCATCTACATATAGTAGAAGCATCGCTGGGTTTCCATATTCAACCTTGTAGTAAAGGTTGGAATCTACTTTACTTTTGGTAAAGGCCAAACTGGATAGAAAGCTGTCAATTCTGCCGTACCATGTCCTGGGTGCCTATTTCAAACCATACAAGGCTTTCTTCAATCTGCACACATGAGACTCCCTATCATGTGTCTCAAAACTGAGTGGCTGTTCTTATACGTAGACTTCCTCTTCCACTACACCATTCAAGAAATCAGTTTTGACATCCATCTGGTGTATCTTCCATTTCATCACTGCAGCCAGAGCATGTACTCATCTAATGGAAGTGTATATGGCTATAGGTGCAAAGGTTTCTTCATAATCTATTCCTTCTTTATGAGAGAAACCTTGAGCCACAATCTTGCCTTATATTTTTTGATGCTACCATCTGCAGCATGTTTGATCTTGTAGATCGATTTGGAAGTTACAACTGACTTCCCTTTTGGTCTTGGGACAACATCCCAAACATCATTCTTCATGATCGATTGGTATTATTTGATCATATCAACCTTCCATTATTTCCGTTCTGCTGCTTCTTCATAACTGGAAGGTTCTTTATCAATGCAATCAAATAGTAATGCTACATACCCGGAGCAGGATCTGGTCCTCTTTCTTTCTCTATGATTCTCTTCTAAATCCCCATATATTTTTTCACCTTGGATAAGTTCTCATACCCAAGTAATTTTCCTCTTATGAGGATTCTTCTCCAGAGGTGGATCTACAGGTCTTTGTGGTTCTTCAAATCCTTGATCTTCTTCTTGAGCTTCTTCGATCATGGTTGTATCATGAACTATGGGTGCTTTTGCTTCTTCGGATTCTTCAGCAGGTTTCTTTCTGGATTTGTTGTAAGCTATGTCTTCATCAAATGTCACATCCCTGCTAATGTCAATCTTCTTGAATCATGGGAAATATATTCTGTAAGCCTTTGAGATTTCAGAGTATCCCACAAATATAACCTTCTTTCCTGAAGGATCTAATTTAGTCCTCTTCTCTTTTGGAATGTGCATTAGAGGAAATGTCAACTCAAAATGGGCCTTTTAACTTTTATTCAAATTCCATGTCATCATGTGTTAGCCAATGAAATTGCTTTAAATTTGAAATACCGTATAGGTCTTAAGCACTTTTTTAATATAAATTTGGGGATAGCTATCATAAAAAAACTACTTTTTTGTTTGTATTATTGACATATCTCCCTGTGTTTTTACTCAAATTTCGATCGGGAGAGCTTTTTGGATGTGGAATTAAATTCTGCATCCAATGAGTACCCACTCGGCATACTTTTGATGAACCCCGCTACCCCAAAAATAAGAAATACCTGAAAAAATGGAATGATGACATCATCATTCTATTTTTTCAGGTATTTCTTGTTTTTGGGGTAGCAGGGTCTGTCAAAAGTATGCTGAGTGGGTACTCATTTGATGTGGAATTTAATTCCACATCCAACGAGCTCTCCCAATCGAAATTTGAGTAAAAACACAGGGAGATATGTCAAAAATACAAACAAAAAAGTAGTTTTTTTCTTTTCTTCCTCCAAAATTAATAAAAAATTATTTTATTATTTTAACTATTATTTTATTAGTTCATTTTAGGAGGCCCATTTTGACTTGAAATTTCCTCTAATGTATGTACATAGGATAGCCAATTATTCTAAGATGGCTGACTTCTAGTTTATTTCCAAAGAAGACTTCTTCAGGAGTCTTGTTCTCGAGTACTCTATGTGGAGTACGGTTCTGTAGATAGACTGTTGTTCTGGCAGCTTCCACCCAAAGATGCATAGGAAGGTCTTGATCATGAAGCATTCCTTTTGCAGCTTCCATGATAGTTTTATTCTTCCTTTTTGGAATCCCAATATGTTGTGGATTACAAGGGGTGGACAACTCCCTCTTAATCCTTGATTCTTTGCATAGCTCTTTGAATTCATTTGAAGTGAATTCTCCACCATTATCTGATCAAAAGGTCTTGATCTTTGTTTCAGTGTGGTTCTCGACCAAGGCTTTGAATTCCTTGAACTTTCTGAATACTTTGTCTTTGTTCTTCATGAAATAAACCCATGTCTTCCTAGAAAAATCATCAATAAAAGAAACATAATATGCATATCCACTTAGTGAGTTTGATGACATAGGACCACATACATCAGAGTGGATGATTTCCAAGATTCCTTTTTCTTTGCTTTCACTGCTTGGAAATGTCTTCTTTGTATTCTTTCCTTTTGCACATCCTTTGCAGACCCCATCATGTTTTGCTTGGATTTCTTGAATACCTTCGACAACTTTGCTTGCAATAGGTAGTGCTTTGTAATGCACATGTGCAAGCCTTATATGCAAAAGTTCACTTGGCCCTACCGTGTCATGGACCAAGGCTTGTTCTAGATGACCTTTTAGTTTGTACAATCCTCCTTTTTGTTATCCAATCACCACTACATCATCAATAGTCTTTCCTTTTGGCCACATGATGACTTGACCATCTATGAATGCAACCCTCATTCCTTTTGCATCTAATGCTGATATGGAGAGGAGGTTCTTCTTGAGTCCTGGCACAAACAATACTTCTTTCATTGTTAGAGACTTTCCATAGTCTAGCTTATAGGAAGATTCCCCACTACCTTTTATTGGATATTGGTAGTCATCTCCTAGCTTCACCTTGTGAGGTGATTCATGTTTTGACAGTCTCACAAAGGATTCCTTGAATCCTGTCATATGTTTGGAGGCCCCACTATCTATAATCCAATCATCACTTCCATGAGTAATGTTATATGTGAGGGAATAAATCAAAACATATTCATCCTCACTTGAAGAATCTTCACTTTCATATATGGTTCTCTTCTTGGATGGTTCATCATCCTCTATAGCATGAGCATGATGTCATCTTTTGCTGCTCCTCTTTGATAGCTTTGGTTTCTTAGGAAAATTCTTTGCATAATTTCCTACTTCATCACATGTATAACATATGACCCTAGAAAAATATTTTCTAGTGTTATCTTTGTGATAGTGCTTACCTCTAGGGTGACGATATCTTCTTTTGGTTGACTTGGAGTGTACTGTGAGAGCTTGATCTTCACTTCCCATCTTTTCTTCTTAAGATGATATCCATGCTTCTTCTTGAGAACACTCTTCCCATAGTCTTCTGAACTTGAGTAACTTCTTTCTAGCACAGATTCCTTGGATGAAAGAATCCCATGACCTAGGAAGGCCATTCAAGGTAGTCATCGCAATCTCTGCATTTTCCACTTCTTCATCTACTGCTTCTAGTTGTTCCTTGATCTGAGAGACTCTTGTGAAGTAAGATTGGATTGCTTTTGCATTCTAAATCTTCACATTCTTCAGTTGGTCTCTCAGAGTCATCTTCTAGTTTATGTTCTTCCCTTCAAACAATTTGGTTAGGGCATCAAACATAGCTTTAGGTGTCTTGAGAGAGGACACCTGAGGGATAAGGTGATCCTTGATAGAATCAGCTATGATCCTCTTTGACATAACCAACTTCTTCTTATGCAAGGCCTTAGCCTCATCTCCCTCTAGAACTAAAACCTCCTCATGGATGTAGGAGTCTAACTCATTTTCTTCCAGGACCAGGGAGATCCTATACTTCCGAGCTCGAAAGTTATTAGCTCCCTCAAGCATTTCATCAAGCTTGGTATGATGAGACATTTTAACTGAGAACCTCAAATGGAAATACAAAATATTTAGGTCTTACCAGGTCAAGATGTCGGATCTGAATTTTTGAGCTGAAACCTTGCAGAGCTGGTTCAAGAGCAAATTAGGGTTTTGCTTTTCCAGAGTTCTATCGACCCAAATTATTTTTAAAGTTATCCCTAACTTCAATTTTGGGGAGGAGATCAATCTAGGCCTGGGCTCACTAAAAAATTCCTCTTCTGTGAAAAGCCCTAATTTTTTACAGTAGTGTAAGGTCCAAAACTGAAAAACCTCATAATTGGATTCTACTTCAACAGTAAGATGCACCCTAAGGAGGAGAGTTATTCCACCTTACTTCTGCTGAAAATATGTGGAGAGAAATCCATAAAGTAGGAAGCCCTAGTTCCTGCAGCTGCACAGTTTCTATTTCTCAGGTTAGCTCTGATACCATGTTAGTTTTTCAACATTTAAGCTACCATCATATGGATCTTTAACTGAGAGAACAAAAAACACAGCAATCAAACACAAGAGACGATGAACATAGTGTTTTTCCTTGGGAAAACCATAAATGGAGAAAACCCCGCAACTTCCTTAGAGATAGAATCAACATGAAAGGTAAAACCCCAAAATAGTAAGATGCACTCCTGACAGTAGTAACCTTCTTCTTCTCTAACCCCAGTTTCTTCTCCTTCCTCGACTATGTGCTACACTTGAGTGTGTATGTGATGTGTGCTAAATAGAGAGTCCAGCTGTCTATTTATACTAATCCCAACATGACTAAAAACCTACTAGGGCCGACCTATACTAGGAGAGTCTAATAACCCTAGTGCCCCGAAATTGTGGGGACTTTAACGCCTAGACAATTGGAGGGTTACCCACAATTACTTGACATGACTTGTTTACATTATTGATTCTCCTGATCAGAACATCGGGGCATGACATCACATGATAACATCCTGGAATAAAAATCGTGTTACAATAGATAAGAAATACAAGTGAATACATTCCGAAGTTACAATTACATCAACACCACTACCCCCGTGTGTTACCATTGGGCCAGCTTGGCTGATCACTATGGGTGGTGGCAGCTGGCTAACGATAGTCTACATGACTATTCTTGGGCCGCTTGCCAAGTTGTGGGTGATGGGTTGTGATGTGGACATGGGTCCACTTGCTAAGGTTAGGCCGAAAAATGGATTCAGGTTAGCACTAGCCATGGGGCTTGATGGTGCAGTGTGGAGGTCTAGTTCAGACTAATATGGGTTTGAATCAGAATTAGAGGCTAGGTGGCCTTCTGATGGTGTGGGAGATCGTAGAGAATGGCTTCAATGGTGCCGATTAAGTGTTCAAAATGGTGGTGGTTCACCTCTCAGGCGTGAGGAAGAGGGTCGAGGATGAATTGTGTTCGATTGCGTGTGAGAAACTAGTGGGTATGAGATTTGGACCCCAGTTTCAGTGGCTTCCTATTGGCTAAAGGTGGTCTCTCAGCCACCAAGACTGCTAGAAGATAGTGCTTGGCTTGTTCCTCATGGGTGCTTCTACTCAATCAGAAGGGGTCATTTTCCGTTTCGCTTGGAAATTCCTCTCAGCGGCCAACTACTTTGGGGTTCCTATGGTACTCCTCACAATGAGTTTCTGGGAAAATCCCAAGTACTTCCCACAATTGAAGCAGTCAGGGACTTATGTCCTCAAAGCCTTGCAGAGTTGTTTTGACTTAGTGTAAATTTGTAAATTTTAAGGCATACTCAACATCATGAACTGAGTTGGCTTAATTATTTGGTATGGTGTAGTTGTTTTCTTGTTTTTCTAGTATTTGGTTGCTGCAATATGGTTTATGAATTCATCATGGTAGAGTTCATATCATTATGGTTTTGTATGCAAGCATAAATAGAAATTGTAAACAAGTATAGTGATTAACCTTGAATGTTTGTTGGCCTAACTAGATGTCTACCTCATAGTGATATTCCTCTTCAACCAAGAGAAGGTGCTGGGCTCTCAACACAATGGGACTAAAACCATCGACAGATCCTTAGGTCACCTCCTAGATGCTAGGTTGGTCAACAGGGAGGACACTTAGTGTCGTGAGAAGCCCTCCTTCTCCACCCCCTCTACCTTCTAGGTCACCTGGTTTTAGTGGTTTGGAACAATATCATGGAGTGCCTAGATCTATATGAGCTTGCCCTTCGTCATATCCCAGAATATCCCAGAGGGTGATGACTGGGTAGAGGAGGAAGGGGGAAGCAAGATGGTTACTTTTAAGTTGCTTTTCGTTAGACTAGATTCATTTTATTAAGCCATAATGGTTCACTTAAAATTTACACATTGTTCATGAAATAATTTACAAACAATAAAAGCAGAAATTGAAAATGACCTGTAATGCTGGACAGAGGCAGCTGGGCTGCACTAAAAGTCCTCTGAAACTGAAAATTACTATCTATTAATCTTAAATTAAAGTTTTGTTTGACAGGCCGCACATTTCTGACCAAATCTAGCGAGGGGGCCACGATATTTTTTTAGAAATGAGCGAGGGGGTCACACAGAATGTAGAAATAGCCACAACTTGAGTTTCTGGGTTGAAGTCACACTTATCAGGGGATTAAGTGCACCCTGGGTGCACCCGTTTTCCCATTAAGTGCACCCTAGTCTCACCTTTTTCCCCAATATGAGAACCCTGCTCTAGAATGGGGTTTTTGGTGAGATAGAGTCAGATCTAGCCAATAGTAACTGGTACTGGGGTCAATCTGACTCAATTCTACCTAGCAGAGGCTTCAGAAGTAACTAAAACAGGAAAAAAATAGGATTTAAGACAGATTTAACATGAAATTTCTGAAAAACTACGGCAAAAAATTTAAAAACTTGAAAATAAAAAGTTTGGTCCAGGGATCCTGTGGGATCGACCTGGTATAGTCACCAATTCTGTAGAAAGGATTTCTCCCTTCTACAGGGGCAAGAATGGCTCCCTTATGCCTATAGGGCACAAGGGTAGGTTCCTGCTAATGGTGAAAATGTAGAGAAACGAAATAGAAATAACAGAAGCAAAACAATAAACCAACACTAAGGATAAGAACAAAAAACTAAAGATAAACTAAATTATAAGCTAAGAATAGAATAGGAAGAAGGAGATGAAGCACTAGTGAACCCCTCTGCAAAAAATGGGTTAGGGTTCCCCCTCCTTAAAACTTACAAATAAAGCTAAGCTACAATGGAAAACCTACAAAACAATGTTAATAACAAAACCTGCAAATGGAGATAAGGGTTAGAAAGCAAAGCATATTAAGAAGCAAAGAAATAAACATAAAATCACAAATATACCTTCTCTGGTGGAAATGGGCCACCATGCCCTAGCTCATGGGAGCACCTCTCTTGGTTTGGGAGCAATGGCTCAAAGGGGAATGGAAATGAAGGAGAGGGAGTGTGGGTGGTTTGAGAGGCAAAGGTGTCAAAGCATCCACGGGCAGCATAACAATAGGCAATGGGAGAAGTGTTTTGAGAGTGACCCCCCACCCTCCTTTTATAGCTTTTCCAATGGGTTTTAGGGTTTTAAGCCCTTGGTCAGGGATTTAGCCCTTTTTTGGGGATTTTAGCCCCTTCCACCCTAACTTTAGCCCCTTTTAGGGTTTTAGCCCCTTTTTGAGGGCTTTTAGCTCATAGGGGGGCATTTTGGGCTGCTTTTTGGGGTTTTTAGCCCTTTTTCTTCATTCTTAGGCTATTTTGGAGGTGTGGGGGTCTAATGGAAGGTCTAACAGAGTGATATGAGAGTTGTGAGATGGTGTCCTTGGGTGGTGTAGGCCATTAAGAGCTAAGTGGGGGATTTTTGGGTTAACATGTCCCATGCAACGCAAAAGATTGTTGACTTCTTTAGGATCCTTAGTTCCAGATAACACTAATTTGATCCATTTTAATGTGGAGAATTACAATTCTAGATTATCCCACCAGCTCGCATTTCAAATCGTGACCAGAGTAGTTGGGAGGAATGTCCATAGGACCATTTTGAATGAAGGATATTCCATCTCAGTATTGGCTGTGGCTTGTTGGAGAGCCATCGGTTCTATTGAACATACGAAGTCACCCACAACATTGAAAGCTTTCAATGGACAAGGTTTCCAACCTCATGGTCTGTTATCAGCCCTTTCGGTCGATCTTATGGGAAAGACTATTTCCATTCAGGTGGAGGTATTCGATGCCCCGTTGGATTACAATATTCTATTGGGGAGAAACTGGTTCTATGTTATGATGGTTTTCACCTCAACAGTTTTTTGAACTCTCTAATTCCCTCATTTGGGGAAGGTCATGACCATTGATCAACTCGATTTTTGTTCACCAAATGTTACTACCCCCACTGCAAATAATATCCATATGCTACGTCAATCCCCTCCTCCTTATCAATTGGTTGGGGTAGGTATGTTGAAGGATTCAACCCTCATGGGATTGTTTCCCTCAACCCCTCCTAGTATGAAAATGGTGACTATGAACATGAATTCCATGACTGGCCACAATCCTAGAGGAAAAGAAGTCATTGAGTCATCCTTTCTAGGCCATTACAAAGCACTTTATGATGCTGTTCAATATGATTTTGATGCCCATTCTAATGATCTTCATCTGCTGGCTTTGGATCCTTACCACCTACCCTAATGGATAGAACCCTCTCTCCCCACTCTAGACTATCTCTTGTAGAATTTTCCATTGGAAAATTCCATTATGGAGATCATGAGTGCGAATGAACCTATATGGGAAGATCATCACCATAGATCCTCTTTCCTTCCCAAACCCAGTTCGGTAGACTTTGATCTTGTATCTCTTATTATTATTGCTATTATCAGTGATCCTTAAGCACCTATATTGTTGCAAGGAACTTATTCCAAAGAAAAAATTTGCAACATCACTCAGACAACCCCTATTGACATATCAATCAAGCCCAAAACTGTTGAGCATGTTCATGTAGGTCGGAACTATTCAACAAAAGAAATTGAAAATTATAGAGCTCTATTCAAAGAGTTTTGTGATGTTTTTTCCTGGACATATGATTAAATTCCTGGGATTGATCTATCCATAATTGTACATGAGATTAAAACTTATCCCACGGAAAGGTCAATCTGACAAAAACTACGTCAAGTCTATCCTAGGAAGGCTATGACTATTGAAGCTGAAGCAGAAAAATTCTGAAAGCAAGGTTTATTTATCCCATACCACTGATGAAATGGGTGTCTAATATTTTCTGTATGGCTAAGAAGCAGGGCACTATTAGAGTTTGTATCGATTTCCAATATTTAAATAAATATTATCCCAAAGAAAATTTCCCAACTCCACACATCGATCAAATCATTGATAATTGTGTTGGGAGCGTCATGTTTTCTTTTATGGATGGTTTTTTTGGCTACAATCAGATAGAGATTATGTAAATCGATCAACATAAAATGACATTCATTTGTTAATGGGGAACCTTTTCCTATCAAAAGTTTTCCTTTGGTTTAAAAAAATTCGGAGCTACATTCCAGCGTGCCATGTCCTATGCTTTTCACGATATCAAGCACATCATGGAGCCATATCTAGACGATATCCTTGCTCATTCACAAAAATGGGAGGACCACCTAGGGCACCTTAGAGACATTTTCCTTAGGTGTCTTCATTATAATATTCATCTTAACCTACACAAACATGTTTTTTGTGTTGATACTGGATGTATTCTTGGCTTTGTGGTTTCCAAAGATGGCATCCAAATAGATCCTTTGAAAATTGCTGCTATTTTGGCCTTACCCACCCTGACTAATGTCATTGAAATCCAAATTTTGTAGGGGAAGGAAAACTCTCTTCCTTGTTTCGTATGAAACTTTGTATAAAAAATGCACAGCTATATGTGTCTCCTTAAGAAGGACACTCCATTCTTTTGGGATGACCAAGTCCAATGGTCTTTTGAGAAACACAATTTGACACATTCACTGATGTTGCACCCCACAAATTACTCAAAAGGATTTATGCTATATGTTTTCTCCTCCACTACTACTATTCGTATGGTTCTATTGTAGGAAGATCTTAACGAACAAGAACACATGATTTATTACCTAAGTAAGAGTCTTCTTGACTCTGAAACCTGTTACTCACATGTGGAGAAGCTAGCTTTGGCTACAACCATTATTGTGCAAAAATTATGTCACTACATCTTACTACAAACCATAATTACTTTCATGGATAAAAACCACATGTATTACATTCTTACTCGTTAGGTACTAGGGGGGGATTTTTCTTGTGGGATCGTTATATTACAAAAATTTGATCTCGAGTTCGCTAAGGATACTTCAAATAATTCCTTTGTTTTCGTGGAGTTGATGTGCGACCTTTCATGTGCTTTGATGGAAGGTGAGCTCAATTATTCATTTTCGGATGACTTCTTGTTCATGATCAGCACAACCAACCCATGTTATGGATATTTGATCATCTATCTCCGAACCCAAATATTTCAGCTCGACATGTCCTATGACGATTTTCATCACACCTGCCACCACGCAAAGTATTATCTCATTCTAAATGATACATTGTATCGACGTGGAATTGAATCCATTCTTCAGCGATTCCTTACACACGAAGAGGTTGAAGAAGTTTTGAATGATTGCCACTCTGTATCATGTGGTAATCATCTTTCTAGGATGGCAACAACTCACAAAATCCTTCGTGCTGGGTATTTTTGGCCCTCAATATTCAAATATTGTCATGAGGTAGTTAAGAAATTCCCACCGTGAAAACCTTTTTATCCTAAAAAGTGCACCCACCCTGCTCCTTTACTCCCTATCATTCTTGTTGGCCCCTTCGCCAAGTGGGGTATTTATTTCATGCATTGTAAGCCTACGTCAGTCGAGGGGCATGGTTACATCATCGTAGCCATTTATTAATTTACAAAATGGGTTGAGGAAATGCCTACATATGTAGAGGATGGAAATATTTCTGCCCTCTTTTCATTTAACCTTGTGATAGCTAGGTTTGGAGTTCCGCAAGCCATAGTCACTAATGATGCATCTCATTTCCACAATCATATGATGGCTAAGTTGAGTGCTAAGCTGGGTTTTCTCCATGTAAACTCAACTTCGTATTACCCACATGTGAATGGTTAGGTTGAGGCCATTAACAAAGTTTTGAAAACTTTGCTACGTAGGATGGTTGGAGATCACAAATACAACTGCCATTTGACTCTTTTTTCCATACTGTGGGCTTATAGGACTTCAGTTAAAAGAACAACTAGTTTCACACCTTTTCAATTAGTTTATGGACTAGAATTTGTCCTTCCTATCGAGTGTCAAATCCCATCACTCAAACTCGCAATAGAACTTCTCTCGAACACTTCTGCCAAAGAAGAACAATTTTTGTACTTAACAAACCTTCATGAAAATAGAAGAGATGTTTCCTTGGATAATGAGGCACATAAAAAACATGTTAAGGCTCAGTACAATAAGCTTGCTTAACCTCGTGTCTTTAATGAAGGTAACATGGTTCTGACTTATGATCAGATACATGATAAGCTAGAGAAGGGGAAGTTTGAATCTATGTGGTACGGTCCCTTTATCGTCAGTAAAGTTTTATAGAAAGGGGCCTATGAGCTTGTAGAATATGATGGGATACCTTTTGGGAAACCTCACAATGGGTTGTACCTAAAGAGGTACTATGCTCATTGAAGTCATTTCTATATGGTACCTTGTATATATGTATATTGTTTGACTTTTTGGTGTGTTTTAGGATTTTCAATATGGTTTTGAGTTTCTTATCAATGTTGTTTATACCATGTTTTGGTTATGTAGATCATATGGATTTTTATGGTTTTCTTGATGGTACTTGTCGTCTTACTATGAACCTCGCTTTAGCTACTTGGGTTTTGTATTTCTCGGCACATGACTTAGTTAGTTTAGGAACAATTTTTATTGGTCTGGCTACCAATAACATCGTCGAGTATCAAGCAGTGATAGGTTTGTTGACCGAGGATGCATATTGGGACATTCATGACTTGGTATTATTTATGGACTCACATCTAGTGGTTTTTCATTTAAACCACATTTATACCATTAGAAACCCTATACTTATTCATCTTTTTCGAAGAGTGCGTCTGTTAGAAAGGTCATTTGAATCAATCACTTATAGGCACATTCATAGGTCTTATAACACAATTTTCGACTCATTGGAAAACTACATTTTAGACTGGTACATTTCCCATACATAACTTTTATAAATAAACATGGTCCATTGTAAAATAAAATAAACAGTAAAAGACACATAAAAACTCATGTAAATATCAATTTTCCATTTGAACACATATAAACACTGTAAATAAGTGTGTGTGTGTGTATATATATATAAAGTATTTTACAAAATATGGTCATGAGACCCAAATGAATCACTCTTGCTTTCAGATATACAAAAATGACAAAAATCCTAAATCTAGCTAGCTTTCAGTGTATACATAATGTAGAACATCTAGTGGTGCTCATGATAGAACATGATAACCTTGACTACCCTCTGTAGTAGGCGCTGAATCGACATGACAGTCCACTTGTGTGTCTATGGTACCTCCTAGGGAGGTCGTCAATAGAAGCATCTGGAATTTCCAAAGTTAACCGGTTGAGGTTGTCCTCCAACTCGGTTAACTCATCATCCCCTTAATGAACAAAGAGGGCCCCTGGTTTCCTATCAATCGGGGAACATCCTTCAAGTTGTGAATCTCCAACATATGCATGAAAAAATTAGGTATCATCATCATTCATAAACATTATAAAACATAAAAATACAAAACTAATTAAAGTCTTGAGTAGTTTTCTTACCAATATCACCCCATTAGGTGCCTGTTGGTAGAGGTAGATCAAGGTCCCCCCTAAAATCAGTTCCTACATATGCATAGTCCTCCACCATGAGAAGTTGGTCCTCTAACCAATGGAAGAACGCACTACCATATTTGACCTTGGCCCCACCACCACTGGTGCGAGCCATGATATCTACCCACTGCAACATGCGAGGGTCTTGTGCTCTCAACTCTGTAAAGGTCACCTGAGGTCTCAGATGGGGAACCATCTTATAGAAGAAGGTTGCCAATATATTTGTTTGGGTACACAAGGTACTCCCAAAATACCAAACATCGAGAGAGGCCACTCACACAAACAGATCACAAATCCACACATGATGTTTGTCACGTGGTTAAAACCGTTGAGAGGGAAACAGTCCACGGCCCCAGCCAAATAGCTACTTGGAGAAATTTATTATGCAAAATAAGGAAGTTACAAATGAGCTTCTCATAATCCATCAACTAGCCAAGGACCCTCCATTCTCTTTAAATAGAGATCATGGACCAATTAGGTGTTAAGCCACATATCAATGGTAGGTATGATCTAAGAGAAGTTGAACCGACAGATCACTTTATGTCTAGAACATATCATGACCTTCGGATTATAATATTTACAAATGCATACTAATGCATACTAAATAAACACACTTTACCTAATAGATATATTACACAAGTTGATCTTAACTAACTCCTAAGTGTCTAAATATCCTAACATCCCCCCTTAAGAACAAGTTGGGATAGGATTGAAGGATTTAAAAAATTCACACTATTATGAGAAGGAAGGAGGCATTAGAGCCTATCCCTGTTAACACCCAAAAAAGGTTCAATACCTCATCTACCCCATCACATGGCTCATTTGTCCATTTTCATACCATATTTTCCATCAAAAACCCATAAAACCATGTAAAAAGCCTCCAAAAGGCTAAAAATGCCTCCAAAAGGCCATAAAACCCTCTTTTCAGCTAAAAATATCCAAAATTCCTCCAAAAAAGCAAAAATATCCAAAAAAGGAAGAAAAAATATTAAATAATGAGGAAATGAGGAAAAAACCCTAAATAGCTGGAACCCTAACCCTAAAACCACATGGTTTTCAATTATAAATAAGGGGTGGAAACCCCTTATTCCACATCCACAATCACAAGTATCCTGCCTCTGCCAAAATTGCTCGTGAAATCCTAGCTCACCATTGAGCTACTTTCATTGTGAGAGCCCCTTTTGGCCCATTTCCACCATTGGAGAAAGAGAAGAAGCAGCTTGAAGCTCGGAGCCACTGACTTGGATCACCGCAAAGGGCTTCACCAACCTTCACATTGAAGGTCAGATTAATACAAAATTACTATTTACTCTTTACTGTTTTGCTTAATTAACTTGTTTAGATTTAGCTTTTGATTTCAGTTATAGATTTTAATTCACATATCATTGAACTACTACTAAGGAATCCATTGTCCTTAGTAGGTACTCATTCGTACAAGCTAGGGGTGAAACCCTAGCAACAGTTTTGGCGACTCCGCTGGATTTTTTAGTTATTTTATTTTCCGTGTTTTCCTTTCGGCTGTCGTTTTCGGCCGCCGTAAACCGTCGTTTTTTCTTTCGCACCCACGGTCCATCCGCGCCTTTCCAGCCCTTAGCTGCGACCCAACCGCACCTGTTGCCTTCAAACCCGCGGTCCGCCCGCGCCTGCCTTCCATAAAATCGCGACCCGACCGCACCTGTTTTCTTCAAACCCGCGGTCCGCCCACGCCTGTCCAGCCCTTAGCTGCGACCCGACCGCACCTGTTTTCTTCAAACCCGTGGTCTTCCCGCCCCTGTCCAGCCCTTAGCTGCGACCCGACCGCACCTGTTGTCTTCAAACCCGCGGTCCGCCCGCGCCTTTCCATCCCTTAGCTGCGACCCGACCGCACCTGTTGCCTTCAAACCCGCGGTCCTCCCGCGCCTGCCTTCCATAAAACCGCGACCCGACCGCACCTGTTTTCCTCAAACCTGCGGTTCGCCCACGTCTGCAGTCCAGAAACCCGCGGTCCACCCGCGTCTGCCGTCTAAAAACCCGTGACTTAACCGTGACTGTTTCCTTAAAACCCGCGGTCCGACCACGCGACTTCGCCCCAGACCCGCGATCTAGATTTTGCACTTGTTTTTTGCTTGTTGAACCCAGCCCCTTTGCTGCCGTATTTTATGCACTTGCATGGCCACCTGTTCTACCTGCAGCCCTACAGCCATCTGTGTTCCCCTTTACCGAATTTGTTAAAAATTTTAGTATTGCTTATTCAGATAATCTTGCATGGTAAAAAATTTTAATTCAGTGTTATTGATATTTACGAAGTCGCCCTGGCACTTCTTTTCTGGGTTTATAACCTCACAAGCACACAATCTGTCACCTAATTCAAGTGAGACTTAAAAACTACTTAACTCAACCAACATTCTAACCCCACTTGGGGAACATAAAAGAATTTTTGTAGTTAGGTAGGATCGGGGGGATAGGCTTCCAATAACACCCCTCGGTTATTTACACTTGAGACATAGTTGTTGTCCATTAGGGAACCAAAATCCCTTAGTATTTTTTGACACGGTCACAACCGGTTTATCAGAGGGCCTCTCCCTTAGGAGGGTTGAAGTCGTGAGATTGGTTCCGGAAGTCTGAGTGGAATACCGAACTCCATTCAGTAACTGAAGGGCTACCTTTCGCAGTTCTCGGGATATCCCTGTATAGGGGTATTGCGGTTAAAGGAACAAGCGGTAGATTTACCTTTCTGGACATGTCATGAACGGGGTATCTTAGTTTCCATTCTTCTAGGACTTGACTACCCGGTGTCCCTCCCAGTAGGGGGATACCTTAGCCACTTGGCTTCCCTATTCATATTGTCTGACTTGGATTTCATCACCTTGCAGAGGATATGTCTAGTTAAGTCATAATACTTTTAGTTAGGTGTTTGCATGCTCCCTTACCTCCTTTTGGTCTAGTGAGTCCACCATTTTTTATTTATAGGCAACCTGCTTTTTTGGTATTCTAACCATTTCTATTGATACTCTGCCTATTGTAGCACGCAGTTACAGTGGGTGTTTTGAGTTGTTGTTGGCCTGAGCGCCCCATTTTTAGAGCTCTCCTTCTGCACACTCGGTTGCATTAGAGTTTTTTGAGCTGTTTTGTACCTACCTCAACCCACACAGATTGGACACCATTTGTCACCATTGAGTCCCAGAGACATTCTCGGTGCCTCAGAGGCGAGCCCCCACAGCACGGTTCACTTGACACCACCCATCATCGACACAGATCTCGAGCCTTTTCACTTGAATCCACTCGTCAGTGACATCGGACTCCGTCACCAGATACTGACGCCCCTTATTTTACCTCTGATTCTAAGCCAGAGTCTGAGAACCCCCTTTACATTGCTCCTACTAGCCCCATGGCTGGCGTGACTCCCACTCCCATCTTGGTAGGGACCGTTGGTGGCACATCCACCACGACACCCGGTACCACACCTACTTTGGGTATGCCCTCCACGGGGGCCCCCTCTACTGTTCCCCTCACAGTACCGATTCCCACAGCGGGAATACCTGTCCCCACTCCATTAGTGACTCATACCACCCCTAGTGGTGCAGGTCCGTCCTATACCACCATAGTTCCCCCACTTGGGGGCATCACCCCCAACTTGGTTCAACCCACTACCGTGTCACATCCTTCATCCAGTTTACCATTCATGGCTAGCCTCAACCTGCTTGATCTAGCTAGATTAACCAACGACCCCATCCGACACAACCCTGCATGGCCTCACATGCCCACCAAGCTCCCTTCCGACATCCCTAAGTTTGAGGAAAAGGTAGGTGAGGACCCACAGAACCATATCATGTCCTTCCATCTATGGTGTTCCTGCAACTCCATAGTAGATGACTCTATTCGCCTCCATTTATTACAGTGCACTTTCACTGGCTCTGCTGCCAAGTGGTATATCAAACAACCCCATGGAACCCATGCCACCTTTACTTCCCTGGCCTCGAACTACCTCCAGTTCTTCCAGTTACCTATCCGCTATGACGCAGGCGTTGAAATCCTACTATCATGCAGACAGAACACGGCTACCCACATCATAGACCACATTCATGAATGGCGTCGACGCCGTAGCCTATGCAAAATCAAGTTAGATGACCGGATCTTCCTAGATTGGTTCCTTAAATCCCTCCTTCCTATCATTGCTAAGGATGTTGCATCCGAAAGACCCCAGTATGAGGAAGAGGCTATCCTTAAATCCCAACAGTTCGATCTCATTTATGCCCAGTCAGGTTACCTTTATACCATCATACCTGACGCCCCTCGAGACAATTCCTCCTAGCACGATGTGCCGAGGGCATCTCATGCTGCCGATGGCATCATTGGCCGCGTCTCTTCGCAGCCTCAGCCATTTTCTATAGCCCGTCCTACCACTGGACCTGACCCTTCGCGGGCCACCTCACAGTCTGGAGCAACCAACCAATATGCCCCCATGACACATCACCACCATACCCATGGACCCTCATGTCCACCTTAATGTTTCGGTAATATGACTCCCGCTTACGCCCCCCCAGTCGCACCTCAGCCTTATTATCACCAGCAGGCTGCACCAGCTCCTGCGCCGTCACAAGCCCAACCTCACTATTACCCGCCGCAGGCAGCTCATGCAGCAAACCCACAACCTGCTCCACAGCACTATCCGCAACCCCCTCAGGTTGCTGCCCCTATGCAGCCTCCACCTACATATCATCCACCGCAGCCTGCTCCAGCACCTGCGCAAACTCAGAATCCACCTACTGTCCAAGGGCAAGTTTACGCTCAACAAAACCCTGCGCAAAACCAGAACAACCAATGCAACCAAGGCCAACAAAACCGTGGCAGAGGCCGAAATCGTGGAAACAACCAACCGACCGAGCAAGCTGGTCAACACCCTAATCCCCCTGCCAGTAATAATGCGGCCCTCGCTAACCAAAACCCTGATCACCTGCCCAAGCAGGCTAAAAACCCTAATTTATGAACCAACTTCCCTTGTTCTGTTTGCGGGGTCTATGGCCACTACACACATTTTTGTCCACATATGGAGCGAGCACGACAACTTTTGGCTGCGGACGTACACCGCCAAGGGCAGACGGCTCTTCAAGCACCGCCCAACCTGCCACAACCTCAGCAGCCACCTTTGGTGCTGCAAAACCCCTTACCGACCCAAGACGTAGTGAACACCAAACCGTTGGCTCCTCCTCAAGCCAACGTGCCAACCCCACAACTAATCACTTACACTGCTCCTGATCAACCCACACTTGACTCAGGTACCCACCACTTGTTGATGATGTCCTCTGATGAGATCAACCTCCAGACCTGGTGGAACCAATATGGCTCCACCCCTGAAGCCCCTCCCGTCGATACACCTACTAACGCTCATCCCACGGATCAGGCGTTACGTATACCTCCACCTCCACTAGATGGCGCTCCCAGAGTGCCCCGTTTCCCACTTCGCCGTATCAACAATAACCCCAATGCGCGGGCTGCGTCAAACTACAACATTGTTGATGACTTAGCCCAATCCCCCGCAGCCATGTCTGCGTTAGAAGTCTTAAAAAACTGTCCATTGCAGCGCAAGAATTTACTCTCAGCCATTAGGGCTATTGACCCAAATGATTCTCAGTTAATGACTTTTGATTCGGACCAATCCGAACCTTGCCTGCCTTCCACTTTGGCATTCCAAGTTTCTGTTTCCATTCGGAATTTTGTTGTTCATTGATGCATTATTGATGAAGGTGCTTCTACATGTGTCATGCCCACCTCCATCTGGAAGAAAATGGGATCCCCTCCTCTCCAGCAGTCCTCTACTGCGTTGAGAGCCTACGACGGCTGTTCAACTCAACCACAAGGCCTATTAACTAACGTTCCCCTCCAGCTGGCTGGAAAAACCGTCCTCATAAACATCGAGGTTATCAATGCCCAGCTTGATTATAACCTTTTACTTGGCTGCAGCTACATGTATGCCATGCAGGCAGTTGCTTCTACTGTTTTTCATACCATGATGTTCCCCCATGAGGGACACGTGGTCAAGATTGACCAACTCACTTACCATGATCCCAATGCCCCCGCGGCACCCGAGAATGTTCTCCCCATGATTGAACAACCTGTTTCAGGTGCCACCACCTCATTCGTTTCTTCTATGGGACCCGAAGTTTACTTCAACGCACCAATGACGTCGACCTTCCCATCTATTCCACCCCCGTCACCTGCCATGGTTGAACCATCTGTTTCGGATGTCACCACCTCATTTATTTCCTCAGACGCACCAATGTCCTCGACCTTCGAACCTATTCCAACCCCGTCACCTACCGCGGAAGTGTCCGACCTATGTACCCTATCCCATAGCACACGAACTCCTACTAATCAACTGCCCTTGTTGCCTCAACCCCCTTTGGTACCTAGTCACATTGGTGCTACACCCATCCATACCATTCCTTTCCTCTTCCCTCCCTCAGGAATAGTTAGCACCCCGGTTATGGCCACCCTCAGCCTACCTGGGTTAACCCTAGGATTACCCGTTTGGTATCTTTCGCCTCCCGTTCGTCCATCGACACCAGATATCATTCTGCAACCGGTACAACCCATTGTCACTACTAGTCAACCACCTCCCGGTATCACTACCCCATCAGCCTCCACTAAACCCCCCCCCTCTTCTTCCCAAACCCACTGGGGGTAGAGGCCCCCAACCTCACACCGCTGTCCCACCTCCTAAGACAGTAAAAAATCCCCCTGTGTTTCGGGCTCCTCCCAAATGCACGCTGTGCGATGAGTTGGGCCATGCGACTCACCTATGTCCTCAGTTACCGGCGTTACAGGAATACATGAAACTGATTGACGAAGACCCCACTATCCCAGTTGTCCATCTAGATTCAACCCCTATGCCTCACGACAAATCCTTGTGCACTAACCACTCATGTGCTTTATGCGGTGTCTACGGACATTACTCACATCACTGTCCCGATATCCCTGAGTACAAAATAGCTCTCTTTGAATTGAAAAATCCGGATCTTGAGACGGCACCACCCACCATTGTGGAGATCCATTCACCGGTCTCTTCCCCTTCCGGAGAGGTCAATACCACTCTTTTTGAGATGAACAATCTGGATCTTGAGATAGCACCACTCACCATTGTGGAGATCCACCCCCCAGAATCTTCCTCTTCCGAAGAGGTTAATACCATTTATATGATCTCTTCCACCACCGCTCCTTCGTCAACTGATTTGACGACACAAATATTTTGCACGGATGAGGAAATTCTCGAGGCTCTCACTGCCCCGGAATATCCTTGGGATGACATGCACCATCGTTCCTACTTCCTCCCAGATGAATCTTCCTCTCAAACTACTACCCAATTTGCAGTTGAATCCAAAGACTTCCTTCCTCCCAAGGTCGACTGGTTCAAGGACGCCTTCGAAGAGGGTAACATGGCCAACATCTCACCTGTCATCCAAATTGATATCGCTGCCCCTGGCAGCACCCCCGAACTCATCGCTTTAGGAGCATCTTGCACTGCGCAAGAGGTTGAGGAATACAAAACACTATTCAAAGAATTTTGTGATGTCTTTGCCTGGTCCTATACCGAAATGCCTGGTCTTGACCCTGCCATTATAGAACACCACATTGACACATGGCCTGATGTACCCCCCGTTCGTCAGAAACAACGTCCCATCCATCCCTCAAAACTCCCAGCTGTCAAAGCAGAGATTGAGAAGCTTCGCACGACAGGATTCATTTATCCTATTGCCTATACCACTTAGGTTTCAAACCCTGTTCCTGTCAACAAGAAACAAGGCACCATTAGGGTATGCATTGACTTCCGAGACTTAAACCGTGCATGTCCCAAAGACAATTTCCCTATGCCATTTATTGACCAGCTCATTGATGCATGTGCGGGGCATGAAGTCCTCTCGTTCATGGATGGTTTTTTTGGATACAATCAGATCCAAATCCGAAAGGAAGGCCAGTACAAAACTACTTTTACTACCCCATGGGGCACCTTTGCCTATCGCGTCATGCCTTTCAGCCTAAAAAATGCTGGTGCCACATTCCAGCGGGCCATGACCTATTGCTTTCATGATTTGGTCCATATCCTGCTCGTCTACCTTGATGACCTTACAGCTCGTTCCTGAAAGCGATCAGACCACCTTGATGACCTTCGACAAATCTTTCTGCGTTGTCGCAAATATCAGATCCGCTTGAATCCACACAAGTGCATCTTTTGCGTTTCGGGCAGCCGATTGTTAGGTTTCATTATTTCCCAGAAAGGAATTACTGTTGATCCCCTGAAAGTCCAAGCCATCTTAGACCTTCCCTCTCCTCGAACGCTCTGGAAACTCCAAAGTTTGCAAGGGTGATCCAATTTTCTTCGACGCTTCATTCCTGATTATGCCACAACCGTTCACGGTTTCTTGCGCTTGCTCCGTACCCACATCCCCTTTTTTTGGGATGAGCAAGCCGAAGCTGCATTCGAAGACCTCAAGAAAGCTCTCACACAAGCCCCCTTGATCTCCCCTCCGGATTTCTCTCAGGACTTCATCCTCTACGTCTCGGCATCCGAGCATGCTGTGTCCAGAGTCTTGGTTCAAGAAGACACCTCACGCCAAGAGCATGTCATTTACTACGTCAGCCAGACCTTTTCCGGCCCACCCCTACGTTACCCACATGAGGAGAGACTAGCCCTAGCAGTGGTCTTCTCCGTCCAAAAATTGCGACACTACATTTTACTTAGTCATACCACAGTCATCGCCGATTCTAACCTCATGGTATATCTCTTAAACCGGAGGCTCCTGCAAGGCCATGTGGCTAAATGGGTCATTATCCTCCAGGAATTTGACCTCACATTCCGAACACCTAAGAGCACTAAAGCCCTTGCGCTTGCCCAGCTCATCACCGATCTCCCATCCTTTCTCCCGGCCCCACCTATCTCCGAGGAGTTACCCGATAATCACTTGTTCGCTATCTCATCCGATGACCCGTGGTACGGTGATATCCTATTATATCTGTGCACGCAAAAATTCCGACCCACCGTCACTCGTAATGAGCGTCGTAGTATCCGTCACCTGGCCTCTCGCTATCTCCTCATAGGAGATGTCCTTTACCGATGAGGAGTCGACACAATTCTTCGTCGTTGCCTCACACACGAAGAAGCTGAACAGGTCAGGAATGGCCACTTCCCAAAAGGTAGTCCATGCCGGATATTTCTGGCCCACACTTTTTACCCACTGCATCACTGCGGTCAAGCATTGCCATAACTGCCAACTTTTTGCCCCCAAGGCCCGGACACCACCTGCTCCGTTACATCCAGTCATCACCGTTGGTCCCTTTTGTAAGTGGGCCATCGACTTCATGGAGTGTAGACCCACATCTGTGAACGGCCATAAGCACATCATTGTTGCCGTCGATTACTTCACCAAATGGGCGAAATCCATGCCCACCTTCAACTGTACCGCTGAAACTGTTGCTCGTTTCTTTTTCAACCATGTTATCACTCGATTCGGGGTCCCCAAACATTTGGTCTCAGACCATGGATCACACTTTGAAGATTCAGTTTGGCGCGAATTATCTACTTTCCTCAAATTCTAACACCAGTTTTCCTCGGCTTACTACCCTCAAGGGAACGGTCAAGTCGAAGCTGTTAACAAAATCCTCAAAACCATACTACAACGCACTGTTGATCGGCATAAGTCCAATTGGCACCATATGCTATTCCCTGCCTTATGGGCTTACCGTAATTCCACCAAGACCGCCACTGGTTTTACCCCATTTCATTTAGTTCACGGTGTAGAGTCTGTCCTCCCCATCAAGTGTCAGATACCTGCCTTACACATCGTCGTTGAGCTTCTCCCCGATACCTCCCCCCTTGAGCAACGTCTGCTATCCCTCGAACAAGCCGATGAAGATCGTCGTGCCACTCTCCAGAACATCGAAGCTGCCAAAAACCGCTCCAAAGCCCACTATGACAAACATGTTCACCCTCGAACTTTCCACGAAGGGGACCTCGTCCTCGCCTATGACCAAGCCCATGACAAAACCAGTAAAGGAAAGTTTGAGTCCATGTGGCAAGGCCCTTACATCATTCAGACTTGCCTCGGCAAGGGGGCATACGTTTTAGCCGACTCGGAAGGCCACCCTTTATGCAATCCTCGCAATGGGTTGTATCTTAAACGTTTTTTACCCATAACTGAAACCGCGACCTCATTGGTCCGCATTGTACAGTTTGCTCCTTTTTTGTTTTTTACCATCTTTACCATAATCTCACATTCATCATTTTTTGCATGCCCACAGATGGACCATCTTCCACCTCATTACATTGGCTTCGCTGATGGGGCAAGCTGATGGTCTCCCAACCTGGCCTCTGCAGCATGGGTCTTATATTCCCTTTCCAACAAACGGATTCACCTTGACGGAACATGTATAGGCACTGATACCAATAACCAGGCGGAGTATGATGCTGTGATTGGTCTCCTGACTGCTACCCTCCAGATGGGCATACGTCACCTTCATGTGTTCTTGGACTCCCAGCTACTTGTCTCCCAGATCAACAACTACTACCAGGTGCGCGATCCTTGCCTATTTAGAAAATTCCTGTGTACAAAACAACTTAGCCGACAGTTTGAATCCATCACATTCACACATGTCCCAAGAGCTCAAAATAGTGTCGCAGATCAAATGGCCAATAATATCCTAGATTGGCATATCAATCACACCATATAAACATCTCCATCATGCATCATAGCATCTCATCCAACCATATAAAAAACCAAAAAGACTGCATTGCATAAACATTTACATCCATGAACATAAACCATAAAACCACATTTGCATCCATAAGGGCATCCACGTGCCTAATCATACATAAATCATGTCACATCACATAAAATACACAAGGGGCATCCACATGCCCAACATCCTAGCAAACTTTGCATCCACGTGCAAACATATCAAACACCATAAAGCGCATCCACGTGCGTACAAATGAAACAACATCATGCAAAAGTGCATCCATGTGCATAAATATATACATATAAAAAAATACATGATACAAAGCTGTACATGTCCTGAGTACCCCTGTACTCAGCTCTACCAAAAAATGTGTGTATGTACAATCCTCAAAATCCTCATAGTGTACAGGCCGTAACTACAAAAAATAGGGAGGAGTCCCCTGCACCCCCTAATGGGAGTCATACCCGACATCACTGTCAGTGTCCGCGGCCTCTGACTCCTCTCCTCGCGCCTCCTCCGGCGTGCCCACATCCATTCTGGGCCCCTGGGCCCGTGCTCTGTCTGCCAATAGAGCCACCTGGACCGCGATCGATCGAAAATCTTGGGGTGCCCCCAAGCAATCCTGGACCACAGCCGGATCTAGGTCCCGCCATCCCGCGTCAGTCACTCCCACGAGCAACTACTCTAACAGCACCCGTACAGACTCCAGTGTCCTCTCGACATCTGGACGACGCACGTCCCCCCGCCCTAGCAACGCTAGAATGGACACAGTCCCTCTGCGTGCCACATGTCCTGGCGGTGGCCTCGGACCCACATCTGCAAAACACCATTTTGTCAGTTACCATATATCAGCAATATATCATATACATAAACTGAACAATGCAAACCGATCATACGTACCACCAGGCCCCCATTCCTGTCCTGGTGGCCGTGGAGCATCCGAATCTCCCGTCAAATCCATATCCCTGTATGGATAGTCCTCCAGCATTAGTGGTAGCTGGAGCCACTGCAAGTATAGCTCCTGAGTGAAGTAACACCCAACATCCCCACCACCACGGCAGCGCATCATCTCTCCCCACCGCACCATCCGAGGCTCCCTCAAGCCTCTTGCCCTGACCAGCACCCGTGGCCGCAGTGTGGGAACCCTATCCATAAAGAAGGCACAAAGAAAGGAACCATAATAGAATCCCTTGCCAGATTCCTTCGCCGCGGTCAGCTGTCGCTGCACACAGGTCAGGAACATCTGGCCCCACACAAAGTAGGTCCCGGCCAGTACACGCTCCACGAGCTGCATCTGACCCCCAGACACCTTCTCAGGTGACTGGGATCCCAAAATACGAACCACACATGCCGCCATCGCCTGTACTGCTGGCTCCCGCAAATCCCTCACCAAGAGTGCATTCCGATGCACTCTAGCCCCTGACCGACAGAGCCGCTCCACAACATCATCCAGGTCCAGGTCCGCAGACAACCGTGGCTGGGTATCTGCTACCCTCCCAAGGCAGGGAAACCCAGTCAAGAAATAAACATCAGTGAGAGTGAGGTCCACGCTCTCTCTCTGCACCCGGAACGCCAGTGTGTCTGGCTCCCAAAATCCAACCAACCAGGTCAGCAGCAATCCTGCTGACCGCATAATAGGAACCTCTGCGAACTTCAGCAGTCCGAAGATCCCTAGCAGTGACCGCACACGGAGATCCTCTCGAACCACTGTCACTATCTCGTCTGGAACCTCTCACTCCCTCCATGGCACCTGTGGCATCCTGTCAATCACACAACAAAGTCTCATCAGGATCAAGGAAAAATAATAGACTTTCCCACCCATCCAAACAAAAATCCAGTACAGCCTGGCCCCGACCGCGGCTGTCAAGCCCACAGCCGCGGTCTCCAACCGTGGCTGTCAGGCCTACAGCTGCGGCCCGCGACCGCGACTATTAAGCCTACAGCCGCGGTCCGCGACCGCTACTGTTAGGCCTACATCCGCAGTCCGAGACCGCGACTGTTAGGCCTACAGCCGCGGTCCGAGACCGCGACTTTTAGGCCTACAGCCGCGGTCCACGACCGCGACTGTTTGGCCTACAGCTGCGGTCCACGACCACGACTGTTTGGCCTACAGCCGCGGTCCACGACCGCGTTTTAGACTCCCTGACCCGCGGTCCACCCATGTAGACCGTACAAACATACCCTAGGATCCACTTCCCACCCCCCAAACCCAAAAAATAATGCAGGTAAAAGTTTGACGACCTACCTGTCTCTCCCGAATCTGCAGTCGAGCGGTCGGATCGTCCAGAAACGACAAATCAGCTCTAGTCCACTATGCTCACAAGTCAATATCCACTAATCAAATGACACATGTCATGTTGGGCCCACTCACTATTTATAGTCCGTTGACTTTTCTCCTGTTTGGCCATTCTGAACCCATATGGAGTCCATTTTTCGAACCGTTTCCACCACTGGAACCAGCATGACGAGACCATCCCGATGGTCACCTCGTTGCCTTATTTTATCTATGTCATTTTTTACCCATTTTTTCAGACACCATTGGTCGCCTCGGTTTGCGTGCCACATCGGCCGTTCTCCGTTTTTCACACTTTTTATATCACCGGATCCATTTTTCTGAGCTCGTGACGATGCTTGAGATCATTTCTCGCTCTCACTTGGTACAATGTCAACATTGCGTCCCTACACCTTGCCGCATTGATTTGCGCGCCACATCGGCCGTCATCAGATTATTTCACACTTTTTACATGAGCCATCCACTCCTGTCATACTGCAAATGTTTCGTTATTTTTCCTCCATTCATTCATCCCGCAAGGAGGCCCACCAGTGTTCCCCCCCACCCTCAGTCATGGTCATCATAAATGCTCCCTGATCGAACACTTCCTCCTTACCTGGCCATTCATTCAGAGTCTTCTTATTTGCTTTCAGACTCCTTAAAATTGAAAGCAACCACGAGCATGAACTGTCATGGGCTCGTAAAATCCACAAGATAGTACCATTCTATCATTTCAGAGTCTTCTTATTTGCTTTCAGACTCCTTAAAATTGAAAGCAACCACGAGCATGTACTATCGTGGGCTCGTAAAATCCACACGACAGTATCATTCCATTACTTCAGAGACTTCTTATTTGCTTTCAGACTCCTTAAAATTGAAAGCAACCACGAGCATGTACTATCGTGGGCTCGTAAAATCCACATGACAGTACCATTTTATATCCACACTTCTTCAAGTTCCCTAACCCATGAAGCAGTCCCCCCGCGCCTCTTGGCGCTATGATCAATCATCTCGGTAGCACCCCCAATCAGGTCGCCTTTGTTCAGAGTATTCTGCAATCTCCTACCATTTTATCACAGCTTGAGTCTACCTTAGCCCATTCACCCTCAGATCCTATACCGCTATGATCCCTTTACCACCAATCAGTCTCATATGCTGCCGGATCATCCCCTCCATCATACTCTGAACAAAGGAAGTTTGAGTCCACCCACTCTACTTGCCCAGTTATTCCCCCCAGTTTATCACTCCCGCCATTAGCACTATCACAGTTTGGTTTATTACCTCACGCTCCTATCAAGGAAACATCATTGCCTTGATAGTTGCAGGTCTCCCTCTGTCGACGACAGCCCCTCTATTCCAGAGGATAGACCCAGAGGTCCCTGCGTCTTGGACCCATCACCATCTGTGGTGAGTGCCTACGGACCATTTTGAGAGGGGTCATCATTGCCTCTCCGAATGGTTGTTTCTCACATGCTCGACTTCAGCACCTTAATCGCATCGTTGAGAATCGCGCAAGATGTATATCCTTTCCATTATATGTCGAAGACCCCGTATTTCCTCCGACTCTAGCACATTGGTGAGTCACTTTGGAACAACCACTTATATGTTCCCGTGGATGTCCGGGTTGCGTTGGAGATTGTATTCGAAAGCCGTCTAGTTCCATGTTTCCTCGAGTACCCAGTTCAGTTCCAGATCAGTATACCATTGCATGGAAGACCATTGTCACTTTGATCCAGCAGCTCATCAGTTCCTTCAGAACCACATTTAGTAGCACTGCTGTCATTCCATTGCATTAGTTGTTCAGCTCAGACATGGTCAGCCCAACAGTATGTTCCATCATTGTGTCCCCTCTGGACACTTATGATATACACAGTGGTTTCCTATGTATCCTACAGGACCCTCTTTTTGGGCCTCACAGTTATTTTTATATCTTGATACGAGCATGGGAATGCCCGCCTCGTCCATATGATCAGATGATTCCTCATCCATTATTGAGGTTATGTACTTTTCAGTCCTTGCAGTTGATTCGAGATCGTTGTTCTGAGCTTCAGTTGGTTCCTTCTCTTCTCCACACCCCAGCAAAAAATGAATATGACTCATGATGTCCATCGGCCATACGATGAGCTCCTGCCCTCGCACATCAGGGGGCAATCTGTTAACCCCCACAAAAGGTTCAATACCTCTTCTACCCCATCACATGGATCATTTGTCCATTTTCATACCATATTTTCCATCAAAAACCCATAAAACCATGTAAAAAGCCTCCAAAAGGCCATAAAACCCTCTTTTCAGCTAAAAATATCCAAAATTCCTCCAAAAAAGCAAAAATATCCAAAACGGAAGAAAAAATATTAAATAATGAGGAAATGAGGGAAAAACCCTAAATAGCTGGAACCCTAACCCTAAAACCGCATGGTTTTCAATTATAAATAAGGGGTGGAAACCCCTTATTCCACATCCACAATCACAAGTATCCTGCCTCTGCCAAAATTGCTCGTGAAATCCTAGCTCACCATTGAGCTACTTTCACCGTGAGAGCCCCTTTTGGCCCATTTCCACCATTGGAGAAAGAGAAGAAGCAGCTTGAAGCTCGGAGCCACCGACTCGGATCACCGCAAAGGGCTTCACCAACCTTCACATTGAAGGTCAGATTAATACAAAATTACTATTTACTCTTTACTGTTTTGCTTAATTAACTTGTTTAGATTTATCTTTTGATTTCAGTTATAGCTTTTAATTCACATATCATTGAACTGCTACTAAGGAATCCATTGTCCTTAGTAGGTACTCATTCGTACAAGCTGGGGGTGAAACCCTAGCAACAATCCCCCCTTAAGGACACATTCCTGAACTCCTAACATAGGTCAAAGTTTAGAAAAAATTACTTCTGTAAGAGACTTGGTGAAGATGTCTGCAACTTGATCATCTGTAGGGAAATAGAGCATTTCAAGAACATGGTCATGAACAAGATTTCTGATGAAGTGCATGTGTAGCTCAATGTGTTTACTGCATTGATGTAGAACTGTATATTTGGAAATCTTGATGGCACTTTGATTATCGCACCAAAGTGGAGTAGGTTGCTACTGCTCGAATCCAAACTCTGAAAGGATCTATCGAAGCCATAAATCTTCCTCACTGGAATTAACTGCGGCTCGATATTCTGCTTCTACTAAAGAAAGAGAAGGAGCTTGTTGTTTCTTACAAGCCCAAGTGGTAGGTCTAGATCCCAAACTGAAAACATAACCTGTAGTAGACTTTCGATCATCAGGATCACCGGCCTAATCTGAATCAGTGAAAGCAACCAACAAATGTTTCCCCTTATACTGTAATGAATCCCAAACTTAATTTTACCTCAAATATATAGAAGTATTCTTTTTGCTGCTTTCCAGTGACTTTCATGAGGTGTTTGCATATAACGGGAAACTCTACCAATAGCAAAGGAAAGATTAGGACAAGAATGAGTCAAGTATAAGAGACTACCAACAAGCTGATGATACAAGGTGGAATCTACTTCAGGTGAAGTACAAGTGGCAAAAAGTTTGACTTTAGACTGAAAGGGAGAAGGGGCTGGTTTACAATATTCCATGTGAAATCGATGAAGAAGGTCACAAGCATACTTAGACTAGGAAAGAAATATTCCTTCTTTGGTTTGCAAGGCTTGGAGACCAAGAAAATATTGCAAATTTCCTAAGTATGACATTTCAAAATTTTTCTTAAGATTGGATTTCACATGGGTTAGAAGCTTAGGGTCAATACCAGTAAGGATAATATCATCAACATAAAGAACAAGTATGATGAGATTGTTTCCTACTTTCTTGGTATAGACATTGGGGTCAGAATGGCATATAGAAAAACCAGTGTCAAGGAGAAAGCTA
Organism: Pseudotsuga menziesii; assembly: GCA_001517045.1. Lineage (NCBI taxonomy): Eukaryota > Viridiplantae > Streptophyta > Pinopsida > Pinales > Pinaceae > Pseudotsuga > Pseudotsuga menziesii. The sequence continues at coordinate 342,672 of LPNX010134302.1, forward strand.
TCCATTTTGGCATACCAAGCTCTAGGATCTTGCTTAAGGCCATATAACGATTTCTTAAGGTGACAGACAAGGCTAGAGTTATTCTGAACATATCCAAGAGGTTGTTCCATGTAAATTTCTTCCTAAACATTACCATGTAAGAAGGCAGACTTGACATCCATTTGATGGAATTCCTAGTTATGGAAGGATGCAAGGGAAAGAACAAGGCAGATGGAGTTCATTTTTGCGACAAGAGCAAAGGTTTCATTGAAGTCAATCCCTTCAACATGGGAAAAACCTTTGGCAACTAACTTTGCCTTAAGTCTTTCAACACTTCCATTTGATGCATACTTAGTTCTGTAGATCCATTTACATATGACAAGTTTTATTCCTTTTGGAAGAGGAACAATATCCCAAGTATCATTTTCCATCAAGGAACGATATTCTTCATCCATAGCTGTATCCAAATCTAGATTTCATGAAGCTTCTGCAAAAGTTTCTGGATCATGATTCTCGAAAACTTGAGCCAAAAGAGAAGAGGCTCACTGAAACTAAGAACATGTCTGACATTGATCTCTAGGATCATTGACAAGATCACCAGCTGCTTCACATGTTGAACAGACCCATCGAGGAAGCATTGGTGCTGGTGCAACTCGAGGAACATGAGTAGAGGGAGGTGGATTTTCATCCTCACTTTCATCATGAGAAACTAGAGTTGGAAACCTGTCAAGGAAGCTGGAAGGAGAATAAGGAACATTCATCAAATCAAGATCGCAGGCCAAAGATGGCACACCTGCCAAGCTAGGCTCACAGGACAAGAGATTTTCATCAAATTTAACATCTCTTCTAATGATTATATCTTGAGAATGTGGCTGAGGAACTCTATAACCTTTTACATATTTAGAATATCCAACAAATATGAACTTTTCACTTTTAGGCTGCAATGCTTTCCATTTTTCATCCGGAATGTGAGCCCATACTTCACAGCCAAACACACAGAAGTGACTTACATCAAGTTTAAATTTACTCCATGCTTCTTCCGGTGTTATATCTTGTAAAACTTTAGTGGGTGTGTGATTAACTATGTAATTTGCACAATTTTTGGCATCAGACCAATATTGAAGACTCAGCCCCTTAGATTGGATCATGCAATTAGCCATTTCTTTTAAAGTGCAGTTCTTTCATTCAGCTACACCATTTTGTTGTGGTGTATATGGAAAAGTGTGTTGTTTTTGGATTCCTTGTTCAGTGCAGAAAGTAGTGAACATTTTGTTAACATATTCTCCTCCATTGTCAGATCTTAACTTAATAATTTTATGACCATATTGTTTTTCAACAAGGGCCTTGTAGGCCAAGAACATGTTAAATACTCTGCTCTTAAGCTTTAGGAAGTAAACCCAAGTGCATCTCGAGTAGTCATCAATGAAATTTAAGAAATATTTGAAACCATAAAAGGAAGTAGATGGAATAGGAACACACAAGTCACTATGCACAAGCTCTAAGGGAACCGAGGTGTTCCAAGAGGCACGTTTGTCAAAACTGTCCTAATGATGTTTTTCGAGTACACAACCAAAAAAAACACCATCCTTGCAAGATACCATCGAAAGACCACTCACCATATTGTATTTACATAGTTGTTGCAATGAGTGATAATTTAAGTGACCAAATCACTCATGCCAAAGTTTTCTCATAGTACATCACTAAAATGATCATTTTCTACTGGAACTATTCCAAATCCTACAACACTTAGAGAACTATCATCACCAACAAATATTTGTTTGGTGTTACATTCATTCATAGTAGAAAATATGGCTTGATCCTTAGCCATATGATAAGATGCTCCATAATCAATAAGCCATTCATTTGAAGTAGAAGAAGAAGATATAGTATAAGAGTAACCAGAAGCACAAAGTGCATGTCCATGAGAGGTAGATTCTGAAGACGAACCTAGGCTGATGTGGTGTTTCTTCATTGCTGCTTCCAAGGATGTCATCTTCTTAAAACACTTAGATTCATCATGACTATCTTTCCCACAAAAATTGCAATGAAGCTCAGTATTCTTTCCTTTAGGCTTGGATCCTTTGTCATGTTTTAAAGAAGGAGCTAACTAAGAGGGTTTGGGACCCTTGTTTGGCTTCTTATTGCAAAAAATTTGTTTCTTGGGAGGCTTGGAATTTTCTTTCTGTTGGGACAATAAGGCTTTCCCAGATGTATCTGCATTGTTAATTTTTCCAAGATGAATGAGCTTATCTTGCTCTCTAATTAAGGAATCACAAAAGGATTCAAGACTAAGCTCTTGATAGCTAGCTGCAGTCAAGGATTCTTTCATGGAGTAAAATGTAGATACAAAAACAAAATATGCAGGTCCAAGTTTGGAAAGAATCTGATAAATACATTGTTTGTCTTCTTTCTTAATCTTGCATTCTTCACATAAGAGTCTAAGAGTTTTGTACTTAGATAAATAGTCTTGTATGCATGAAAAATCACTTTGATTCAAAGAAATCAACTCATTCTCAATTTGATGAACTTGAATTTCATTGTGTTTACCAAACATAGATTGCAAATTGTCCCAAGCTTTAATAGGTTCATCAATTCCAGATATGTGGAATCGCAAATCAGTAGAGATTGACATCCCAATCAATCCACGATCTTCATCACATGTATTTGCCCATTTTATTTTCTTATCATCATCAATGGGTAATTTTTCTTTTCCTGAGGTAATCCTAAAAAATCCCCTACTTCTAGAACATCCTACATATGGGATTTCCATGAGAAATAGTTAGAACTAGTAAGTATAATATCACAAGGGGTGGACATACTTGAAAATAATGGCTGAAATAATAGAACCTAACTACTTAGATGCAAAGAGCTTCAAAAATTAGGCTTTTTAAAAAAAACGGCACTAAAAACTGATTCTAAATGATGAATTTATGCTTGATCAAAGAAAATGTTGAAGATGCCCCCAATAGTGATGTGGTAGATATTAACTTGACAAAAAAAAAAGAACCACCCTCTTCCCAAGATCAACCTTTGACAATCACTTTACAATAAAGTTCCTTTTAAGTGAATCACTTTTGTAGAATAAGTGATGTTCACTTTTACAATAATGTTACTTTATATAGCGCGACAATAAATTAAAGGACTTAAGTGACTCACTTTTTATTTTATTTTATTTAAGTGAGATGCACTTTTAGAATAAAGTAACTTGAAAATAGAAATTGCATGCACTAAAAGTAGCTTAATAAGACTTGAACTCAAGACGTATTAAGGAATAAAGAAACTTTGGACCAAGTGAGCTAAGTTTAAAAGGTACATAAAAGAAGGGAATGAGGAAGGGGGCTCTTTTTTTTTTAACTCTTCTCTCTCGTTCTCCGTGCTTTCCTTTGTTTCTTGCAAATCACAAAAAAAATGAAAAAAAAAAAACAAAAAATTGTTTTCCATGCTATGGGGTTAGATCTTGGTTAGCTTTCCTGGAAAGTCTGCATTTTCAAGTTTTCTTGTTGTTTTTTATTCGCTGCGGTCACACAAATTGCACAACAAAGAGCATATGTAGCTGAGAAGACAAAAAAATATCCCTTTCTATTTTTGATTCCCTGCGATCATGCAAGGTGCCTGGAAAAGAGCATACACATATAGGGAAGGAAATGGTATGAGACTAAAACAATAAATATCTACTGATAAAACTGATAAAATATGAGAGATTAAAAAAAATAAAACAAATCTGTCACTATAACATTATACCTTCAGATTTGCTGAAATGGGTGTTTCTAGAACAAACAGAAACAATTTTTGATGAAACGAATACTATTTCCAAATGGAAATGATGCTTCGGATGCAATAAAACATCTCCCATATGCCACAAATGCACAAAAACTATAGAACCAAAAAAAATTTCAAATTTTTAGCAACATCAATTCCAGATCTTGATCACAAACAGAAGTAGATCTTCATAAATGCTCTGATAGCATATTCAGGTACATAGGGTACTCCCAAAAGATTGAACACCAAGAGAAACCACTTACACAAATAGATCATAGATCAACACTATTGGCTATCATGGGCAGACCCGGGTTTACTGTGTTTAACCAACAACACCCCTAGCTCACTGGCCCTTTCGGCGACAGACCGCGAAGTGGCCTGAAGTCTCACCCTAAGTGATTCCAATGGGTTGGCCAAGGACTCAAGTGTCTTAGACCAGGTTCTATGGCATCCTACTTGCGACTCGCAGCTCTGCTAGCAGTGAGGCCTCTTTCTCTGTGCGTCGCGCGACCCTTCTGCTTGTGTCACGCAATCTCCTAGTCTTGCACCTCTTCTGACCGTGAGATCTCTCTCTTCCTGTTGCGCGGTCCCTTTCCGCATCACACAAATTCCACTGACTCGCGATCACCCCAGCCTTATCGCCTCGCTACGAACTAAGCGACACGTAGCTCCTCTGCTGGTGCGGTATCGCCTCCCTACGATATCCTACCCCTGTGGCTCAGCGCACTTAGCATTTTTCGTGTCGACTTACAAGATTCAACATACCATACTGTGTATCACTATGACTAGTGACTGTTACAAGCAAAGCATAAATGAACCCGCATACAACATGCCAAAGACTTCAACTTATGTTCATCTTTCTATATTGCTGTGAATGAAACAATGCATACATACATTCAACTGTAAATAAGGCTCATATAATAACCAACAGATGCAACAAATAAATACAACACTTGAATCAATCGCACAACACACGATTTTAACGTGGTTCACCTCCAGGATGGAAGTTATGTCCACAGAACTGTGTTTCTATTATAGCTCAGGGGAAGGTAAACACAGTTCTGCTGCACAGCATTTGCAGCGTGAGATCTTCTCTCTTAGATATCTTTCTATCTCTATATTGTCTCTCTTACCATATACTCTTCCCTCTCTGTCGATCCCCCCGGATCGTTACATGCATGCTCTATGAGCCAGCTACTGGTTACAATAAGATACTACAGCTAATAACAGAACCAGATCTCGACTCTATTACAATACAAGGTAGCTGTGAGCTAACAAACTCAATGGCTAACTAGCTAGGTGGATGTCTTAAAATGCTCAAAATGCCAACCTTTTACAATACAAAATACATCCCTTTATAGGCGGCCCAAAGGTCTCACCATTACAACACTGTGGGCCTGTCCCAACAGTAACCCAAACCCTAACTAGTGACAGTCGGCGTATATGTACTTTGAGGTAGCCACTATCTGTCACACCACAGCTCTCTGCAGTCTTCCATGCTTCCTGGCGCTGACCATGGGTACTATGCACCGCTTCCCTTCACCATAGCATCCTGCAGTCTTCCATGCTTCCCAGCACTGACCATGTGTACTGGCGCTACTTCCCTTTTCTGTCCTTCATCTTCAATACCTTGGCCTCATTGCTCTTTTTCCTTTATGAGGGTAGCTAAGCCCTCCTGTCTTCCGTTGCTGCCTTCAATGCAGTGGGTGAGATCTCTCTTCTCGGCTGCTCAGGTACCATCGTCTTCCTTGACTTCTCTGTCTTCTACGTCATGGTTTTCGGCTCTGATCTGTAGCTAGAAACCTGCTACGGTGTCATAGCTCTGCCTCTTGTATCTCCACCAAAACTGTCTATCCATCAAAATAGAAGCTTCTTTTGTAGCTGTGGGACCCTACTCCAACAGTCCCCTAACACTTACTTGTGGCTCGCCCCCGAGCCACTACCAGTGGGCTTCTCCTGCTGTAGCTTCTGCTTGGCTTCCTTCGAAGTCCATTGCAACTTGTCGTGAAGTCCTGCGACTTCCTTCTGCATCACTTCGACACGCTCTCATGCCGAGTCAAGCAAAGATTGACTAATACTGGCGTCTTCTGTTGCGTCAGTTTCCTCTCTGATGGTAGTGAACTCCCTCACTTTCTACTCAACCGTATCAACTAACTTAGTGATTTTCTGCTGGTAGGGTTGAAGCAGGTCATTGATGTGTATCTCCTTTGTTCTTAATCGTTGCGCTTCCTGCTGCAAATGGTTCATATCCTTTTTCTTCCTCATCTTCTGAAGAGCTACTACGCTCTTAATTTCTTCTTTCATTGCCGCCATGGTATTTTCTATCTGCTGAATATTTTGCTGGATTTCTACTCTCTCAGGCGGCTGATCCAAGTCTGACCATGATTCCGTCGCATCATTTAGTACTGACAGTGCATCGCCGATGCGAGACTGCATCTGTGCAGAAGTGAGTCGAAAGGCCTCTACTCTTGCTTGCTTGTCTTCCTGGGAAGTGTCTCGTGCATGAGCCTCAAGCTCATCGATCTGCGCTTTGTGGTCTTCCTCCATCTTGGCCGCTTCTTCTGCCATCCTGGCTACTGTTTCCTCCAGAGCCTTTGCTCTGTCTGTAACTCTTCTTACCTTCTGTGGAAGAGGTAAGGTGAACTTAATGTTGCATTGGGGTAACTCCAATGTGATGCTTTGTAGGACTTGAGAAAGGTCCTGTTCTCATTCTTCATATGTTCGTAGTTCATCTGCCTTTTTCTGAAAGCTGGTGGCGAGTGTTGCATTCTTCTGTATCAGCTGTGTATTTTCTTCATAAGTCGTAAGCTCTCTACCTCTTAGCTCTGCGCTTAGCTGCTGCTGGATCATCTGCAATTGATCAATGTGAAAATCTATGAGGTTAATCTCAACAGGTTGCCTAAACTGTACTGGTGGATCCGTCATCGACACAAGGAATTTGATGCTCCCTGGTGGAATCAAAACTGTGTTGAGATGACCCTTCACTAGGATCTCTTCACGGGAAATCGACTATTTCGAACTTTCTCCTACTGGCGCCTTGCTCAACTGAGTGTGGATTATGGCAGTTTTCTCCGTCAATGTTTTCAACCCGCCTAGCTACTGGTCTATGGCTCCCTGCAGCTTTCCCTATGATGTTTGCATCGCCTGAAGTGTGTCACTCATTTTGTCCCTTATTCTTACTGCAATTTTCTCATAGCCATCAACTATCAATTTAATATGCCCACTTGGATTTGTAACCTTTTGTTTTTTCTTCATGGGCTCCTCCTCTATGGCAGTTGTCTGTCTTGTGATGAACTTGTCTGGGCACCCTTAGGCGGTGTCATCATAATACCTCTAAGGCCGTCACGCTCGAACCTTCTCAAAATGTCTTCTAAAGGTTCCTCCTTGGACAGAACCCACTTGGTGGAATATCCTGGGTGTGCAATGGCTTCAAACTCTGGGAATCACAACACTCTATAATGGGGTGAACTCTGCACAGGAAACTCTTAACAGCTTACTCTATAGCTCTTAGGTTTTTGCAAGTGTAACCCTCTCGAATGAACAATTCCTGCTTTTATGCCGAAGGAAACAATCCCGGACACAACGGTCATCTAGACTGAACCCGTTGATCGTAATTATTACATGGACGATACCACACCCGTCATCCAATCCTCAATAAATGCTGAAATATGATCACATTTCCCTCGAAGCGTGTGTGTACAGGCGCCGGTCTCGTCGAAGATTTTCCAAATCTGGAAACTTAATTATGCTGCTGCCAAATCTACGGTAAGGTATACTGGTCATCTCTTCATTAACTACCTGTCAGAAGGTGACTTGACTGGCCCTCTATCGGTTGCAAAATTGGATACGTGGCACGGGGAAACATCACATTGCTGCGCTGAAACACCGCATCACCTGCGCAAACAAACAAGCATTTTTTTTTTGTTTTTTAGAGAAACGCAAACCACTTATGACTTACACAAAATGAACCGACCTTATGCGATTCCTCATACTTGTAATACTTGTCGGTGTAGACTAGTTCCCAGTGTGATGTCTCCTTTCAACTACACTGGACATCTGCACCACCATAAACTGGCTAAGCTAGGGCTGAGAGGTGGGGTGGCCATCGCTATAGAGCTTAAGCCTACTGCCATTAATCAATGTGGGAAGAAGCTCCCCATTCAACTGGCTGAGTTGAACGGCACCTCCCTCTGTAACTTGCTGTATCTGATATGGCCCCAGCCAATGCGTCTTGAACTTCCCTAGAAACTTAATGAATTTACTGTCATAGAGGAGTACTAGGTCTCCGATCTGGAAAGTCTTACTCTTAATGTGTCTGTCATGCCAAGATTTTTCTCATGCCTTCTGCACTTTCTGATGGAATCCGGTGATGAATCTGTCTTCCTCTAAGGCAAGCAGCTATGCTAGCCTTTCCTCCACTGTGTCTGTATCATTCATCCCGATGATCTGAGCAATTCTTAAACTGGGAAGAATATACTCCATAGGCATAACAGCCTCATGTCCATACACCAAGCTGAAAGGTGTGTGTCCTGTAAGTTTCTTATATGTGGTCCTATATGCCCATAATACAACATTAACTCTGAGTTCCCAATCATTTCTTTGGCTGTTGCAGATCTTAGTAAGAGCGTTTTCTAAAATCTTATTAAAGGCCTCCACCGTACTGTTAGCCTGTGGGTGCTAGGGAGTGCTCTTATGGTGCTGAATCTGGAATTATTCTGTCAAGGCCTCAATGGTGCGGTTCAAGAAATGTGTGCCTTGGTTGCTCATCAAAATTATGGGGCAGCCAAATCTACTAATGATGTTCTCAAAAAGGAACTGTCCGGTTGTAGCAGCATCACAATTTCCTACTGCTTTGGCTTCTGACCATCTAGTGAGGTACTCTGTTCTGGTGATAATATATCTCGTGCTAGTGCGCTTTCCTGGTCGGTTGATAGGACCCACAAAGTCTATATCCCACTTTTCAAATGTACGTAGTGTAACCTATGGTCGTAGCAGCATTTCATCACGTCACGAGGGTTTTCCTACCCTCTGGCAGATGTCGCAGCATCTGCAAAAGTTCTTGGTGTCCTTATGCAACGTAGGCCACCATAATCCTACATCTAGGATTTTCTGCGCAGTCTGCTTTCCTGTGAAATGACCTCCTGCTGTTCCTGAATGTGCCTCTCTGATAATAGCGTCTTTTTCATGCGACATCACACATCTGCGCAAAACTTCATCCGGTTCTAACTTGTATAGGTATCCTGCGATCAGGGTGAAATCTATTGCTTTAACAACCAACTGCTTCTTTTGCTGCTTAGTGAACTCATCAGGCGCTAATCCTGTAGTGAGAAAGTGAATAATATCAGCATAGTAGTCATCTGTGATCTAGATAGAAAACAACTGCGCATCTGGCAAATTGTCCTCTAGGTTACTTGGCTCTTCTCCTGAGTCTATCCGTGATAGATGATCAGGTTCGGCATTCAATATTTCTGGTTTAACAATGATTTCAAAATCATACTCCTGAAAGAGGAGTAACCATCTGCAGATTCTCCCCCCTAACACTGGCTTATTGACCAGATACTTCAATATGGAATGGTCAGTAAACATCTTGAACAAGGCACCCAATAGGTAGTGCCTGAACTTCTGCAGTGCATACACCATAGCCAAGCCTTCTCTTTCTGTCGTGGTGTAGTTCTTTTCTGCTGTCGATAGCTTTCTACTAGATTATGCGATAGGATGATCAATATCCCCTTCTCCTGGTTGCGTTAAGACAACCCCTAGGGCAATGCCAGATGCATCCACATGTACATGAAATGGTTTAGTCCAGTATGGAAATACTAGGATGGGCGTTGTAACCCTTTTTTCTTTAAGTGTGTCTAGACTCTGCTGACATTCCTCATTCCATAGGAATTTTACATCTTTCTTTAGCAATTTCTCCATTGGTGATGTAATCTTTGCATAGCCCTTGATGAACTTTCTGTAATACCCGGTATGACCAAGTACTATCCTCAGTTGATTGACTAAGTTGGGTGCCAGAAGATTTACAATGATGGCAATCTTTGCGGGATCTACCATCAAGCCTTGTCTGCACACAATGTGACCCAACAAAATACCAAATGGTGCACAAAATATACATTTCTTCAAGTTTAGAGAAATCTGGTACTGCCTACATTTCTCTAACATCAGTCTTAGATCTCCTATGTGCTTTCCAATTAATCCAAATACAGTCCAATCATCAAAATATACTTCTAGGAACTTATGGATGTATTCTTTAAATACAGCAACTACTACTCTAGAAAATATAGTTGGTGCATTCTTAAGACCAAAGGGCATTACCGTATAGTGGAATGAGCCCCATTCTGTTGCAAAGGTGGTCTTGGATCGATCTTCTGGATGTATTCTAATATGATGGTAGCCTGAAAATCCATCAGTGAAGGAGTAGACCTCCTGTCCTCCCACGTTGTCTAATACCTCATCAGTGAACGGTGTCGGAAATGGATCGTGAAGCGATGCATCATTGAGCTTACGCAGATCAACATAGATCCTGATGTCTCCTTTGGTTTTCTTCTCTTGTATGACCATGGGGCTAACCTATTCGCTTTCTTCTACCGGCTCAATGATGCCTGCTACTAGCATCTTATCGATCTCATCCTTTACTTTTTCTTTGTAGTGCGGATTTAATCTATATGGACGTTGTTTCAATGGTCTAGCATCCTCCTTCAATGGTATCCTCATGACTCCCAGGTCTTCGACTATTCCCTTCATCTCTGTAAACTTGGTGGGAAATAGGTCCTGATAGTCATGTAACAAATCTGCAATTTGTCCGACTGTTTCATCGTTCCAATAGTCTCCAATAGAGGCAAACTTAGGTTCTGCGTCTGTGCCAATATTGATTTTTTTTATCTTGATGGGCTCTGTAATTGCTGGAGTTTCTAACTGTGGTCCCTCAACATCGTGAGTGCCTTCCGACTCCGGGATGTTGGTATCGCGAGGATCCTCATCCTCCACCTCTGGTTCAGATGCAAAATTATAACACTCTAACGCCTCTTTTAGCTGGGTATCCCACTCAAGTTGAGCTGACACTGATATGGTACAATCCTCAAATATCTTACTCTTTATTACTTGTAGGGCCTGATCAACACTTGGATACTCAGATTCAAAAGCGAAGGTGAGTAGGAAGTTGTCTACCATAAGTGGCCATGTTGTTGTTCCCTTGCGCAGTTCAGTCTTTGTATACCAGTTCCTTGGAACTGTATCCAAAGTATGAATGAATCGGTGAACCCATTCATCCTCGGGAATGTCTGACCAATTCTGCTCACATGTCTGAATGTGTGATCTGGGGCCACTCTCTCCTGTGTATTTCTGCTGGACATACTCTCCATCAACAGAAAATATGATCACCATGAATATCTTAATATCATCCCATGATACGATGTTCTCTTTACGTGCACACCACCATTTTGCAGGTGTGGCTCATACTACAAGGTCCATAGCTGCAGTCCTCTGTTCGTGAGGGATTTGTTGTTCAAACTGCTCGAGAAAGTCCTGGATATTTGTTAGACCATGAAAGGATGGAATCTCATTGATCTCTGTGCTGATCCATCGCAGTGACTTAGTCAAGTACGCACATCTACGTGCTGAGACTTCGTGAAGTCTGTTCTGCCAATTCTCTAGACCAACATCTGAATCTGATGTGCATGAGCTGTCTCATTGCCAACTAATATTCCCTTCTACGGTTGGATTGATGTAGTCGCTTTGGTTCATGGTCATCTGATATAGACTCTCCATGTTATGTGCCTCCTCCTCTGCTCGGATAGGTTCAATATATCTAGGACCCTGAAAAGGATCCGACAGTGCAATGACCTGGATCTGCGTGTCCTCAAAGGTCATTTGTCTTCTCTTTAGGTCAATAACGGCCATGTTACCGATCACCCAATCAATGCCTAGCAATGCTGGATAAGGTCTACTATCACCAATGATTTCTATAACTTCAAAGTCCGCAGAGCCGTGAACTCCGTTAATGTCAACTAGCACCTGCAGTAACTGACCCAGAGGTGATACACTCTGCTGATTAGCTAATATCAGATGGATAGGAGATCTGATTAACTTAGGGCTACCCATCTATTCCCATGTTGGCTTAGTCAGAACATTCATGTCTGATCCTAGATCTAGGATCACCTCATCCATTTGAAATTCTCCAACCTGCGCTGTGAGTCGCATCTCTCTTCCTGTTCTTGTATGTCCTGTAATATTATGAACAGCACGTTGTGTACTTCTCACAGAAGAGGATGGCTAAGACTGATCTATAATGCGCTGAAGTTCTGTGATAGCTTGCTCATTTCTTACAAGTTTTAGAAAACTCCGCAGGAAGGAATGTACACTTCCTGTCATCTCATCCTCATCGCATCTTCCCGATGTGGTATCCTGTGATGTCTGTTCAAGGCTATCACCACAAGGTGCTTGCTACGGTACACCCCTAGACGGCGGTACCTGTGATCCTGATTGCGTAGGTTCATCAAAGAAATCCTTAGCTTCCTGAAATGTCTGTTTGTTCTTCTATAGGTCGAGTGGTATTGCTTTATTAGGAGCTCTGCGCACCCACTCCTGGCCTATGTTCTTTTCCATCTCATGTGATGTCCCACTGGTAGAAACACCGCTGCGAGTCACAATATTGACTCTTGGTTTTGTCTCTTCCTGCTCAGCAGTAATAAGCTGGATGTTCTGGTGTGCTGCTGGCTTAGGTTCTCTGATCTTAGCTATCAAGGTAAGACACTCCTCTATAGTATGATCATAATATTTGCAGTAGTTACAAGTGGTAGTGGGGCTCTAACAGTCCCTATCATAGTGTACTACAACTCCGCAGTTGTAATAAGTAACTGGTCCATGACCACGGCCAAAACCTTCTCCTATGGCGAAGCCTTCTCCTCGTGCAAAGCCTCCTCCATGGCCTCATCCTCTGAATCCTCCTCCATGGCCTCCATAAGCCGAGTCCTACTGTGGTCCTGCTGCTGGACCCTGTGTCTCTGACTGGACTCTGTACAAGTCTTGCTTTGCTCCAGCCATGAGATCATAGGCTCTGCAATCATGTTCATCATGGCCTACAGACTTGCAGAAGACGTAGTATAAGTTCTTAGGTGTCTGTACATACTTCTGAAGTAGAGGGCACTGGTGAGGTAGATGTCCTAGTGTTTTGCATATTTCACACCAAGGCCCATGGGTCTGTGGTAAGGGGTTTGGAGCCCCTGTCGCTATATATTCTACAAATACCGGACAATTGTCTTTACTATGGCCTTGTGCTTTACATTTTATGCACCATATGTCTTGCGCAACCTCTTTCCCTTTCTTAAGTTCATGCAACTATAATGTGAGATTAGACAACTGGTTTTGTAAAGTTGCCATGCCTGTACTGCTCTCAGCTAGAGGTGAAGCCTCTAGTTTCATCGCCATCTCCAACGCATCATCCTGCATCTGGAGTTTCTACTGCATTAACGACAGTCTAATGTGAGGGAGCAATGCTGCAATAAACCATTCCTTATGCTGCTCCGGCGCGAACTCGAAACTGACTTGGTCGATAAGGGCTTTGAATTTATGATCAAAGTCCCACACCGACTCTGTAGGTAACTGCTTGATGTCTTTGAGTTCTGTAATACACTGTGACTCAGACTTAGGTTTCTTAAACTCTTTAATTATGGTGGTCTTGACCTAGACAATTGTCCTGGGTACTATGGTGTACTTTATATACCATGTTAAGGCTCAATCTCTTAGTGTGGTGACCAACTGTACAAAGTTAAGGTTATCGTCATTGATTTCTTTAATGGTCCACATGACTTCACATAAAAACCAATGCTGCTCTGGGTCTTCTTCCCCTATTCCCTTAAATATAGGTAGCTTCATATCATCCCCCATTCTATTTCTACGTGGTGGATGTTGATTTACTGTGTTACTACCACTTGACAGTGTAGGTGGAGGTGATGTAGTAGCGGTAGGTACTGTCTGTGAGCTACTGGATGGAGTTCCTATAGGATTGTTTTAAGTCTCGGTTTGTTTTTGTGGGGTGTAAGGATGGTAAGAGATACCCCTCTCTGTTCCTTCTGTGGTACTATAACTCTGTTGTCTCGTACTATCTGAACTATCTTCAAATATTGGAGATCTGAAATCTACTTTATACTTCTTTCCACTACGTGTTCGTCCAATGTCATCAAAATCACTTTCAAACTCTTGTGACATTACTATTTCTACTTATTCATCTGAAACTAGATCCATTGTTCCCTTTTCATGTAATAGCATCTTAATGGACAAGTTTAAAGATCTTAGGTACTTACCATGATATCCTTTGAAGAAGTAATGCTCAGCCTCACTGAAGCTTTTCCTTTGGTCAGCTGCAAACTCTATGACGAAGCCTTCTAGCACACTCGCAAGCTAGAAGTCTACTACCCTCATGATAGGGTTATCCAGGTTCTTCACGGTCTGAATCAGCTCCGGTGTCCAGACAATGTCTCTTTTCTTTTTGAATATGCTTGTATCAGTTAACTTTGATAACCAGTAGTTAAGCTCGTTTCCAAAGGTCACAAAAAATATCACATGGATGTCTGTAATGATATGTTTTTGTAACTAGGACTCTCTGTTCAGTTTAGGACTCCTGTTCTCTCATTCAGCAAACTCTTTCTGGTTAGACCAAACCCACTCGTTGAGTTCGTCTCTAGTAGGGCGCCACTAGAACATCAGTGCTATGTTTGTTCAAAACCAGCAACAAAACCATTTGTTGGCTATCATGGGTAGACCCGGGTTTACGGCGTTTAACCAACAACACCCCTAGCTCACTGGCCCTTTCGGCGACAGACCGCGAAGCGGCCTGAAGTCTCACCCGAAGTGATTCTAATGGGTTGTCCAAGGACTCAAGCGTCTTGGACCAGGTTCTGTGGCATCCTACTTGCGACTCGCATCTCTGCTAGCCGCGAGGCCTCTTTCTCTGCGCGTCGCACAACCCTTCTGCTCACGTCGCGCGATCTCCTAGTCTCGCACCTCTTCTGACCGTGAGATCTCTCTCTTCCTATTGCGCGGTCCCTTTTTGCGTCACGCAACTTCCACTAACTCGCGATCACCCCAGCCTTATCGCCTCGCCGTGCACCAAGCGACATGTAACTTCCTCTCCAACGCTAAGTCCTTAACCTACGGTATCGCGCACCGCAGCTCCTCTGCCGGTGCAGTATCGCCTCCCTGCGATATCCTATCCCTGTGGCTCAGCGCACTTAGCGTTGTTCATGTCTACTTGCAAGACTCAACATACCAGACTGTGTATCACTGCGACTAGTGACTGTTACAAGCAAAGCATAAATGAACCCGCATACAACATGCCAAAGACTTCAACTTATGTTCATCTTTGTATATTGCTGTGAACAAAACAATGCATACATACATTCAACTGTAAATAAGGCTCATATAATAACCAACAGATGCAACAAATAAATACAACACATGAATCAATCCCACAACACATGATTTTAACGTGGTTCACCTCCAGGATGGAAGTTACGTCCACAGAATTGTGTTTCTATTATAGCTCAGGGGAAGGTAAACACAGTTTTGCTGCACCGCATATGCAGCGTGAGATCTTCTCTCTTAGATCTCTTTCTATCTCTATATTATCTCTCTTACAATATACTCTTCCCTCTCTGTCGATCCCTGCGGATTGTTACATGCATGCTCTATGAGCCAGCTACTGGTTACAATAAGATACTACAGATAATAACAGAACCAGAGCTCGACTCTATTACAATACAAGGTAGCTGTGAGCTAACAGACTCAATGGCTAACTAGCTAGCTGGATGGCTTAAAATGCTCAAAATTCCAACCTTTTACAATACAAAATACATCCCTTTATAGGCGGCCCAAAGGTCTCGCCATTACAACATTGTGGGCCTGTCCCAACAGTAACCCAAACCCTAACTAGTGACAGTCGGCGTATCTGTACTTTGAGGTAGCCGCTATCCGTCACACCACAGCTCTCTGCAGTCTTCCATGCTTCCCGGCACTGACCATGGGTACTATACACTGCTTCCCTTCACCACAGCTTCCTGCAGTCTTCCATGCTTCCCAGCGCTGACCATGGGTACTGGCACTGCTTCCCTTTTTTTTCCTTCGTCTTCAATACCTCGGCCTCATTGCTCCTTTTCCTTTATGAGGGTAGTTGAGCCCTCCTATCTTCCGCCGCTGCCTTTAATGTAGTGGGTGAGCTCTCTCTTCTCGGCCGCTCAGGTACCATCGTCTTCCTTGACTTCTCTGTCTTCTACGTCATGGTTTCTGGCTCTAATCTGTATCTAGAAACCTGCTATAGTGTCGTAGCTTTGCCTCTTGTATCTCCGCCAAAAATGTCTATCCATCAAAATAGCAGCTTCTTCTATAGCTGCGGGACCCTACTCCAACAAACACATTATGTTTGTCATGTGGTTAAAACCCTCCAGAGGGAAATAGTCCATGACCCTAGACAAATAGCTACTTGGAGCAATTTATTATGAAAAAGAAGAAAGTTACAAATGAGCTTCTCATAATCGATCAACTAGCCAAAAACACTCTATGCTCTTTAAATAGATATCATGGACCAATTGGGTATTAAGCCACAGATCAATGGTAGGTATGATCTAAGAGAATTTGAACTGTCGGATCACTTTATGTCTAGAACATATCGTGACCGTTGGATTAGAATATTTACAAATGCATACTAATGCATACTAAAGAAACTCACTTTACCTAACAGATATATTACACAAGTTGATCTTAACTAACTCCTAAGTGTCTAAATATCCTAACAATAGTCCCATAGCCAAACTATTTTAACTCCCATTGCCGACACTTAGTCAATTGATCCTTGAACACACTCAGTAGAGCCTAGACCCAATTGAATACCGTAGGTGCCATGGCCTCCAAGGCATAAAGAATACGAGCTCGGGAACCCTCGTGAGACCCTTGGCTCCCTGAAACCCTCTGCATGGTAAAAAGGACCGTCTAGAGAGGCAAATCCATAACCTCTTTTATGGGAATATTTTTCCCAAACATTTGAGTGTATGGAAAACAATAGCGATCTATTAGTTCTTGTGTCGTGATGTCTCCTCCCTGAGGACCTGTCAGTAAGAACTGCTCACCTCGTCTAGATAGTCTGGTGAGGAAGTTGATATCCTCTACCTCCACTATAAGAACGTGAGCACCCACCTCAAAGTATTGTTGATTAGGACTCCACATCCTCAATATGTACTCTATCAGTCTCACATGTGACCTGAAAAAACTTTAGGACCCCATCGCCCCATAATGTAGCTATAGAAATGGCATCTATCCCAACTCTAGCATCATCATCCTCATGTTTTATTTCTTTCCACACCACCATTTTGATTGATATGACCTAACAAATACAAAAAATGGAGTATTAGAACACATAATCAACATATAGAAATTCTTCAAAAATACCTATTTTGGCTAGACTGTTCATCGTTTGGGCATATCTTGTGGCACCGCTTCTATCTCCTTGAGACAGAGCAGTGCCACCTCTCATTTAGGCATGAAAAGAGTGGTTTTCCATAGGAACTTATTTTCTTGCAAAGGGAAAGCATGTTATTCAGGATACAATTTTTACCCTTAAGTAACCCCCCCCCCCCAAAAAAAAAAACTCCATAAAATGTGTTTGGAAAATAAAAACTCAACCATGAAAATGTAGAGGATGGTTGTAGCTCTTTCCTGGAATAGACATATCAAAAATCGTAGGGGTAACGGCTCTGGAATCTTCACCAGAAATATGCAAACAATTGCTCCAAGTAGCTCTCCAAACCTGGTAAATAGTAAAATGAAATGTTTTTACTATTCCTTTGACTTTTATATGATATATTTTAGGGTTTTATGGCATTATTTTAATATTTAAATTATTTAATTAAAATGCAATTTTCTATAGTCATGAAAAGTCAATTTTAATATTGTTTAGAAAGCTAATGGTCTTTTAAAAAGTTTTTGCAGGGATGAAAATAAAATAGTATTGACTATGGGTAAGTTTGTTTTTTACTTTTTCACACTTCCATAAAATGGAAAAAGTCATCGAGTGCTAATTTTGACATTTTGCATTAGAGGAAATTCCAACTCAAAATGGGCCTTTCAACCCTAATTCAAATTCCATGTTATCATGTTTTAGCCAATGGAATTGATTTAAATTTGAAATACCATATAGGTCTTAAACAATTTTTTAATATAAATTTGGGGATAGGTATCATAAAAAAAACTACTTTTTTGTTCATATTTTCGACATATCTCATGGTGTTTTTACTCAAATTTCGAGTGGGAGAGCTCCTTGGTTGCAGAATTAAATTCTGCATCCAACGAGTACCCACTTTTCATAGTTTTGACAAACCTCGCTACCCCAAAAACAAGAAATACCTGCAAAATTGTGATCATGACATCATCATCATGTTTTTCAGGTATTTCTTATTTTTGTGATAGAGGGGTTAGTCAAAAGTATGTAGTATGTGTACTTGTTGGATGTAGAATTTAATTCCGCATCCAACAAGCTCTCCTGATCGATATTTGAGTAAAAAACAGGAAGATATGTAAAAAATACGAACAAAAAAAGTAGTTTTTCTCTTTTCTTCCTCCAAAATTATTAAATATTATTTTATTATTTTCCTTAGGAGACCCATTTTGAGTTGAAATTTACTCTAATGGTTTTTCTCTTTAAACCTAGTACCAAAGTTTCGAGTCGTTTTCGCTTCTTTTCAGGATCAATAAACCCACTCATTGCATAAATAAACCCTAATGGAGTCTTCTTTAAACTCTTTTCATACTCCTTAAATGTTAAAAGATTGTCAAGTGAAATTGTCTTCTTCATGCTCGTAAAAGTAGTATAAGATTCATCTTTTCGATGGTAGTTTAACCCTTTTTTGGTTTGGATTCACTAGTTACTAAAAGAGAGTGCTCCAGCCAATCATGACTTGAAGAGTTCTCTCGGGTATTATTTTATATTTTTTCAGGCCCTAGAGATTAAATTGTATGAAAAATGACCCTCTAGAGTCTTCTTTCAGTTTCATTCAAATTCTCTAAACATGAATGATACTGAGTTAACTTTAAATGGACTTGTTAAACTAAACACTGAGAGACCCTCTTTTGGGAATGAACCCCTCCTTTCTCATGTTCGTGAAACATATGAAAATGGACTTATCTCAGGATAAGCTACAATGGGTGTTTGTTACCCTCTTTGGACTCGTAAAAATGAAAAGAGGAACTCATCAATCATGATGGGGAAATTAAGGGAAGGGAACAATTTCATTTTGCAAATAAATGGTAGTTACTAGTCACCTTTGAACATGACACTTGTCTGCATTTCATTCAGTCAATTGGGTATTCAGCTTGCTTCCAAGTTGATCCACTTTCATTAGTCATGTCACTTATTTGAGTCTTTCAAAGAATTCATCATTTACCATCACATTATGCCTTGGTATCCATATGGTCTAAGTCAATGCTACCAAGTCTTTGGTCATGCCTCCTAATGTTCAAAGGAAAATTGAGAGTTTACCTCTGTAGTCAAAACAACCTTTGTGTTAGTACCTTTTGAGTCATTCCTATGGTTACATCATACTCAAAATTCCAGAACTTTGTACTGAGTTTCATGTCATCGATGTGGTCTAAATTTGAGCATATAGATCTGTAGACAAATACACAACTCACAAAGAAGATCTCACAATTTACTCAGCAATTGAAGAATGAAATAATGCAAAAGGCTTGCAGCTGTAAATGCTTTCATTAATCAAAAAAGTAATTCAGATGATAATTACAATAATGTAAAATGGCTTTAATAGCCACAAGCAATTCGAATCCACATGAGGAAGTTCGAATTGATTAGACTCTACTTGAATGTAGGTAACCAAGACTTTGTCTAAATCACTATTGGAGGACCCAGTAGTTAACTGTCCTTGTCTAAATCATAACTGGAGTTCATAGGAGCTTTAAAACACAACCAAGTGTTACATTTAGTGTTGACTAATGGTTAACTAACTGTGGTAGGTGAGAAAAGCACCCCACATGTGTGCAATCAATTAAACCTGGCGCTAACTGAATGTAGAGGGCTAGAAATGAATGTAAATGACTCCTAACTTGGCTTGACTAGTCATCAACTGAGGTGACACTACTACATTTCGATCCAAAATCTGACAGTTTTTTTCGACGGCACGTAGATTTTTTCTTTTAACCGTGCCAAAAATCAGAAAGATATTTTTTTTTTTGAAATGGTGGGGATAAGCGTCGCTTAAGCGATGGCTAGGCTTGCAAGCATTGCTTAAGCGATGGATATCCTCCTAAGCGTCGCTTAAGCGATGGCGCTTAAATTGCTCATTCATTTAATAATGTCTTAAGCGTCGCTTAAGAGACGGCGCTTAAATTGCTCAATCATTTAATAATTTGTCGTAATTGGTTAATTATTTAAAATGGAAAGCGACGCTTAAGACATTATCCCACACACATTAAAATGGAAATCCTAGGTTCATTTTTCATATAAATAGATGTACGGCTAGGTTCATTATCTCACACACTGAATCTCGCACTTATCTCTTGGACAAGAAGTGCGAAATTCCTAAGGGTTTTTTTTTGGCGTTGCTCTTTTGTGGGGATCTTCCCACTTGGTCTTGGATTTTGGCGTTGCTCTTTTGTGGGGATCTTCCCACTTGGTCTTGGATTTTGGTCAGCTTGCTCTTTGGATTTGGTTCTAACCCTTGTGGAAAAGAAGACTCATCATATACTTGTGTTTGCTCGTACTTTGTTCTTAGGGTTTGAGTAATAAAATTCCACGTAACAATGATGTTACAAGTCATCAAGATCCGGCAGAACAAAATCGACAATTGCTTGCTAGGTTGTGGGAGGGAGTGGAAAGAAGGGGTGATGGAAAATGTTATTGTCCTTGCAGTCAATGTAGGGGCTTTAATACAAGAAGGTTACTGATCAAAACAGCTAAAAGACATTGTAGAGAACATGGACATGTTGAGGGGGGGCATGAATATCATCCATTGGTAAGTCAATATAATTCATGATTATATATCATTCGGTCTTTATATTGAGAGTTTTTGTAATTGTATATTGTATCATTTTTATTTTGGTTAATTAATCGACATGACTAACATTTGTTGTTTGATGTTTTAATTGTAATTATAAATCAAGGGCCTCCTAGGGCTGTTTCGAACATGGAGAATGTGGTAATTACGCAGGAACAACTAGTGCAGG